>JAYESA010000216.1:300000-327344 GCA_036927795.1 Iris macrosiphon
ACAGGTAAACCTAGAAACTCGACCTGCAAACTATGACCTGCATACTAGACCATGCATGGGCCGCCACCAAAAATGTGTCACGACCCACACCCGAAAAATCGGGCATGAGTCGTGGGTACGTCTAGCCTACGCCGCAGGATCGGCGGTAGAACGCTGTAAAGGTCCGTTCTAGGTCATAATCTATATCTCACAATGATCAGTCAATATAACCTCTCCAAAAGGAGGGCAACCACGCAATATATATATATGAATACTCAATCACAATAACTAGGGGAAGAGTAAAAGCACGATAAGATATCACAAAGAAACAAGAACCAAAGAGAGTAATACAATATCCAAATATACAGTCCAAGTCTAAAGTCTATAATATCTCACAGGAGCAAAAAAAAAAATACAGTCATCCAGAATAGCAACTGGGAACAACCAAGAAAAACCCACCTAGCTAACTATGGTGCTAACGGCATCTCCTCGACGGGCTCCTCCTCAATCTCCGGGTCACAACACTCCTCGACGGCCGGCCCGTAGAATATCGGGCAAAAATCCTCAGGATCCTTTGAAAAAATATGCCCAGTTAGGACTGGAGCGAAGTACATAACTCTGAAAGCAACTCCAAATACATGGTAAGGTGTATATGGCTAGCAATAGAAAAGTATACAAGATGCACAGGAAAATAAATACATGGTGGAACAGATAAAGTAGCTGCAATGTATAACTGGAGAACAATACAAGTAGTAAAGAAGTAACTGCATGTGAGAATCATAGGAATACTAGCTAAGTGCCTTGAGCACAATTTTGTTATGTGATCGGCTTAGGTTGCACATGAATAATCTACGATAACTTCGTTATGCGTGAGTTGCATAACCGACATACACATGAATACTGTTTGGCTTTCATCACATAACCAACTCCTACTCCCCTCCCCCACTAATACTCTTGGATCCAACCACGACACGCTACGTACATGATAAATAACTCGCGCACATGAAGGCGAGAGCACATAAAGCACATGATAGCACATGAGAATCAATATCCGAAGCACATGATGAAATACACGTGATAGAGTACCCGCTGAACACGGTAAGGGGAATAACATCTCATGACGGGATCCAACTAGTACCAGCTCGTGAAAAAATGTGTCAGAATCAAGTATTACATTTCTAGAATAGGTGATATAAACGCTATCATGAAATGGAAACGATCAGAGGTAGGTACTCGCTTGACATCCTGAGCAACTGATGAGGATCGAGATCCGGACTGGCGTCGCAAGAACCTATTACGAAAAACAAGATTAAACAGGGTTCTAAAGAGTTAAATTGATATAAAATAACTAAAAATAAGGTTCTAGGGTTATTCTAGGTCGAACGGGTCAAACCGGTGAAATTTAGGTCAAAAAGTTAATATGGGTCCAAAAAGTCAACTTTGGGTCAAAACTAGGTCAAATATTGACTTTTTGGGTCAACGAGGGCAATTATGGTCAACGCTAGGTCAAACTAGGGTGCCCCTAAAATTCTAGGTCAAAACTAGCTCATTAAGCTAGTAAACCCTCAAACTCGTCTCCTCGAGATACCGGAATACCCTCGGTATCCAATATCTCAACCTAGGCTACGCACCCCGCCTATACCCGCTAAAACCTATGCTAGTACGCGTAATTATATACACATATACACAAAAATCCAACTCTAAACTCAAACCTAGGCAATTGCTCAAAAATCTTACCCGATACTCAATACCTTGGGTATCTCAAGGTATTGAGATACCTTGATATCTCAAGGTATTGAGATATCCCTAATCCTCTCTAACTAGCCATCTAGCTAACTAACTATGCATATATACACCTAGGTAATGTAAACCCCCAGAGATTTAGCTATTTTAATTTAATATAATATTTAAAATTATTATTTTTATTATTAATTTGGATTAAGTAAACAAAAGTATCCTTTAAAAATATTTTTCGTAACTTTAATTTTTAGGAGCACAACATTAGCCATTATCGCCAAACAAATTTTATATGCATGATCTAGACGAGCCCACCTTAATTTATGATTATCATATCCCACTCAAACATATCTTCTTGTGCTCTATTTTTAATGTAAAATATTCGGGTCAAAAACTTCATTTCTAGCACCTATAGTGCAACCGTTGATCATTCCAATTTAAATTGGAGATTCAATTTCGACCAATTCTTTCGACCTAATGTATGATCATGATCTATACTAGGTCTAAGACACACATGATACCTGTATCCCACTCTATTGAACCTCTATGTGCCATCTACCCTCAATAGTCACAAATGATCAATTTCCTAGTGAATCGGACCAACCTAGTCAAACTAAACCGCAACGACCCGAACCTGACCCAACTAGAAGTAGTTGGACTTAACCTAGGTTGACTAAGCTAGGTAGGACCATCCATATTAAACATCATTTTAGTTTTGGAAAGCCATAGATTTATTAAATCATTAGGGTAGAATGTGAAAGGAAAGGGGTTATAACTTGTGACCTTTCCTTACCCCATTCGTAACTCCAAACCCTTCCCCTCCCCACTAGGCTGTCCATAACTCCCATCTCTTCACCTCCTCCATTCAAACCACCTGAAGAAAACTTCTTTCTAACTCTCTTCCTCACATTTTTTATTCACAAACTATCTCCAAATTCTTTCTCTATCTCCCTCCACACCTCCATCCATCCAACCCAACCCACGCTGAATCTTAATTCAGCAATACCCCCACCAATCCGGCCCTATCTCCCTCCACAGTAAATATCTTTTTCTCAAATTTTATGTGCTTCTTCCTCTCCATGTCCTTATCACTTTCTCTTCACAAACCTTCCATCAAAATTTATTCTAAGTTTCTCAAAAACAGCCCTCCATCAGAGGTATCCAGGCTGAATCCGAATTCAGTGTATCCTCTTCTCAGGCCACTCCACCACCTCCATAGCCTCCAAACCACTACTACAGCACCCAAATATCCTTCTCCTACCTCTCCTTAACAATTTTCATTTATAACTAAGCACCTAAATCATCCTACAACTCCCCCAAACACCCCTTACAAAACGAAGACACCCTGCTGAATCCGCCAGCAATAGCACCACTTAAACACCTTGTTGCCACCAATTCCAGCACTAAAACCCCTTCAACAACTACCCTATCTTTATCCTCTACCTCTCTCCTAATCTCTATAATCCGCAAAGTACTTGGAGAAATGTTTTGAAGCCCCGAACAGTAGCTACGAGACGAAGTGTCCAAATCTGGACAGATTTGTGCAAGCAGTGCACAACCCTCTTTTGCCTTCCCATTTCACTTTGGTAAGAGCTCCAACTCCTCCTACTTAACCCTTTCTACATGTACTTCATATCCTTATTAAATTTTACTAACTTTGTATGATATTATACCAAGAATATTTATTACTTCTCATGTCTAGACTTGAATGTTATTTATGCACTTGTTGTCCTATTCACTTTGCCATGATCTAAAACCCAAGCAACCACTTTCAAAATATAATTTTTACTGTAATTGTCACTAAATATCAGAATATATAAATTTTATTTAGGGTGTTATATATAAATAAATACATGGTTGAGACATGATTAAATATTGTGCAACTAGTAGTGCATTTTGCCTAGGTTTTATGATAGCTAGTTTTATTGTTTATAAACACTATGTTGGAATGTAGAAGATGTCATACTAAGGTTGTTCACTAGTTATAGTAGTGCTTGCACACATGTTTCATGACAAATACAAGAAAGAAATGAGGTATATGCCATGATCTTATTATAAATTCAGATTTGACTTGTCTATGTATACTTGATATTTTGTAGTAGAACGAGAGTTGTATATAGTTGGATGAACGGATATACTTGAGAAATATAGTATGTGATTGTTTGTGATGACCCTAACTTGACCTATTGTTAATGCTCATGTGCATATTTTAATAGACAAAACTAACCCTAAGTTGGTTAACATAGTTTGACACTTAGTGAATACCAAGGTTGATGATATGTTGTATATGGAAATCTAGTGTGAAAACACCTAGTACCTATATGAACCTTCGTTATAACCATGTTTATGAGGCTTGATGATGTTATGTGACTATTAGGCTTGGTGTTTACACACTTTCTTGGTCCTTGACTAGTGAACCTTAGCCAACCTACTTTGTTAGAACCCCAAATTATTTTAGACTCTAAATAATTGATGGCATTGTATAAGTGGTATCCTTGATTAAATTAGACTCTAATTATCTAATGATTAATGACGTTGAGTAGTTGTACTCTTGTGCATGCTTAGTGAACCATGTCATAGTAACTAATTTTATGATATTATATATTTAGGCTCTTGGGATCGCACGAGCGTGAATTCGAGAGCAGGTTCTTTGTATTATCAACTTGGAGTTCCAGGCAAGTGTACCTTGCCAACTTGCAGTTCTGTTATTTATTACTTTGACTTAATTATAAAATTATTGTACATGCTTAAACCTAGGGCCGTGTGACTTACTTAGCGTCCGATTAGTAGTCGGGTGCCAACCCCGTACGCGGAGTTGGGTACGTCATCTAGAAATGGACATTCGTGACCCTTTACATTCTAGTACTTATTTTCATCAAGTACATTGTAACCCAGGACACTTGACACCATACATATGACAGAATCTTTCTGAGATATTCATGGTGATTCTGTGTAGGATGTAGGATTGACATAGACATTATATTTATAGAGATTATATGACTGGTTGCATTAGATATGATCTCACGTGACATGGACATGAGATGTTATGGACATGAGACGTGTGGTTACATTGGGTGGGGAGAGACACACAGGCTACAGGCTGTTCTATATATATCTACTACTATTGTGAGGTTGTAGACTCTCGAGCAGAGCTAGACCCATTACTTGTTATTACTGCTACCGGCTCTCCGACACAGAGCTTGTAGCGGTCTCAGCCTGAGTACTAGTGATGCTCTCACTTGCATTTCACATAGATGGATACATAGTTACCCTATTTATTTTATTTACTCTTGCACTGCATTTATTTTGGCATGCTGTTTCTTGTACCTTGTTACGTCCCTCTGAGGACCTGGTCCCTTGCCAGTTTTGCAGCATAGACCGTTATGGAGCCTGTCTGGAGTTGCTGATGTGTGTTGCTTTGTCTTACAGGAATTGGTGCCAGGTACTTATATCTTTCTTCTGGATTCATGGTTATTATTTATATTATTTATTCATCTGTTGATATAGCCTAGTTTTATAGACTCATATTCCTTTCTCGAGTCTATTCGAGCTTATGTGTTACTGGCGGCCGACTTTAGCACATGTAGCTCATTCTTGTATATTCTGATCAATGTGGATTGAGACATAGATATTTATATTTACTTGATTATATAGATAGTGACCATTTTAATACAGCTTATACGTATTCGAGTCGGACCGGAGTCTGGTCGAATGCGTAGCTGGCATGTTACGTATTCCTAGTCCTACTTATTTTGGGACTGGGGCGTGACATATTTTTGTAGTGGCCCATGCAGGTCTTGATTAAATCGTTTCGGTTATTTTTCAATACTGAGCGAGCCTGTAATCAGGATTAACAGTATTAGTATCTCAATCCACAACTGATTTGAAATTTTTTTAGCATTTGATTATCGCCCTTGGACTTCATAATTGTACTCTTTTATTTCCCTCGGCATCCTTAATATTGTTTATCATCTCTCCTTATTTCAGAGAGATGAATGTTCGTGCATGGTGTTTCCTCCAGAAGCAGATTCTTGTCAAGGCGGAAGAAGACATGCTAGATATAAATTTTTGAGAAGATGGTTACCGTTAATAGGATAGGTAGATAGGTTATTCATATATGCTAGAGCTAGTATAGATTGTTAGCATGAGAATTAAATATAGTATTAGAGGCCTAGAACTAATAAAACCTTACCCTTGCTTAAGGTAGCCGTAATTTGGAAGTATTAGAAGTTAGCAAGATGGTTTAGAATACTTTATGGAATACATAGCTATATGCTAGGGATCAAATGTGGCTCATGATGGTGATACAAGAAATTATATTATGACCTTAAGAAATTGGAACCTTACGTAACATGCCATAGTGGTTAAATCTCTAGTTGTCTTGTGACTTTTAGTATCAAAAATAGATCTTATGACCCCTTAAATTATTGATGACTATAGTTCTGGACTAAATAGATATGTAGATTGCTAGACCTAATGTTTGAGTAATTAGATAACTCAAGTACTAAAGTATAGCTTTCGAAATCAAATTAGATGTATTTGATTAACTGGGTTGTTAGTGCTAATTGAACAAGTGAGTACCACCCATTGACAAGCTAGTATCTGTGATAGAGAAAATAGGTTGAAGGATGAGAATTTTATGTTATAGTCTTGAGTTAGATATAGTGAATTGCCTATAATAGATGATAAGCTATAATAAGATGGTAACCATATAGTTTCGATGAAGGGTATACATGGAATGAACAAGGAGAAAATCTCAGGTTCCAGGTGAAGAAGGTAGAATGGTAACAAGAAGAGTCACGAGAAGTGCATGATCTTGAGCATTTTAAATTAAGAGAAAGATCTAGGAATGACTGAAGATTTATCATTCGGCAGTTGCCTAGAAGATCTATACTACGAAGCAGAAAGTACTGGGTCATGATTGACGAAGCTTATAATTGAAAACAAGATTAACATACAAAAAGGATATGAAGGTGAGTAGGAAACAAATGATAAGGGAAAGATATTATGGTCGCATAATCCAAAGAGAAAGGATTGTGGTATGGACTTCAAGAATAATAATTTTAGCATTTATGAATTATAATGCTTTTAGAATTTTGAGAATTTAGTGCGAGTAAAAATTGTTGATCAGTCTCGAAGTGATACGAATTTTAAGGAATTAAACACAGGTTCAGAATCACATACTGACTTGTTAGTCATTCTATAGAGGATTATCACAAGACCCTTAGATTATAGATTTACATATGGTAGAAAAGTGTAAATGGAAGATAGAAGTCTTATATGAATGATAGCTGAATATTGTGAATTTACACATAAACTTATTAGGGCCAGGGATTTAGATTTTTGACTAATAGGGTATGATCTTGTTGGACCTATCCTCAGTAGTAGGTGATGAGAACCTATTTTTAATTTACCATAGCCGATGGAATTTTAGATTTTAGAAATCTTATTCTTTTTATTGTATTGATTATATTTTTATCTAGGGTATTTAGAATGATTGAATAGATATTTATTACATAATTTCTATATATATATTTTTGTACTACGTATTTGAATAGGTGCTTATGTCGTATTTTATTATATGTATTTCTCTTAGGAATCGTTGAGTTGAGATACTAGACTATGTATGACTGACTGACTAGATTAGACTTATTGCTGCTAAGAGCAATTATAAGAAGTTAGGTTAGAGTATTTTATTGGGGATACTATAGGTTGATGATGTTGTACCAAGGAAAGAATAAAAATATAATAACAGTCTTAGCTGTAGAATAAAGGATTTAGATACTACATAGGTAGTCTTGAATATTTTGTGCTTGTAAGATTTTAGTGCCTAACCCATGCACTCCTTTAAGAGTTAAGGTATGGCATTATTTTTCTTGTAAATATTGAAAGATTCAAACTGAGTTTGTGTTGCGGCATCCTTGTGAAACCTAGGCCTATAGGTGGTAAATTTTTCTAGATGACGATTAGCATGATAACAATAATGAGATAGTACATGGTGGTAAAAATATATTTTGAGGACCAACAACCTTAGACGATTAAATTGTATGTATATGGAAGTTTAAGGTTTTTAGAATGGGTATGAGTAAGTACCAAGATATATTTATATATTTAGAGATATGATGAGTTGTGGTTGGAGAGATAGATTTTGAATTTCGAGGACAAAATTTTTCTAAGGTGGATAGATTGTAAACCCCCAGAGATTTAGCTATTTTAATTTAATATAATATTTAAAATTATTATTTTTATTATTAATTTGGATTAAGTAAACAAAAGTATCCTTTAAAAATATTTTCCGTAACTTTAATTTTTAGGAGCACAACATTAGCCATTATCGCCAAACAAATTTTATATGCATGATCTAGACGAGCCCACCTTAATTTATGATTATCATATCCCACTCAAACATATCTTCTTGTGCTCTATTTTTAATGTAAAATATTCGGGTCAAAAACTTTATTTCTAGCACCTATAGTGCAACCGTTGATCATTCCAATTTAAATTGGAGATTCAATTTCGACCAATTCTTTCGACCTAATGTATGATCATGATCTATACTAGGTCTAAGACACACATGATACCTGTATCCCACTCTATTGAACCTCTATGTGCCATCTACCCTCAATAGTCACAAATGATCAATTTCCTAGTGAATCGGACCAACCTAGTCAAACTAAACCGCAACGACCCGAACCTGACCCAACTAGAAGTAGTTGGACTTAACCTAGGTTGACTAAGCTAGGTAGGACCATCCATATTAAACATCATTTCAGTTTTGGACAGCCATAGATTTATTAAATCATTAGGGTAGAATGTGAAAGGAAAGGGGTTATAACTTGTGACCTTTCCTTACCCCATTCGTAACTCCAAACCCTTCCCCTCCCCACTAGGCTGTCCATAACTCCCATCTCTTCACCTCCTCCATTCAAACCACCTGAAGAAAACTTCTTTCTAACTCTCTTCCTCACATTTTTTATTCACAAACTATCTCCAAATTCCTTCTCTATCTCCCTCCACACCTCCATCCATCCAACCCAACCCACGCTGAATCTTAATTCAGCAATACCCCCACCAATCCGGCCCTATCTCCCTCCACAGTAAATATCTTTTTCTCAAATTTTATGTGCTTCTTCCTCTCCATGTCCTTATCACTTTCTCTTCACAAACCTTCCATCAAAATTTATTCTAAGTTTCTCAAAAACAGCCCTCCATCAGAGGTGTCCAGGCTGAATCCGAATTCAGTGTATCCTCTTCTCAGGCCACTCCACCACCTCCATAGCCTCCAAACCACTACTACAGCACCCAAATATCCTTCTCCTATCTCTCCTTAATAATTTTCATTTATAACTAAGCACCTAAATCATCCTACAACTCCCCCAAACACCCCTTACAAAACGAAGACACCCTGCTGAATCCGCCAGCAATAGCACCACTTAAACACCTTGTTGCCACCAATTCCAGCACTAAAACCCCTTCAACAACTACCCTATCTTTATCCTCTACCTCTCTCCTAATCTCTATAATCCGCAAAGTACTTGGAGAAATGTTTTGAAGCCCCGAACAGTAGCTACGAGACGAAGTGTCCAAATCTGGACAGATTTGTGCAAGCAGTGCACAACCCTCTTTTGCCTTTCCATTTCACTTTGGTAAGAGCTCCAACTCCTCCTACTTAACCCTTTCTACATGTACTTCATATCCTTATTAAATTTTACTAACTTTGTATGATATTATACCAAGAATATTTATTACTTCTCATGTCTAGACTTGAATGTTATTTATGCACTTGTTGTCCTATTCACTTTGCCATGATCTAAAACCCAAGCAACCACTTTTAAAATATAATTTTTACTGTAATTGTCACTAAATATCAGAATATATAAATTTTATTTAGGGTATTATATATAAATAAATACATGGTTGAGACATGATTAAATATTGTGCAACTAGTAGTGCATTTTGCCTAGGTTTTATGATAGCTAGTTTTATTGTTTATAAACACTATGTTGGAATGTAGAAGATGTCATACTAAGGTTGTTCACTAGTTATAGTAGTGCTTGCACACATGTTTCATGACAAATACAAGAAAGAAATGAGGTATATGCCATGATCTTATTATAAATTCAGATTTGACTTGTCTATGTATACTTGATATTTTGTAGTAGAACGAGAGTTGTATATAGTTGGATGAACGGATATACTTGAGAAATATAGTATGTGATTGTTTGTGATGACCCTAACTTGACCTATTGTTAATGCTCATGTGCATATTTTAATAGACAAAACTAACCCTAAGTTGGTTAACATAGTTTGACACTTAGTGAATACCAAGGTTGATGATATGTTGTATATGGAAATCTAGTGTGAAAATACCTAGTACCTATATGAACCTTCGTTATAACTATGTTTATGAGGCTTGATGATGTTATGTGACTATTAGGCTTGGTGTTTACACACTTTCTTGGTCCTTGACTAGTGAACCTTAGCCAACCTACTTTGTTAGAACCCCAAATTATTTTAGACTCTAAATAATTGATGGCATTGTATAAGTGGTATCCTTGATTAAATTAGACTCTAATTGTCTAATGATTAATGACGTAGAGTAGTTGTACTCTTGTGCATGCTTAGTGAACCATGTCATAGTAACTAATTTTATGATATTATATATTTAGGCTCTTGGGATCGCACGAGCGTGAATTCGAGAGCAGGTTCTTTGTATTATCAACTTGGAGTTCCAGGCAAGTGTACCTTGCCAACTTGCAGTTCTGTTATTTATTACTTTGACTTAATTATAAAATTGTTGTACATGCTTAAACCTAGGGCCGTGTGACTTACTTAGCGTCCGATTAGTAGTCAGGTGCCAACCCCGTACGCGGAGTTGGGTACGTCATCTAGAAATGGACATTCGTGACCCTTTACATTCTAGTACTTGTTTTTATCAAGTACATTGTAACCCAGGACACTTGACACCATACATATGACAGAATCTTTCTGAGATATTCATGGTGATTCTGTGTAGGATGTAGGATTGACATAGACATTATATTTATAGAGATTATATGACTGGTTGCATTAGATATGATCTCACGTGACATGGACATGAGATGTTATGGACATGAGACGTGTGGTTACATTGGGTGGGGAGAGACACACAGGCTACAGGCTGTTCTATATATATCTACTACTATTGTGAGGTTGTAGACTCTCGAGCAGAGCTAGACCCATTACTTGTTATTACTGCTACCCGGCTCTCCGACACAGAGCTTGTAGCGGTCTCAGCCTGAGTACTAGTGATGCTCTCACTTGCATTTCACATAGATGGATACATAGTTACCCTATTTATTTTATTTACTCTTGTACTGCATTTATTTTGGCATGCTGTTTCTTGTACCTTGTTACGTCCCTCTGAGGACCTGGTCCCTTGCCAGTTTTGCAGCATAGACCGTTATGGAGCCTGTCTGGAGTTGCTGATGTGTGTTGCTTTGTCTTACAGGAATTGGTGCCAGGTACTTATATCTTTCTTCCGGATTCATGGTTATTATTTATATTATTTATTCATCTGCTGATATAGCCTAGTTTTATAGACTCATATTCCTTTCTCGAGTCTATTCGAGCTTATGTGTTACTGGCGGCCGACTTTAGCACATGTAGCTCATTCTTGTATATTCTGATCAATGTGGATTGAGACATAGATATTTATATTTACTTGATTATATAGATAGTGACCATTTTAATACAGCTTATACGTATTCGAGTCGGACCGGAGTCTGGTCGAATGCGTAGCTGGCATGTTACGTATTCCTAGTCCTACTTATTTTGGGACTGGGGCGTGACATGTTTTTGTGGTGGCCCATGCAAGTCTTGATTAAATCGTTTCGGTTATTTTTCAATACTGAGCGAGCCTGTAATTATCTAGGCTAATATATATATATATATACAAACACATATGTTTATATCTACATAACTAGATATATATATATATATATATATATATATCCACACATACACACATATACATATACCCACAACATCTCACACATATATATATATATATATATATATATATATATATATATATATACCCATACCTATAATATATCTATCTATCTATCTATATCTCTAGCCCTCTCTCTCACTTATTGCCTGCTGCTACTGCTAGGCGCTGCTACTACCGCTGCTACACGCTGCGCGGCCGCTGCTACTGCAGTTGGATGCTGCTGCTGCTGCTACAGTGCGCTGTTGCTGCAGTGCGCTGCACAGCAGCGCGCTGGCCTCGCTGCTGTTGTGCTTCAGTTGTGCTGCGCTACGCTGCATCCTGCTGTTAGCTGCTGCATGTTGCTGACTCTGCTGCAAATGCGCTGCTGCACCTATCCATCTCAGCTGCAGCGCTGCTCCCATAGCTGCTCGCTGCCTCCTTAGCCTAACTGCTACCACTACTCACTGCTCCTCCTATCTCCCCCCTCGACACACCACACACACAGACACACAAGCACACATATATATACATATATATACACTAACATATATCCATATATATATATATATATATATACAACCATCCATATATATATATATATATATATATATACACACTTATACATATAGGTACACACACACACATATATATACAAACACACATATCTATATATATATAAACACTCTCTCTCTCTCTCTCTCTCTCTCTCTCTCTCTCTATATATATATATATATATATATATATATATCTATATATATATATATATATATATATTATATATATATATATATATATATATATATATATATATATATATATATTATATATATACACACACACACACACACACACATATATATATATATATATATATATATATATATATATACACACACACATATATATATATATACACACACACACACACATACTCACTCAACACCCCACCAACACACGCCCAACGACCCCTATACCTATAAATAACTATAAATATATAAAATACAACCCGAGAACTCTAGCACACACTCCCCGAAGCTAAGCCAACGCGCGCATAAGCCCGAAACCAAAAAACTAAGTCGAAATGGCCATTCAGTCATTTCGACGAACACGTAGTGTGCGGTTCGCAAAACCTCGTGAAACGCACACCAAACCTACTCGGAATTTGTCTAAAATTTACCCACGGGTTCTAATCGATGTTTAGATCCTAGAAAAAATGCTAACTCGTCGATTTTAGGTCCGTGGCAAAAATGCGCACGCACATAGAACCTACGACGATGAAAACCCCCAAAACGTCTGAAACGCCCATTTCTCTGTGACACGACTTCACGTATCCGAACGGAGACACGTACTAACTCCCAAGACACCCAATCACGTCTACCTAGATCTGTCTGACCTAGGGCAACACCAAAAATTGGGCCAATCTCGGATTTCATCCAAAATTGACACAAAACTTAATGTCAAAGTCTCCAAACACAACCAAACTTGTTCTAACTTCCTCCCACGGGTAGCCTTAAGGTCAAGGAAGATTCTAAACCACTAATTACACTATATAATAGCAACCACTAAGAGGAAAGTTAGGGTTTACCTCTTGGGAGTTGGAATCCCAAGGCCAAAGTCTCCAAAACCCTTGAAATCACCACCCTCAAGCTTCCAAGCCTCCAAACCAAGCCTCCACACTAAGTCTAGGCTCTACACACCTAGGTTAGGGAAAATCAAATGGTTAGGGTTTACACAAATGGAAGAATAGAAGAAGAAAGAGAAAAATGGAAAAATTCTTACTTGGAACTTGTTGGAAGAAGGAAGAAGAAGAAAATGGAGAATGGAGAAGACGAAGAAGAAGAAGAAGAAGAAGAAGAAGAAGAAGGAATGAAGAATGAAGAGGGGGGGCTGCTGTCCAGATCTGGAATAGGGGTTGGGGGAACCGGCCACACCTAGAAATAGGTTTACATTAAGCCAAAAAGACTAAAACACCCTCTCCTTTAGTCATGCTAATAGGGATTTGGGTTTGGGGTTCCAAAAGCAC
Source organism: Iris macrosiphon (assembly GCA_036927795.1). Classification (NCBI taxonomy): domain Eukaryota; kingdom Viridiplantae; phylum Streptophyta; class Magnoliopsida; order Asparagales; family Iridaceae; genus Iris; species Iris macrosiphon. Next base: position 313,713 of record JAYESA010000216.1, read on the forward strand.
TCAAATTAACTCCTAATCACTCCAACTAACTAAAATAAAATATAAAAATTATTCTAAACCAAAAAATAAGCCTCACAAGGGTGTTAGTTGGGTCGGACATGGGTCCACTAGGATCTGACATGGGTCCAGACTAGCCAAAACCCTAAAACAACCAATAAAAAAATAATACAACCAACAATTAAATATAAATATAATTAATTATAAACAATACACAATTTATCAAATAAAAAAATAATCCTATTTTCTAGAATTGGGTAGTGACAGGTACTTTCCGAAAGGGGACTTCTGGTCAGCTAGTAGCAACAACAACTTCTCAGTCAGTGTTAAATCTTTGCTGAAGGTAAGAAGCAAGGCTAAGGGTAAGTTGACCAGAGTCATAGGATCAGGGGTCCAAACCAGCATTTGGCACGAGCCCTGGATTGGACACACTAGCCTGATTGAGAGGGAGGGATGGCATGTTTATGAGCTGGTGGGCTCTACGGGAATGGTTAGCAACCTTATTCAGGAAGGAGAGTGGAAGATACGGGGCGAATTGATCAAGGCGGCCCATGCGAAAGATATCCGGACAGTGGAGATTTATAGACAAGCGGTGGAGGATTATTGGACCTGGGCAGACATGGAGAAAGGCACCTTCAATTTCAGCACAGCCATGAACCAGATAAGGCCCAATCATGAGGAGGTTGATTGGACGGAGATGGTTTGGACCAAAGGGACGGCAGTCAAGATGTCACTGTGCTTATACAAAATGATCAGAAATAGGCTTCTTACTCGAGACAGGTTGAGCAATTGTGGCATCCACTGTGAGGACATGAAGTATTGTTTATGCGGTAAACAGGATGAGTTCATGGATCATCTGTTCTTAGATTATGACGTCACATGAAAAATATGGAGTGCGCAGAGACGTAAACTGGGCCAAACCCATGGTCATAGTAGAGAACTTGCTACAATCTTAAAAAATCTTAGAGCTCAGAAGGGGAATGGGAGAGAGGTTATCGTCGTCTTAGAATAATGCTTGGGGCAGTGGTATGACATGTCTGGAGGGAACGCAACCGACGTATCTTTGAAGGCCGATCCCTTAGTACTTTTGTTGTACAAAGAAACATAGATACTGACAGATTTCTTAGATCTCATATGACTTTTTTTGTAACTTGTGATAGATCTAAGTTGTAATTATCGTTGATCAATAATATTTACCTTCTTCAAAGAATATATATATATATATATATATATATATATATATATATATATATATATATATATATATATATATATATATATATATATATATATATATATCACATTGTTTCAAGAGTTTCAAGGAGACAGTCGACAAGGTGATGATTTAGTTTTGTTGGGTACGAGTCAAATCTTTCAAAAGATAGGACATTTTAGCTATCTCCTGGAGCAGGGAAGAAATCTTAAATCAAGGACAAGTGTTCAAACTTCACAGAAACTTTTACTAGTGGAATTTTCTTGGTTCATTGGGAAACATCAACTAACAATTTCAAGCTTCATGACGAACAACTCAAACATCTAAATAAACGTTAAGGTATATGGAGTCAATAATCAAATTTTGTTTCTCGAAATTAAAGATAGCATGTAAAATTCACCAAGTCCATGAATTATTGATGTTGTTGCCCCCTTATAAGGTTCATAATTAGGAGTCAACCCACAATTGTGCCAATATGTCTTGAATGATTGAACATTATACTGTGACAAAAAGTTTATTTTAGTTCCCCATATATATAGCCTACTCTCTTTCATCTCCTAAGGTTTTTTTACATTACTTATAGGAAGCAGTGAAAATGAAGTAGATTGGGAGTCCACGATTTATAGTTTCTGTGTGTTGATATAATTCCATGGCCTTTGGCATCTGTAATATTCATCTCTCTTTAGCTGGTAATAATTTGGTCGTTTCTTGAACAGGTAAAGCTGCCAGATCATGAATCTAAGGCCCTGGGGCAGAATTTTTCTAAGAAATGTCGAGAGCTCGGACCTGAACAACAAGGCCCACAAGTTAACACACCTCTTCAACAGATCCCTATTCTTCCACCTCCCGACCGCCGCCCCCATCTTCCTCCTTCTCCCGGTGGCTTGTTGTTCAGGTCCCAGAAAATAGCTATTGGGGGGTGCACGGAAGGAGGGGGAGGAGGAGGTGGTCCCGGTGAGCCTGAGATAGGAAAGTATGTGAGAATCAGAGAGATTAAGTTAAGCTGTTACAATTTATTTTGCTCAAAATACAATGGAGTGACAAAATATATATATATATATATATATATATATATATATATATGTAAAAACGGAATATGAACTATAAGTGCATTTCTCTATGAACTATGCAGTATGTGAGAATCCTATATTTTTTTAAAATTTCACCCACACACTCCACTACCATCACAAAAATAAAACTTAACTTTGGGAGGTAAATACAAATAATTCTCTCTCTAATATATATATATATATATATATATATATATATATATATATATTTTTGTATTGTTTTTTTTCTTTCCTCTACTATTTATAGGCCATTGATAAAGGCACTACAAAAAAGACTTAGGACAGTCTAAATTTTTTTTAGATAATTACAAGTTTACCACTCTCCAAACTTGATCAGGGCAGTCCAATTTTTTTCCAGGACTGTGAAAATTTTGATAGTCCTAATAATAGGAATGACTCAAAATTTTGACAGTGCTATCAATTGGAAAGACTCACAAAATTTTGACAGTAATAAAGAAAATATGTTGATTCTTTAGGACTGTCAAAATTTTGACATTCCTTCCAATTTGGTAAGACTGTCAAAATTTTGACAGTCGGGGAGGGGGGGATGTCTGCGCGAGGCGAGACAAGGGAGGAGGAGGAGGAGGAGACGGGGGTAGAGACGGAGGAGGAGGAGGAGGAGGAGGAGACGGGGGTAGAGACGTAGGAGGAGGAGGAGGAGGAGGGGATAGAGACGGAGGAGGAGGAGGAGGCAAGAGCAGCGACGGACGTCTTCCTCCTCCACCTCGTTGTCTTCCTCCTCCTCCTCCTCGAGCATTTTCGCCTCCTTCTCCCTCCTCGTCGTCGTCTTCCTTCTTCTTTTCCTCGAGCAGCTCCGTCTCCTCCTCCTCCTCCTCCTCGAGCAGCAGAAGTAGCGACGGCAAGAGCAGTTGCGACGGCCGTGTTGTACTCGCGCGCGTTCGATGGTTGGGACACGGACGCGGAGGCCGGAGGGGGTAGGGAGGAGCGGGAGGAGGGAGGAGAATGAGACAAGAGCAGCGGCGGCCGTCTTCCTCCTCCACGTCGTCGTCTTCCTCGAGCATTTTCGTCTCCTTCTCTCTCCTCCTCCTTGTCTTCCTCCTCCTCCTCGAGCAGCTCCGTCTCCTTCTCCCTCCTCCTCGTCATCTTCCTCCTCCTCCTCCTTCTCGAACAGTAAAAGCAGCGGCGTCAAGAGCGGCTGCAACGGCCGTGCTGTGCTCGCGCGCGTCCGATAGTTGGGACACGGACGCGGAGGCCGAAGGGGGTGGGGGAGGAGCGGGAGGAGGGAGGAGGAGAGGTGGACAGTCCTAGTAAAATTTGGACTAACATGAGTAAAAATTCTTTGTAACTGAACTAGCACCGATATTGGACTAGTTTCGAATCTTTTTTTGTAGTGCAAGGTTAAACGGTCACGGAAATGCCAACAACCTGATTTTAAAATTTCATAGATAGATTTCTAAAAAAAAAATGCAAATGATATATTAGTAATTAGATGGTATGGTCTAGGGAATTCACTGATATTTTTTTTTAAAACATTGGATGCGCCAGCCGTATGGCGAATTGGCATGGCATCTTCCAGGCAATTTTTTCAAATTTGGCCATGCAGCCAATTTTGCAAACCCTTGACACGTAACAAAGATTCTACGGGAGGAATTCTCTCCAAATATTTTTCAGAATTAGACCCTTTGTCTTGGGTTTGACCATCAAAAAACTAGGCATGGGCTACAACTTATTTTGTAGTAAAATACGAACGCCATGTCAAATATCTCATCTCTTTTAATGGACTAGTTTTTGGTTATTTCCATTTCTATGCTCGATTTATTTTTCAGTTAAGACGGCACAATCAAAGTGCAGAATTGAAAAGTCCGAGAGTTTCCTATGCTAGTTGTCTTTATGGAATTTTTGATTTTTCATCTCATTAATTTGTTTTTGTACTTACCCTTAAAATAATATATTTTATTAGACTTGCATCCTATTTTTCTCTTGGACAATTTGACCGTAAAAATTTATATTTCCTCCGTTTACGTTGTCCTAATGTTCAAAATATTTAAAATACTAGTACTATACGACCACAAAATCATCCAATGATGTCCTAAATGTTTGAAAAAAGGAATAAAAATAATCACATGTAGCTCACGTCGATCGTATAATACTCGTATTTTGAATTTTTTTGACCATTGAGACACGTAAATTGAGAGAAGAGTCTTTTAAGATCAAATAAAAATAAACTTTTTTTTGTGAGAAAAGTAAAATATAAGTCTAATAATCGTCTTATTTTAGAGGTAAGTACAAAAACATATCAATAAATGGAACAAAAGTAAAAAAATTCCCTAACTTTTAGAGTTTGCTTTTGTCATCAAGCAGGGTTTAAAAAGCAGAAACTTAAAGCGAAAGATAAACATGACATAAAAACAAAAGAGATGACTATTGAGGGCAGACAACCAAGATACAGCAAAGGGATCTCTGGATAATGTGTTTGGAAATAATATATTGCAACATAGGAGAAAAATCTTTATATTCCGAATTTCACAATATTAAAACCTGGTTGATTACTGCAATTACTTCTAGTGGGCAAAAAATGGGCGACTTTCAAAAGATGACCATCAAATCCTTCAGACATTAATATAAACTTAATATAAGAATGATCGACAAGTCAACAGCTCAACACAACACCGAGAAAACGTCAGAAGGTCATATAGCAACAGAAACTGGTGAAGCATTCCGGTCGTGCACATATTAATATGTTTATATATAAAAAATAAAAAAATTATCATTATTGTCATGCAACAAATCTCCCAAGAAATCTCATTTGAATCTTAGACAAACAGAAACAAATCAAGCTATGACGCTAGCTGGTCTTATGCGTTTGTTCCACTTGCGTCCACACTGCTACTGTTCCTCCTCGCGCTGCTAAACTGATTTGTCACACTCTTGCCCATGAACTTGCCAACTTTACCCACGCCACTGCTAACAGCACTAAACCCGCTCCCTACAAGCCCAGCCCCGGCCCCAATGCCGGAACCAACTAGCCCGACACCCGCTCCGACGCCTGTGCCAACCAGCCCGACACCCGCTCCGACGCCTGTGCCAACCATAGATGCTGCTCCGCCAAGTGCATCCATCGTACTCCCGATCATTCCAGCTTCTTTCATTTTCCTTCTCTCCTCCACAATTCTTTTCTCTTCTTCAAGAGCTGCCAGGTGCTCTTCCTTGGTGAATGCATGGTACATCACCTGAAAAATAGCTCTTCGTGAATCATATAAGGTTCTGATAAGATTATACACTACAATTCTTCTAGGATGTGTATAACGGGATAGTACTCATCTAGATTGAATGAGAAATTTGAACAGTAGTCCAGTCTTATTCCTGAATAAGAAAATTTCTGCTTTACCATCGTAACATGATTGGAAAAGAACATCTTATGGAAAAAAATAAAGAATGTGCGAGGTTGCTGCTTTAATAATATGATAAATGTCCTATCATTAAGGAAAAAACACTTTTGTACCATCATTATTCACGAAAAATCCCTCCACCTTCGGATAAATGTCCTCGGTGAGGTTCGGTTGCTCATGGTCATGGAATTTGTTCAAGAAGCTCTATTGTTAGTGTAAGAGTCTTATGAATAATCTCTTACAGTTAGTACAAGGCAGCATCCATCTTATTGAAATTCTAGCACCCATAAAAGCATGTGTGCAGTAACATTAACAGAACTTAGAAAAGAAAACACTTTCATTTATAAATACCAAAGACTCAGAAGACCACATGAGTAAACACACATTAAAATATTGTATAGTCTGAGCCCCATCTCAGTGCGACTAGCACTAACCTGCTCGTCCTTTCGCTCAATGGTGAAGACTGGTCAACCTAAGATGGGTCAGTGCATATATTGTAATAAGGTATGGATCGATCCACCAACATGCCAATAACCAGTGTTGTCGCACCCAAGAACTTCAAGGTGTATTTTCAAAGTGGAATTGCTCTATTAGGCTCTGAGGACGGGTATATATACCCCTCAATTGGCAAGAGTCTTGTTGGCTGATGTGGGACTAAATGTCACCAACCCCACCCCCAACACCCCCCCCCCCCCCCCCCCCCCCCAACCCCGCCCCGCCCACACCACCATCTTAAATTCACAAGGATCAATCATCGAGGGTTTGTCCAATAGGAAGGAGTGTCTCTGAATGCTATGGGATTTCATGAAAAAGTTTGCAATCTGCATATAAGAAACAACATGTGGTAAGGATCAAGAAGATATTGTTGTCTAACATAGTGGTAATCAACCTTTATGTGTTTCGTCCTTTCATGTGTCCATGAAACACAGGATTACATGTAATCTTAACAGCACTAGTATTGTTATAATGTAGAGGAGTAGGACCAGAAATAGTAAGACTCATATCAGTGATAAGCCAGCGAAGCCACGTCAATAATAGTAGTAGCTATAGTCTGATCTCAGAATAAGCACGAAGATCCAAGGACAATGTAGCCGAAAAGAAGAACGATCTAGTGTTGGTGCCCCTTATATAGCACGTCTGAGTATGAAAATAAATAGAATTGAAGGGAATGCTCTATTAGGCTCTTAGGCTGGAGTATATATAAACCCATCGACCGTCAAGAGACTTGTCATCCTGCTAATGTGGGACTGAATGTACTTCATTTGTCTAACAGAGAGTGCATTAACTAAATCGCATCTTGAAAGGGAGTGAAATTAGACACTAAAGAAAGACTAAATAGTACCAGAAAAAACTATAGGCTGCAAATGCTATTTCAGAACATTTGAGGCTAGTTGTGGTGGTGTCCACATTGAAATTAACATTATTGTGGATTAAGTGAGACCATTTTCAAAGTTTAGGTGCTAGGACTTATAAGGACCCTCTCGAGCAGATTTGAGATTTGCCAAAGTACTATTGTAAATATAGCTCTCTTTTTTATCTATTTAGGACTTTGTCATAAGTATCTTGTTATCCGTGTTCTAAAATGCGGAATTAGTTGGCGCCTAGGCTGTCATGGGACGTTTAAATTTCGGCTGGAGTTGGAGAATAATCAATAGGCCTAAAAAATCGGGTTAAGTCAGCCACCTAGATGTTAGTCTCCGACTCCTCTAGATATTAGAGGCCCATTTTGTTTTTGTTTTTTACAAAAAGTTTGACCTACGCCTGACCAAAAAGGTTAAAAAAAAAAAACCAAAAGTTTGTCGACTCCCTCCCAAAGTCGACGTACTTAAAGGATTTGAGATTTTGAGCAAGAAAACATAGCAGCCGACAATCGACAAGGAAGAGGGAGCCGCTACCTCTTGTTAGTCCGACCAATCATTGTTCGCCACCGTCACCCCCCGTCCCGAGACTCCGCGAGCAACCGAGTACCGGCGAGAAATCAAGATCTGCACCTCCACCCGGGGGCCTGCGACATCGACCACTCCCCATTGCACAGGAGGAGTCTGCGACATCCGAGCACCCCTTTTCCGATCAGGTTTGAAATTTATCATTTATTAAGATTTTTGGTTATATTTTGTTTTTGCTTTAATTTTTAATGAAATACTTGAATTTATTGTGTTCCTAGTTGACCCTTGTTTTTGTTATGTCAAAGTGGCCAAAATGTCTAGATCTAATACGGCCCATACTCACCTCCGACAATAATTCACTAGTACTTAGGCGTTCCTTCATTGATGTTGGATGGGAGTATTCTTCAATGATCAATGTAGTCAAAAAGGCACAAGACGCACTCGAGGCCCAAAAGGTGCATATCATCCTAGGTGCAAGGTGCACTTAAGGCGCGCGTCTGAGGGAAGCAATACGCAAAAATAAAAAATAATAAAAATATAAATAAACAAATAAATAAATTAGTAATGTAAAAAAAATTAAACCAAATAGCATATTAAAACCAACAAAAATATGTTAAAACATAACCAAGTGAACTAGCACAGCAACAATAGTCAACAAAACTAACAAGAATTTGTGTTTTTTCTACAACGCTTTTAGTATACTTTAGTTGTTTTATTCACTTGAAGCCAACTTTGGCACCCGTGAAAAATGCTACCTCCCTCCCACTTATATGAGATAAGGGCTATCTCTTAGCCTCAAAGTTTTTGTAAAAAAAAAGAAAAAAAACATAAGGTGTTCCCTATGTTGTTATAGGCGTGCAGGTTAGAGAGGTCTCGCCTCGACCTGGAAAAAATTCTCCTGGGTGGGGTTTTGCTCGCCTAGGCGGCCACCTAGGGTCGCACAGGAGAATAAAAGCTCGCCTAGGGTCGTCCAATTATGCTTACTATCCTTACTTAATGTTGAATATTGATTATTTCATATTTGTTGCTTCTTATATTACTTTTATGCTTATTGTTTAATGTTTATTGCTTATTAGTTATACTACATATTTGTTGTATGCATAATTGTAGAATTTTTTTAATTCAAGAGCAGCAGATCCTAGACGGGCGCCTAGGCGATGCTTAGGCGAGGAGGGTGGCCTATCGCCTCGTCTTGCCTAGCGCACAGTACAACATAGGGCACGCCTTTTCTTGGTTGCGCCTTGCTGAAAGGCGTGGCTGGAGAAATGTGCCTCGCCTAGTAAGGTACGAGATAAATGTAAATTACAAATTATGTGGCAAAGTTAGTTCCTGAGGAATTTACAGGCTTAAGCATCACATAGCACACATTAAGGGAAATATGACCTCATGTTCAGGATCTTTGAAAGAAGCTCAAGATAAATGTAAAGCGGTTATCGAAAGAAGAAAAGACAATAAGGAGAAGAGGAAAGAAAAAGAGAAAATTGTAAGGGAAGAGGTACAAGTTAATTAATTAGAAGATAAAAAAAATGAAACCAGAAAAAATTATATTTTTTTTAAGCTATGGACAAATTGGCTTCAGCCATCAATTCCGAGAGTAGGATAAACCCGATGAAGAGGACAATGCAAAAAAAAAAAATATTAATAAGACATTTTTCAAGGAAATGATGGAAGTTGTGCACTAATTTTTGGATAAGTGAGTGTAAGGCAAGCATACTGTTTCATACTATTACCCTTGATAGCTTCGACCACTTCATTGAAACAGTTGGTCAATTTGATATAGGTTATAAAAAGTCAAGTCAATATATGTTAAGGGAACCACTTTTGAAAAAATGACTAGAAAAAAATAAAAGAAATCCTCCAAAAGCACGAAGAAGAGTGGGTTAAAAGTAGTTGTTCAATAATAAGTGACGTTTGACTGACCGCAAGAGGAGAAGTATTATGAGTTTGCGCATCAATTGTGATAACGACACAAGTTTCCATTCTTCACTGGAAACTTCAACATATACACATACTGGGGAATACATATTTCAATATGTAGACAAGTGCATTAAAAATATCGGGCCAAAAAGTGTAGTTCAAATTGTGACGGTTAATGTATCCAATAACTTAGCGACAACCAAGTTGTTGAAAAAGAAGATGCCTACTATTTTTTGGAGCTCGTGTTCCACTCACACAATAGACCTCATGCTTGAAGGGATTGCTAAACTACCAAAGTTTAAAGGAGTAATGGAGAAAGCAAAGGTGTTCACGGTATACATTTATTCTCATCATAGGACATTGGAAACTACACCAAAGTGTGTGACATAGTGAGACCGGGTGTGACTCAATTCCACCATCCTTTACTTTGCAAAATTTTTATGAGAAGAGACATTAATTTCATGCAATGGTGGGTTCTTTTAACTAGGAAACGACCAAATTGTGCTCAAAATATCGAAAGGTTAGAAGGCATAGACCATTGTGGTATGTTGGTGAGTGCGAGCTTTTGGGCTGGTATAGCACTATACTTGCAAGTGTTCGTCCCATTAGTGAAGTTACTTAGATTAACCAATCCATCAATGTAATTTATTAATGGGGAGCTTAAGCAAGAGGGAGCAAATAAAGAATGTGTTTCAGAACAATGAAAAGAGCTATCGGCCGATCGTAGACATTATTGATTCCAAAGTCACAGGTCGCTTGTAGTTTATTGCATTTGGCGGACTACTTATTGAATCCTTACTATTGGAGCAGCTTTGAGGGGTTAGTATAATATATTAGAACATTTAGTTATTCATTCAAATCGGTATCTACCTTTGTCTGATTTTTTTTATGTAGATACATACAAAGAAAAGAAAGTCTACATGCAAAAAGATTGACCAATCTAGCTTATGTGCAATTCAATGTGAAACTCATCGATAAGAAAAAAAGAGGTAATTGATTGGCTATACTGTAGCAAGGCAACACATGCTCAAGGATGGGTTGTAGATAGTGGTAACGATAAAGTTGACAGCAAACCACACTAGAGACATTCTTGGGAAATGGTTGCATAATGCATCGGGTGCGGATGACTACTTATAACATAAAAGAAGTAAAATGTTGTGCTAAAGTACAAGAAGTTGAAACGGATTATGGCATCTAAGATGGAGATGAGGCAGTTGAGTATGAATATGATGGTCTAGTACGGAAGTGGAGTCCGTGGAAATAAAAACAATCGCTTAGAGGAAAGAGAGGAGAGTTTCATATTATTGTCTTTTATAACGTTTGTTTTATGTTTGTATTTCTACTTTTAATTTGACAAATATAATTATGTAAGACTATGCTGGTTATTTGGGGTTTATGGACAATTTTTAGTAAGGTTTTTTTTTCTGGACCGCTTAGAATTAGGCAACCGTCTAGACGGGCTAGGCACCCAGTGCCCACCCGACTACCACCTAGTGACTTTTATATCTAGCCTAATTCAACCTAGTCTATGTGCAATTCAATGTGAAACTCATCATCAAGAAGAAAAAAGAGGCGAATGATTGGCTATACGCTAGCAAGGCAATACATGCTCAAGGATGGGATGTAGATAGTGGTGACGATAAAGTTGATAGTAGACCACACTGGAGACTTACTTGGAAAATGGTTGCACAATGGATCGGATACGGATGACTACTTACAACCTAGAAGAAGTAAAAGTGGTGTGCCAAAAGTACAACAAGTAGAATCGGATGATGGCATCGAAGATGGGGAAGATGATAAAGTTGAGCGTGAATATGATGGTCCTCCTACAGTATTTATTGATTATAAAAGTGAAAAAGTGTACTCTATAGGGATATAGACAGACACTTAAAGAAAATAGAGGGGACTTTCATATTATTGCCTTTTATAACTTTTGTTTTCTGTTTGTACTTCCTACTTTAATTTCACAAATATCATTGATTATGTAAGAATATGCAGGTTATTTTGGGATTTATGGACAATTTTCAGCTAGATTTCTTTTCTTTTTCTCTTTTTGGACCGCCTAGAATTAGACGGACGCCTATACGTGCTAGGCACCCGGTGCCCGCACGACTACCGCCTCGCGACTTTTACAACCTTGCCTGTAGGTAGCTATTTTGACTTGCAGATACCGGATCGACATGCAGGTTGAATTAGGGATGTCCTGGTAGGAATACAGCTACACAAGGCTAGTTGGCAAGGGATTAAAATACTACTAAAACCAGGCAAGAATTGAACTCTAGTTGCTCTTTCTTTTTTACACTCTATAAAGCTTGCAAATTGCAAAAGGAAGAAGATAGTCAATCTCCTATCTTCACTTCATCTATTGATTTTCTTCCAAGGTTCAAAAGAGAAAAAATGGTATCAATATCTGACTCTTTCTATGAGGATCAGTTTCCATAAGTACCCTTTCTATGAGTATCACTTTCAATAAGTTAGAAGTTTAAATAGGAGTTTCGAAATTCATGGTTTTTGACACTTCAAAACGTGTAAAAGGAAACATGAAAATGTACGGCTAAAATATTATGGTCTAAAGTCCCACGTGTGGGCACCTTCCCCCCACCCCCCTCTCACTTTAAATTTTATCCTCTTTTACTAATCCAGATTTGTCCTGTCTTAATTTGGAATAAAAAAAATAAGTTAGTTAGATTAAGATGATAATGGATACTAATCATGATTCCTCTGATTAATCTTTTCAATGCTTTACCCTCTTACTCCATCTCCTCTAGAAAATAAATCCCATCTGCCAAGTTTATTTTCTCCTCTCCCTATTTGATTTCTTCTCAGTCAATTATCCCCTCCATCTCCTAAAAGACCTATAGTACAACTGATTTTTTTTTCCATGGGTTTTCTCTAACCCAAAAAAAAATCCCTCTCTTGTAAGCTCTCTCTGGTTTGGCCATCAGAGTTGTCTATCGGTGTTCTGTCGTTTATTCCAATGTGGGCAGATCTTGGCTATTATATTATTTCGGGCCTTGCAGATTTGATGGATCAGTAGGACTGTCACATAGTTTGGACCATCACTTCCAAATAAAGGGTCTTGATTTTGATTTTGTCCCAAACACTAGATTGATTTGTGGTGTTTAGCTCTTGCTTTTATGGTTGTTACTAGTTAATATCTGAATTGTTATTTGATCATAATGGTAATGAATAGTTTTCCTTCACGAAGTTAAGCATTTATCCTATATTAATGTTGCTCTTTTTTATATTATGACATTGACAGTTTTTTTTTAGTTTTCTTATTTCTCATGTACAAATTGATGCTTGTTTTAGTCTTCTTTTCTTCTTTTTCCTTAAAGTTCATTTGCTTCTAGTTCTTATAAAACATTGGTGTCTTATTATGCTTGTACACTTTTGTTAACTATGTATTACTGTTGCCCACCCTGAATAAATTTTCTAGATCCACCCCTGACAATAAGCATTCCCTTCTTATACCCACTTACATAACTCTTAAAGATTATTTATAGATAGTAATTTACTATTGGAGTTGGAAATCGAACAACAGATACTTCTTCGGCAAGCATTGATTTTGTATGTATGACTTAATCTTTCAACATAGAATCAATTCATGGTTTTTACAAATGATCCTCTTGTATAGTTATACTAAAGTTATCCTCTTGTATGTATAACTTAATCTTTCAACATAGAATCAATTCATGGTTATTACAAATTATCCTCTTGTATAGTTAAACTAAAGTTTAGAATCTCAACCCTTCTCTCATCTTCGGTGGCAGGGGCAGACAGACACTGGTGTGAGGATGTCAGTCTGCTCCAGCTGGAGTTTGAAATTCCAATCTTCAGCCTAACCCAAACACTCCAAAACATTGCCAAGCGCACAGCAGCGATCATTTGTTTGCCCAGCCCAAACACTTCTTCCTTGTTAGCATAGCCTAAACGCTCCTCTATTATATGAAAAATAGACCATTTAATTCAAATTATCAAACAAGATTTGGTCTTGGTACCTCCACATTAATCATCAAAAGCCTCAACTGTTGAGCCGATATATAACTTATCCATTTAAGAAAGGTTGCTTCTCCCAAAAATCCTACTAAATCAAAATTCAAGAGCAAGTTTACCCTGATCTAGATAATGAAATCCATGATTAATTGGTGATTTTTGCTAAATATTTTGAACTATGCTTGTTTTGATTCCAACGGAAC
>JAYESA010000217.1:0-155000 GCA_036927795.1 Iris macrosiphon
ATACGCACTGACCTATCCTTCTTGGGTACAAACAACACTGGTGCTCCCCAGGGTGATGCACTCGGTCGGATGAAACCTTTCTCCTCTAGCTCTTTTAACTGTGCCTTCAGCTCGTCCATCTCCTTCTTCGCCAGTCTGTAAACATGCGATGCTATAGGTGCTGCTCCGGGTGCTAGTTCAATTGAAAACTCTACGTCTCTGTCTGGGGGTAGTCCTGGCAAATCCTCTGGAAAGACGTCTAAAAATTCTAAAATAATAGGGTGATAAACAACATCGTCCATTGCGAGCTGCATACCATCAAGGATTTCTGTGGATCCTCGGGCAAACTCAAGTTCAAGCTGGCCTGGTACCTTAAAAAGAATGCTTCCTCCAAAGCAATCGAAGAAAGCATGGTACTTGCTTAGCCAGTCCATTCCAAGCACAATCTCAAAAGATGGCATAGGAAGGACTAAGAGTTGGGCGTTCATCTCTCTGCCACGTATCACTATAGGGCTCGATCTACAAACTCGACTAACTGGTACAACTCCTCCTCCGGTTAGAATTCTAACACAACTAGATAATGGTGTAGAAGCAATGTTGTGTTTGGCAATAAAACTAGATGATATGAATGAGTGGGTGGCTCCCGTATCAAATAATGTCACAGCAGGAAAAGTAAAAGCAAGGGTTATCACGCCCCAGTCCCAAAAATACGTAGGACTAGGACACGTAAGCATGCCAGCCGCATGGATATGGCAACTCCAATATATGGAAACCAAATCCACACGTACGCTATAATATGAATATCAAATCCACAAGTGGTATAACTGTAATACAAGTCACAGGGTATAATCTAAATCTCATCCACCAAAATCATATAGAAATAAATAAACAGTATCTATGAAACTAGATCTCAATAAGAAGTATCTAAGGATGATAGTTAGATAGAAACAAATCCACTACCAACTCAAATGGAAAAGTAAATACAATATGAGTACAAACACAATCAAGCCCAATATAAGTATACCAGCTATCGATCACGGCTCGAAGAGAAGACATCCACGAAGCATCTATAACCTTCCAAATCTGCGCTCCTGCAAATACTCAAGAACAGGTACACCTGGCAGCGGACCAGGTCCTCAGAGGGACGTAACAAGATACTTAAATACATGCCAATAAAGTACTGAAATAAATATCCAAAGGGGTCGCCTAACCGTCTAAGTGAATGCAGTTAAGAACAACTTTCCCCACAAGTAAGCTATCTGGCTGAAAACTGAGATTTGGCATGGTTCTCTTTTGAAGATCCAGGGGCCTAAAGGCACGTCGTCTTTTGAACGGAGGAGGCCCGCCAATGTATATATATGGGTCATCACCACCCGTATCTCCAGCGAAGAATCCGGGCATCACAGAAAAAGTGTAAAGTAGCTCAAATGCGGTACTTGTTGTTCTCCCCACCCCATGCTCTAAGCATGTCACATCCATGACACGATTTGGTCCATAGCCTATTCTTAGTACCCTAGCCCAATCCTGCAACCGAACAAGGATAAGGATGGGACCACCGTACTACAATAAGCTATGTCCCTGGACCTCTAATAACTGCCAAGTCTACTAGCATGCAAAGTTTCTAACAGCAGTTATTCCTAACGCACGGCCCACACGTACAGGAGGCCAGACCTGTCACGCAGTCCGTGATCTATATGAGACTCACACTCGTGTAACAACTGTGTCACGGCCAATGAACCTAATGGTGCTGCATGATAGTGGGGTAGTCTCATGAACAAGGTCAATGCAATACATAAATAAAAACATATCGCGACGTCACCGTCGCGAGCATTTTATATAACAATTAAAATATATGAACTAAAGACAAAAAATAAAGATGCGTGCAACATATGGAATAAGAATAACAGTACAATGGCAAGGTATACTTGCCTGGCAAGAAATCTGTAAAGTGTACGCGCCCAAAAGTCAAGGACACTGAACCTGGAACTAAGGCCTCCGAACAAACGTCTCCGGATGCTGAAATAAACATCACCAACATTTTCGGAATGAGCAAAATAGCTAAAAAGCACATCCCTTTCGTCCAATTTGGACACAAGGGCAAAATGGTAATTTCGGGTAAAAGTGGGGTCCACGTGTGGCCCACTTTGCACCGAAAAGCGTGCCGAGGGTAACAGTCTCTAAATGGGACAAACTATGGGTCAAATAACTCTAAATGTCAATACGAACCCAACGGTATGTCCAAATATGGATTTCGATGAGCCAAACACTATTTTGTCCAAAAAGGTCAACTGTGGGGCCCGCCAATTGGCGATCTGGTCAACCGTCTCAGAAATGCGTGAAAATTGGGTCACAGGACCAGCGCGTTACTATGAGTCCAGTGGCATAAGTTTTGTCGCAATCTGACAAGCGTGCACAAAATACGCCCGAGTTCCACAAAAGTTGTGACACCGGATGTGTCCGCGGATACGGCCTGATTTCGGCGCGCACACGCGTCCGAATCAGTCCCCATGAATTTTTACGTGTCCGTTTATGCTGCGTGCACCATTCGGTACACTTGGCACACGGCGGGGCGGTCCCGTTTGGCGGGGCGCGCTCCGTTTTCCAACTTCTGGAAATCTGGAAAAAGTGGGTGCGCGCAGTTTTATGACGAATATAATTATGTCCACAGCAACTAATAGCATAGGGTTATTTTACAAAAAATAAACTAGGTCAAGTGTTCTACAGGTATCAAAAAGAATCACCAAAATCGGATCTCTGTGGTGGGAGATACGAACTCGGCAATATGAGTTAGTAATGATTAATAACTAAGAGATGAGTTCATAATAATAACCCTTATGTATATGCACTATAACAATATCTGTATTCTCTTACTATTTTTAAACCATGAGTAGCATCCTTTAGTCTAACAGGAATTAGTTGGATTATTGAAATAGTTTATACTTCTAATAGTTTTATAAAGTTAGTCAAGACCTTAATTGTTGTCCTAAAACTTAAACTAAGCTTAGAAAAGAGTTGAAGGCACTTGTTACGAACTGATGACTATGATAAATCGTTGGCGAGGTAGCGACAGCTGCAGCTAGACCATTATAGTAGAGTAGTCAAATTATTTGCAGACATACTGGTCAGATTGTATTGCAGTATTAGACTACGATACTTGACGGTTACAAAGAAAAATCATAGTTATGAGATTTCATAAAGGTATCCCAAGATTTTTGATCCAATGAATAAATTCGTCTTACAACCTAAACAATAGTCTCAAGAGACTTTGACTACTATTAGAATTCTTGTAAGTTGGATAGTGTAGACGGATTAGAGGATAATAGAATAGTGTATGGACAATAAATGAGAAGTGTTAGAATGACTGACTATGACTTTAGGAAGCACTGCTAGATAGCAATGAAGTATAATAGCTATAGTGATTTATTATGAATATGGGTTAGTGTCAATTTTGAGGACAAAATTTTTGTAAGTTGGGTAGAATGTAAAGCCCCATATTTTTAAATATTATATTTAATTAATTAATCATAGAATTTATCTATATTATTTCGTAGTTAATTAGAAAATATATATTATTGATTTAATTACCTAGATAATTAATCATTTAGAATTATTGCATAAAAACCATTATTTTTATTTTAGAAATCCATGTGGAAGAGTGATAGATTTTTTTTAGAATTTAATTTCAGGGTACAAATGTATTTTCTGGATTTTTCTATACCTTAAATATATATATAAATAATATATATTTATTAAATATAATAATAAATAGAAATAGTAATAATAATAATATTAGTGATAATAATAATACTAATAATAATGATAATAATAATAGTAATAGTAATAATAATAATGTTAACAAAATAAAAGAAAAAAAAGAAAAAGAAAAAGAGAATAAAAGAAAAAAAGGAAAAGAAAAGGAAAGAAAAGAAAAGAAAAAAAAGAAATAAGTAATATAAATAAATCCTTAACCCTAATCCCTAATCCTAACCACTAATCTAACTTCCCTCCCCTAATCACCCCAGCCCAAGAGCCCCCCCCCCCCCCCCCCCCCCCCCCGCGCAGTCAGCAAGCCCCAGGACCCTGCTTCCCTTCCCTGCTCTCTCCCTATATATATATATATATATATATATATATATATATATATATATATATCTTCATTGTAAAACCTAAACCCTAATCCTAACCTAGCCTCTCACCTCCACGACGCCGACCCGTCGCCCGCCGGAGCAACCACGCACCGCCTGGACCCGTCGGCCGGCCGCACACCCGCGCATCACCCGGGAGATTCCCGTGCAGATTTAGACAGCGACGAACCTCCCTTCCCGCGCAGTTTTTTGTTCCATCGCTGGACCAAATTCGAATCCGTCTTCACCGGTATGTTCACGACCTATGCCTCTTCCAACTCTGTTAACTAGTTTCCATCGTACAACGTTAAACCCTAGGTAAAAATCGAGACCAAGTTGAAGAAAAATCACGTCCTTTAACTTCATAAAACTGATATCGAGGACCCATGCTTAAGGACCTATATCTACAACCACAGACATCCAAACTTAAAAATTCTTTTTCCTATATGAAGTCCATATAACCGAGATTATTCCCTGTTAATTATTTTATTTTATTATGTGTTAAAACCAGAGATAAACTAGGTTGAAAACTCATAAAAAATTTATTTTTAAAATATTAAAATTTATGATACGGAGTGCCCCCGTCAAACGGGACCGCCTCGTCGCGTACCAATTACACCGAAAGGCGCATATGGTATTTCCTGACGTGTGGACTTTCACGAAAAGTGATTTGAACGTGTGTGCGCGTCGAAATCACCCCGTATCCATAAAAAGGTCCAGTATCGCAACTTTTGTAAAATATCGTACCATTTAGTGTACGCTCGTCAGAATACGACGAAACTTACACCATTGGATTCGTGGTATCACGCTGGTCATGTGACCCAAGTTTTACGCGATTCTGAGACAGTTGACCAAGCCACCTATTTGCGGGCCCCATAGTTGACTTTTTGAGCAAATTTGTGTTCGGCTCACCGGAATCCAAAATTGGACGTACCGTTGAGTCCGTATTGACTTTTAAAATTTGTTTGACCTATAATTTGTCCTATTTAGAGACCTCTACCCCTGTCACGCTTTTCGGTGCAAAGTAGCCCACATGTGGAACCTGCTTTGACCCAAAATTATCGTTTTACCCCTGTGTCCAAATTAGATGAAAGGGTAGTATTTTTTAGCTATCTTACTTATTCTGGAAACATTGGTGATGTTTATTTCAATATCCGGAGACGTTTATTCGGAGGCCGTAGTTTCTACTTCTGTGTGCTTGACGCCTGGACGTTTACACTTTGCAGCTTTCTTGCCAGCAAGTATACCTTGCCAAATTGCTTACAGTAACTTGCATGCTTATTATATTCTGTATATTCATTGTATGTGTATTTTTTCAGTCATAATTATATACCATATATATGTTGACACACACTTAACACCTAGTATCATGGGAGGGAGGACAATCAGTAGCCGTATGGGCTATAACCACTCTGGTAAACCATAGTAACTAGCACGCACTATGGTAGTCGTGTCTGATGGTCGCTACCCTCGCGGTATATCGGCTGATGGAGTCACGATGGTCGCTACCCTCGCGGTATGACAGCAGATGATGTCCCTGACGTGTGTGTGAGTTGTGAGCTTAGATAGAGTAGCCTACCCATGCCCATACGTCGAAAAGTTGTCCTCATTATGCATATTCATATTGATTGTCTTGTATAGCGTACTTATATATTTTCTGTCTATTATGCATGTTTACTGTATTCAAATTGGCATGCTTCTATGTATCTTGTTACGTCCCTCTGAGGACCTGGTCCCTTTCCAGGTATAGATGATCAGGAGTATCCGTAGAAGTACGGGCCGGGACCTGACGTATTATTTTCTACCGAGGAGGTCTTTCCTTCTGAGCATCTTTGATTACCTCTAGCGATGGATCTCTTAGCTGATACTTTTATATCATCATCTTATTTTATATTGGAGATTTACCCTCATCTCTCATTTTAGTTTTGATATAGTCATTGGTAGTGGATTTGTCTCCACCCGACTATTATTTTTGGATTATTCAGACTCATTATTCTAGTTTAGTTATTTCTTTTCTCTGACTTGTTTTGTGGATGAGATTAGTATATCTGTGACTTGTGACCATATATATACCACATGTGAGTTAATATTCATATTACAGCGTACATGTATATTATGGTATCCATATATTGGAGTTGTCATATACTTACGGTTGGCATGCTTACGTATTCCTTGTCCTACGTATTTTAGAACTGGGGTGTGACACTATCTCCTTCTTCATACCATTCCACCAGAAGTGCTGACGAATATCTTAATACATCTTTGTCCCTCCTGGATGCACTGAGTACTGAGAACTGTGGGCCTATGCCATAATCTTCTACCGGATATCTTCTCTCGGCACACAAAGTTGGCTCCCAAACCTGAGAGTCCCATCCTCATGAATGCTCAACTCTGGTCTACGTCCTAACTCACACTCTGCTCTGAGATGCTGAAGTCTAACATTACCAGTCTGCTCTGCTCTGATCCTCTCAACTATAGAAGACTGAACCTGCATTCTCGCTATAAAACTGATAATGCCAGGTAATACTACCTCGATAGCCATCTCCTACAAATCCTCTAAAATTTGGCACTGCTCTGTCAAGAAGTAAGCTCCTCCTCTCCCGCTCAAGGCGTCTGCTACGACATTAGCTTTCCCTGGATGATACTGAAGATCAAGATCGTAGTCCGATAATAACTTGAGCCACCTCCTCTAATGCATATTGAGTTCCTTCTATGTGAACACATACCTCAAGCTCTTGTGGTTGTGAAGATCTCCACTCGATTACCATATAGCTAATGCCTCTAGAGCTTAAGTGAAAATACTACTGCTGCCAACTCAAGATCATGTGTCGGATAACTCTTCTCATGTTTATGAAGATGCCTGGACGCATAAGCTATCACTCTGCCATGCTGCATAAGGACACACCCTAATCCCACTCCTAAAGCATCACAATATAGTGAGAACCCACCTGGTCCTACTAGAAGTATCAGAATAGGAGATGAGATCAAACTCCACTTGAGCTTCTCGAAAGAAGTCTGGCAAGCATTTAATCACTCAAAGCTCACATCCTTACATGTCAGCCGTGTCAAGGGTACGAAGATCCCCGTAAAGTCTGCCAAAAAATGCCTGTAGTAACCTGCTAGACCCAGGAAACTGTGCACATCTGAAGCTGTACGGGGTACTGGCCAACTCTCAATAGCCTCCACCTTCTTGGGATCCACCTCGACCCCTCTGCCAAAAATGATATATCCTAAGAATGAGATACGATCAAGCCAGAACTTTCACTTGTTGAACTTCGTGTACAATTGTTGCTTTCGAAGAATCTGAAGAACTATGCGAAGATGCTGCTCATGATCTTCCTCACTCTGACTATAGACCAAGATATCATTAATAAACACTATCAAAAACTGGTCTAAGTAAGGCAATAAATGTTATTCATAAGAGACATAAATATAGTTGGTGCATTGGTCGCTCCAAATGGTATAATATCACGACCCCCACCCGGTGTAGGGGCACGAGTACGTGTATACGTCCACCCTATGCCGCAGCATCATGGTAGAATGCTGTCTAGGTAAATAATACTATCTAAATATCTCACACAATATATAAGGGTACCTGCCAATAATATCTCAACTCCAATTGGAGAACAATATAATAGTTCAATTATAATCGATACAAAATCATAATATAAGCTAAAGGAAGATAAAGGCACGATATGGAATAGAAGAAAGAGTCACAAAAATTATAATATAATACATCTAAGACTAATAGTCTAGCTATAACACAATCTTAAATAATATATACATGCCAATATCTAAAACTAAAATATATATAATATGCTAAAGAAAATCTAGGCCGCCTCAGTAGTTGGTACTAATCCTCAGTCGGCTCACCATATTATAGTCCATAAAAGATGGAACACATCTCCTCTAACCATTCATCTGAAAAATATATCCAGTCAGGATTGGAGCAAAGTACAACCCAATAGCAGTTTTAATTAATTGATAATGACTATAAACATAAATAGAGAATGTAATACAAGATGAGAAACAATGAAATAATATATCACAGTATGGTGGAAAGAAATAGGTAAACTAGAGCAATATAGTATAAAATGATCACGATAAAATAGAATAAAGACCATGAATAGAATATAAAAAAAAACTGAAACTACACTAAGTGTTTAAAATACAAGTTAGATATGTAATCAGCTTGAGTTATCAAGATCTACTATCAAGGCTATAACACAATCATATATACAGTATGATTGGCTGTTGTCTATAAATAACACGATCAATAACACAATCACGTATGATTGGCTATTGTCTACAAGTAACACGATCAATAACATAATCACATATGATTGGCTATTGTCTATATTATATAATACATTATTTAAGATTTTGATCACATATGTATCTAGCACTTTCCTCGCTCCCAACCAATACTCATGGATCCGATCATGACATGTCACGAATATAATATGAGTACACAAAGAACACGAATGTATATGAAAGAACATGAGCACAAGGAATACCCGATGCACACGATAAAGTACATGCGAAGAGAGTATCCGGAGTACACGATAATAAGATGACATCTCCTGACAAGATCCATATAGTACCAGTCCGTGTAATCACTGTGTCGAAATCAAGTAAAATATTTCTAAATACTTGTATTATAGTAATTATCAAATAATAGAAACTATCAGAGAATATACTCGCCTCTGGTCCTAAGCAAGTGGTACTGCTCGGTATCTGAGCTGGTGTCACACACACCTATATATGAATATCATATCAAATGGGTGAAAAGAATGATATATAAGCTATAATGCACTAAAATTTGCTTTCTAGGTCAATATTATGTCACTCTAGCTAAACTAGGCCAAACTTGGTCAATACCTTGATTGGAGTTCTAAAATACCTATAAAGTTGGTTTACATGGTCATATTAACTAACACCATATAAATTCTAGGGTTTCCAAATAATAATAAGTCTAGATGTACTAGATATAATATAACTATATAACCCACAACTTGAATCATATCCTACTAGTACCCCATTACCTTAACTTGGAATCCATACTATACATATACATATATACGAATTCATATACTCTATTATCTAGTAATATTATAGTTTAACTTAATATCTAATTAGTACAAATACCTCATAACCTAACCTCACAACTCACTCTTCTAAGACACTTGACACTCTTCCTATACCTTGGTATTTGACACTTAGATACCATGGTAGCAATAATTTGGTATCACACCAGTCACATGATGCTCTCATAATGTAAACCCCCTGATTTTTCAAAATTTTAAAAACTGGATTTTTCACAATTTTCTGGAATTTTCTGAGAATTTTCTGTAATTTAAAAACTGGGTTTTAATTATTCAATGATTTTTAATTGATATTAAACAGTATTAAAATATTATAAAAATAATATTTTTTGGATGTAAAATGAAAAACTGGACTTAGGGTAATTTTCTGGGATTTTATTGGGCCTCTGACCTATTTTTAAAAGCCTAAAAACTATTTTTATAAATTAATTAACTAATTACTGTTTTAATTAATATTATTATTATTATTATTATTTTATTTTAATTTTTCGGTTTTGGGCCCGGCCCGGCCCAGTGGGCCGAGCCCATTAGGCAGCAGCGAGCCCAGCCCCTCCTCCTTAGTGGGTCGGGCGGGTCCGCTCACCCGGAGCCCGCCGCCCGACCCGACCCGGACCCCGGTCACCCCTGTCCCCAGTCCCCCACGACCCCGTGAAACCCGCCGCCCGCCGCGTTCTCCGGCGACGTGGCCGGAGAACCTCCCCACGACGTCCCCCTCCGATTCTCCCGCCCACGACCGCCCGGCCAGCCTCCTATAAATCCCCTCGCCTCCGCCTCCTTTCCCCCTACAACCCGAGCCCTAACCCTAACTCCACCCTGCTCCGGCGACCGCCGTCCTCCCCTAGCCGCTGCCATCAGCCTCCTGCGCCACCTCCTCCCGCCGTGAGCCACCGTCCAGAGCTCCTCTCCCCTTCCTCCTCCTCCCCAGGCGGAGCCGACCCCGAGTCCAACTCCTCCCCGCCGTTCGAGAGCCGTTCGAGAGCCGCCCGAGCCCTGCGCCGTCGACCCCCGCCGCTCCGGTGCGTCGCCGCCCCTCGCCTGAGCCGCCGCAGCCCCGGCCCGACCTCGCCGACCGACGGCCAGACCCCCAGAGCCCCGGACACGCGGACACAGCACCGGACACAGGGAACCCTAGCCGAGGACACGTGTCCAGGACACGATACGGACACAGAAAACCCCGATTTCTCGGTCCCCTTCAGGTGCATGTAACTTTTGCCTCGGACCTCTGTTTTCGATTCTGTAAATTTTTACGCGAAGCCTGTATGACCCTCTCGGTGCCCGGACAAACCGCTCGGGGCATCGCGTCCTGTGGTGATCGCACACCGCGATCCAAAAACAGGAAAAACCCAGTCCCTGTTTCACCCCGGAACTGAGTACGCCCCGCCAAACGGGACGACTTGGTCGCGCGCGGTCTTCACAGAAACGTGCGCCTCGTCGATACGGACGTGTGGGATTTCGCGAAAGCTGATTCGGGTGTGCGTGCACACCAGAATCAACGCGTATCCGCAGACATCGCCCCGTATCCGTACTTTCTGGAACGTGCCCTAACTTTGTGTACACACGTCGGATCGAGACGAAACTTGCGCCATCGGACTCGTAGCGATACGCTGGTCCTGTGGGTCAAGTTTGGTTCAATTCTGAGAACGTTGACGAAATCGCGTGTCGTGGGCCCCACAGGCCCCGCTCGATGGGCGATTTTGTGATCGGCTCATCGAAATTCAATTCTGGAAGTTCCGTTGGGTTCGTATCAGCGTTCCTGACCTGTTAACACTAAGTTTGGTGAATTTGGAGACCGTTGACCCTGACGCATTTTTCGGTGCAAAGCGGGCCCGCATGTGGATCCCGTTTTGGCCCGAAACTGCCGTTTCTGTCCTTGTCTCCAAATTGGACCCAAGGACAGGCGTTTCTAGCTGATTGATATTTTCTGGATCTAATGGTGATGTTTGTTTCAGCAACCGGAGTACCGCCTGCAATTCCTGCCGAAGTCAGAACTACAAACATAGCCGGAACCACAGGCAAGTGTACCTTGCCAAAACTTGCAGCTTTGTTACCTATTTCTTGGACTTAGTTATATATCAGTGGGCAAGTAAAGCTTGTCAAATTCTCAGATAATTCTGGTTAAAGTATTTACTTGATTGCTTGTAGTTTCATAAGTAACTTGCTTAAGTGCTCAACCCAGGACACCTGACACTCTTCATGTGATGGAATTGTCTGAGATATACCTGGTGATTCCGTATAGGTTACTTTTTCATGTCATTACAGTTTACATGCTTAGATTCTAGCCTGACTCATTGCATTAGTTCAAACTTGCGTGACTTGTACCTGATATATTCTGGAACTGTGACGTGAGATTACATGGGGTGGGGAGAGTATTACCATATCAAAGCTGATTATAATGTAAATAATGTTATCTGGAGGTGTCTTAGTCTCTGATACAGAGCTTTGGCACAAGTTCTGGCTCTTCGAGAAAATACTGCTATGGTTTCTTAGACACTGATTCTGTAGTGGTCTCAGCCTGAGTATGACTAAAACTCTCACTTGCATATCACTAGCTGGTTTACATAATTACCCTGCTGTTTATCTTGTTGCTGCACTGCATATGTTTTGGCTTGTATTTTCTGTACCTTGTTATGTCCCCTGAGGACCTGGAATGGACTATGTCCCCAGGTATAGCCGAGGAGAACTACCCCGAGGTGTACGGTACAGGAGCACTCCTTGGAGCAGAACCCGGAACCGAGGACGAGATAGTTGCAGAAGACTTCTCCTGAGCACCGGCTTCAGCTACACAGTATTTCCTTTTCAGTATTTTATTTCCAGTCTATGTTTCCTTAAATGTAACAGAATAATTCTCGGATTTGTTTCCTGAGATAACCTTATTTAGTATTGCATATTTAATTCTATTTGCATTATTTTCGTCATTAATCTGTGTTATTCTGTGGATGAGAATAGTAATACCTGAGACTTGTACTTAGTACTGCTAGACTACAGCTTAAGCATGCCCTGATGGATCCATTAAATTGGGTTGTCCATCGGTGCGTGCTGCTGGCCATTGCTCACGTGCTCAGTCCCTCGTCATTTTGGGACTGGGGCGTGACATGGTTTTTGTGGTGGCCCATGCAGGTCAACGACTAAATTTTTCGGTTTCAACTTAGGGACCGAACAGGCCTGCAATAAGATAGGATAAAATTTTAGGATCTCATCCACTTGCTTGAATCATTTTTGATATCTGTATCGTATTCGAACTAACTTGAACTTGCATCTTGCCTTGATTCCTGTGCGCATCTTATTGGTTATTTTGGATACAGGAAAATGGACCCACAAGCCAGCAACGAGGCTCACGCAGAAATACCACAAGTCGTTGTGGTTACCCACGAAGATGATGTAACACCAGTGGATGAAGGCCAATCATCACAAGGCAGTCAAGCAAGCCAGCCTGCCTCAAGAATCCACCGAGAACAGTATCCAGAGCCTCATTCCTTCCTACTTGTTACTATTGTGGCAAGGTAGGCCATGTTGAGAAGAAGTGCAGACGGAAGTTGGGACTGTGCTTGATTTGCGGATCCAGTAACCATTTAGCCAGAAGTTGCAAGATGCACAGAGGAGAAGCATCAACGGTTAACCAACAAGTGGTGCCAGTACCGAGGCCAGCCTGTCCAGCTTTGGGAGCACCGCAAACGGAAGTGGAAGGAGTCATATCACCAGCTCCAGGAGGGAACCAGCCGAGGCCACCTTTGATACCCCAGGCCGTACTCTTCCAGCAGGTCCAGCAGCAACCGAGGAATCTACCTCAAGGACACGGACAAGCTCCAGCGAAGACAGTGGAGAATGCGCAGACTCGTGGAGTAGCTGATGCGAGTAAGTGATTTATAGTTTTCTGTTTCCAGTCTTGTGTAGCTCGTGCCTATTGGTTCGTGACCTCAGCCCCAACCTAGTAATTTGTAACTTGTTAATAATAACCTGGTTTTTATAAAAGTTATAGTTTTAACTAGATTTTCCTGGAAAGTGTAAACTTTCAATTTTTAGGGAAACGGTATTTCCCTAAGTATCTTGTGATGTGTTTTTAAAATGATGTTTGCGACCGCGTCATCTCTGTTGACCGGTTATTCTTTGATTGCGAGAACGCAATCCTCTTAAGGGGGGTATATTGTAAACCCCCTGATTTTTCAAAATTTTAAAAACTGGATTTTTCACAATTTTCTGGAATTTTTTGGGAATTTTCTGTAATTTAAAAACTGGGTTTTAATTATTCAATGATTTTTAATTGATATTAAACAGTATTAAAATATTATAAAAATAATATTTTTTGGATGTAAAATGAAAAACTGGACTTAGGATAATTTTCTGGGATTTTATTGGGCCTCTGACCTATTTTTAAAAGCCTAAAAACTATTTTTATAAATTAATTAACTAATTACTGTTTTAATTAATATTATTATTATTATTATTATTATTATTATTATTTTATTTTAATTTTTCGGTTTTGGGCCCGGCCCGGCCCAGTGGGCCGAGCCCATTAGGCAGCAGCGAGCCCAGCCCCTCCTCCTTAGCGGGTCGGGCGGGTCCGCTCACCCGGAGCCCGCCGCCCGACCCGACCCGGACCCCGGTCACCCCTGTCCCCAGTCCCCCACGACCCCGTGAAACCCGCCGCCCGCCGCGTTCTCCGGCGACGTGGCCGGAGAACCTCCCCACGACGTCCCCCTCCGATTCTCCCGCCCACGACCGCCCGGCCAGCCTCCTATAAATCCCCTCGCCTCCGCCTCCTTTCCCCCTACAACCCGAGCCCTAACCCTAACTCCACCCTGCTCCGGCGACCGCCGTCCTCCCCTAGCCGCTGCCATCAGCCTCCTGCGCCACCTCCTCCCGCCGTGAGCCACCGTCCAGAGCTCCTCTCCCCTTCCTCCTCCTCCCCAGGCGGAGCCGACCCCGAGTCTAACTCCTCCCCGCCGTTCGAGAGCCGCCCGAGCCCTGCGCCGTCGACCCCCGCCGCTCCGGTGCGTCGCCGCCCCTCGCCTGAGCCGCCGCAACCCCGGCCCGACCTCGCCGACCGACGGCCAGACCCCCAGAGCCCCGGACACGCGGACACAGCACCGGACACAGGGAACCCTAGCCGAGGACACGTGTCCAGGACACGATACGGACACAGAAAACCCCGATTTCTCGGTCCCCTTCAGGTGCGTGTAACTTTCGCCTCGGACCTCTGTTTTCGATTCTGTAAATTTCTACGCGAAGCCTGTATGACCCTCTCGGTGCCCGGACAAACCGCTCGGGGCATCGCGTCCTGTGGTGATCGCACACCGCGATCCAAAAACAGGAAAAATCCAGTCCCTGTTTCACCCCGGAACTGAGTACGCCCCGCCAAACGGGACGACTTGGTCGCGCGCGGTTTTCACAGATACGTGCGCCTCGTCGATACGGACGTGTGGGATTTCGCGAAAGCTGATTCGGGTGTGCGTGCACACCAGAATCAACGCGTATCCGCAGACATCGCCCCGTATCTGTACTTTCTGGAACGCGCCCTAACTTTGTGTACACACGTCGGATCGAGACAAAACTTGCACCATCGGACTCGTAGCGATACGCTGGTCCTGTGGGTCAAGTTTGGTTCGATTCTGAGAACGTTGACGAAATCGCATGTCGTGGGCCCCACAGGCCCCGTTCGTCGGGCGATTTTGTGATCGGCTCATCGGAATTCAATTCTGAAAGTTCCGTTGGGTTCGTATCAGCGTTCCTGACCTGTTGACACTAAGTTTGGTGAATTTGGAGACCGTTGACCCTGACGCATTTTTCGGTGCAAAGCGGGCCCGCATGTGGACCCCGTTTTGGCCCGAAACTGCCGTTTCTGTCCTTGTCTCCAAATTGGACCCAAGGACAGGTGTTTCTAGCTGATTGATATTTTCTGGATCTAATGGTGATGTTTGTTTCAGCAACCGGAGTACCGCCTGCAATTCCTGCCGAAGTCAGAACTACAAACATAGCCGGAACCACAGGCAAGTGTACCTTGCCAAAACTTGCAGCTTTGTTACCTATTTCTTGGACTTAGTTATATATCAGTGGGCAAGTAAAGCTTGTCAAATTCTTAGATAATTCTGGTTAAAGTATTTACTTGATTGCTTGTAGTTTCATAAGTAACTTGCTTAACTGCTCAACCCAGGACACCTGACACTCTTCATGTGATGGAATTGCCTGAGATATACCTGGTGATTTCGTATAGGTTACTTTTTCATGTCATTACAGTTTACATGCTTAGATTCTAGCCTGACTCATTGCATTAGTTCAAACTTGCGTGACTTGTACCTGATATATTCTGGAACTGTGACGTGAGATTACATGGGGTGGGGAGAGTATTACCATATCAAGGCTGATTATAATGTAAATAATGTTATCTGGAGGTGTCTTAGTCTCTGATACAGAGCTTTGGCACAAGTTCTGGCTCTTCGAGAAAATACTGCTATGGTTTATTAGACACTGATTCTGTAGTGGTCTCAGCCTGAGTATGACTAAAACTCTCACTTGCATATCACTAGCTGGTTTACATAATTACCCTGCTGTTTATCTTGTTGCTGCACTGCATATGTTTTGGCTTGTATTTTCTGTACCTTGTTATGTCCCCTGAGGACCTGGAATGGACTATGTCCCCAGGTATAGCCGAGGAGAACTACCCCGAGGTGTACGGTACATGAGCACTCCTTGGAGCAGAACCCGGAACCGAGGACGAGATAGTTGCAGAAGACTTCTCCTGAGCACCGGCTTCAGCTACACAGTATTTCCTTTTCAGTATTTTATTTCCAGTCTATGTTTCCTTAAATGTAACAGAATAATTCTCGGATTTGTTTCCCGAGATAACCTTATTTAGTATTGCATATTTAATTCTATTTGCATTATTTTCGTCATTAATCTGTGTTATTCTGTGGATGAGAATAGTAATACCTGAGACTTGTACTTAGTACTGCTAGACTACAGCTTAAGCATGCCCTGATGGATCCATTAAATTGGGTTGTCCATCGGTGCGTGCTGCTGGCGATTGCTCACGTGCTCAGTCCCTCGTCATTTTGGGACTGGGGCGTGACACATAAGCTTACCAACACTTGAAAACTAGCCATCCTACCCAAAACCTATGTCTTAACATACCATCTTACCTTCTCTTAATATCTGATACCCAACATGACTCACCACTCCTAAATGGCATCACCTCTCCCTAA
This sequence comes from Iris macrosiphon, assembly GCA_036927795.1. Classification (NCBI taxonomy): domain Eukaryota; kingdom Viridiplantae; phylum Streptophyta; class Magnoliopsida; order Asparagales; family Iridaceae; genus Iris; species Iris macrosiphon. Next base: position 16,405 of record JAYESA010000217.1, read on the forward strand.
CTGCTACTCTTACTAGGACTCTTGGATATATACTGGTCACACACACCCACTACAGTGTATACACTGATGTTGTCCCTGCATTTGCAGTGTACAAGTGTGCACTACACACCCCAAAATCTGAACATACCCAAGCCATGTTGAGTACTGTCACGCCCCAGTCCCAAAAATACGTAGGACTAGGACACGTAAGCATGCCAGCCGCATGGATATGGCAACTCCAATATATGGAAACCAAATCCACACGTACGCTGTATTATGAATATCAAATCCACAAGTGGTATAACATATGTCACAAGTCACAAGGTATAATCTAAATCTCATCCACGAAAATCAAATATAATTAAATAACCAGTATCTATGAAACTAGATCTCAATAAGAAGTATCTAAGGATGATAGTTGGATGGAAACAAATCCACTACCAACTCGAATATAAGAGCAAATACAATATGAGTACAACACAATAAACACAATATAAGAATACCAGCTATCAATCACAGACTCGAAGAGAAGACATCCTCGGATCACATGTAACCATCCAAATCTGCGCTCCTGCAAATACTCAAGAACAGATACACCTGGCAGAGGACCAGGTCCTCAAAGGGACGTAACAAGATACAAAAAATACGAGCCAATTTGAATACAGTAAACATGCATCATATTTGAAAATAGATAAGTACGCTGTACAAGACAATCTATATGAATGCAAATGAGGACAACTTTTTGACGTATGGGCAAGGGTAGGCTACTCGATCTAAGCCTCACAACTCACACACCCGTCAATGGACATCAGAAATCGACATACCTCTGGGGTAGCGACCAGCGCGACTCTACAGAAATCGACATACCTCTGGGGTAGCGACCAGCGCGACACACGCCCGTAGTGCGAACTATATACTACGATTTACCAGAGTGGTTAAAAGCCCATACGCCTAATGATTGTCCTCGATGATACTAAGTGCCATGTGTGTGTCAACATATCTAATACATAGTAATGACTGAAAAAAACTACACATGCAAGAAATATACAGAAATGCAATAAATATATAGAAATATACTAAGCATGCAAAATACTGTAAATAATTTGGCAAGGTATCTTGCATGGGGTCCTACTGCTGGTATGAATCAGAGTCCAAGTCACAGTCCAAATAGCCTATGTATTACAAATTTATCACGTCAAAAGATATTTTATTTTAATTTATTTAATTTTGGAATAATTACTCTAAAATCCTATTTTAATCTTATTATTCTGAATTTTATGTTAATTCCTAAATTTTGTCCAAAGAAACTGAATTTTATCAACTCGAGACTCATGGCACGCAAATCGAGGCAATTTATTGACCGAAAAGTCAACCGACACAAACTCAACTTTCATGCATGATTTTCTGTAGATTTCAGCATCAAAAATATATTGGAATTTATGGCTCGTCCGAATTCAAATTCGTTTGGGAATTATGGCACATACAAATTTTGTATTGTGCACCGATGGTTAAATTCTAACCTAGAAGTTCTACAGAATTAACAGTATATAAATACTTCGAATTAAATTCTGGGAAACATATATGTCGATGATCTCGACATTATCTTTCCAAAACTTTAAACGGTTCATGATTCTGATTCCGGGTTCTCCCGAAATTGCGAAAACATCAAAACACATCTATTTTCGGACATGCTGTGCTCTACGAATTTTCCAGAATTTAATACTAATAATTTCGAAAAAAAATTTATATAATCAGAAATCTAACCTCAATATCTTTCTAACAAAAAAAAACTAGGCCTCGTTTGGAGTCCGGAGCTATGCGCAATGGCTTCTGGAAGATGAAGGAACCCTAGATGGCAATTCTCCAAAAATTGGCTCAAGAAAAACCCTAGAAAATAACTTAAACTATTATATATATATAGAGGAGAGAGAGTGCAGCCGCGGCTCGGAAAGCGCCACGTGGCAGCCATCCACGCTGCCCCGTCCAAATTGGACGGTCCGAAACTGACGCGGCTCGGCTCAGCTGGGTCCGAGTCGAACTCTGACTCGGCTCGGCTCGAGGTCGGCTCGGCTTCACCCCGCGGTCACTGACAGGCGGGCCCGGCACTGTTCGCTGCGGGAGGCTGACAGGTGGGCCCCCTGTTTGCTGACTGGGCAGAATTAATTACTTTTTGGGTTTTCTTTTTCAGAAATTAGTTTTTAATTCAGTTTTTCATAATTAACTCAAAATAAATGCTAAAATAATCAGAAAATTCCCAAAAAATTCTAGAAAATATATTTTATTATTTAGAACCTAAAATAAAATTTTGGGATATTTTTAATTAAGTTTGAACATAAAATAAATTCTTCAAAGTTCTAGAAAATTAGTGTTACTAGTTTTTAATTAACTAAAAATAATGGAAAAATCCCAATAATCTAAAATAGCCTAAAAATAATTCTAAATAAATATTTATATAAGTAAATATAGTAAAAAAAATTATTTTCTAATTAACTAAGAGAATACTCTAAATAAATTCAACATCTATAATAAATATAATAATATAAAATATACACAAAATACCTATTTTGGGTGAGGGAGTTTACAATCTATCCAACTTAAAACAATTTTGTCCTCGAAATTAAAATAAGGCATAATTTGTTAAATCCTTCACATTCGTACATAAGGTACGTCAATCGCAATCTCTTCCAAAAATTTAAATAACAAAATCTATTCAGATCTATTGCGATCACTTCAAAATTAAGATATCTACTGTTTAAATCAAAATTCAACCTGTCGTAATCACTTCTCAATTTTTTTACATAATCAACATCCAAATCTAACTCAAGTCTATATGACATCCCACATCAAAATTTATATCACCATTTCCAACTATCATAATCTCCTCTAGACTTTGAACAATAAACAATTCTAATCAAATCTTATTCCTATTCTCAAATTAAGAATTTTGTACTCTTCAAATATTTAAACTCAATTTACATCCTCAATATTTCAAATAGGTGACCCAACAATCAAAATTGAACTTTTAATTCAAATCATCAAATTGTAAAATTTAAATCTAATTTACCAATTGTTCAAGTCTAAAATTCTATATTTATCCCCAAAATTTAAATCGATGATTCATCTTTCAATATTCAAAATTTAAATCATGTGCTCAAAGTATAAATATTTGGTCCGCAATATCAAGATTTTAAAATTCGTTAAATCCTCATTATCTTAATCCTTCTTTTAAAAAATTTCAAAATTAAAATGACTTGAATCTCCCAATCTAATCTTACTTGATCCCAATCTAAAAGAAATTCCTCTCAAGTTGACAATGCACTACTACCCAACTTAGAATTTACCCATCTATCACAGAAGGCTATATACTTTAAGAAAAATATTCCTTAATTTATTTACTCATGTCATTCAATCCTCAAAACTTCAACGCCGATTATATCATATATGATATATCCTTAATTACAAAAGAATAATCCTCAAGTATGTGATCGGCCTACGGGGTATATCTAGTACTCTCTGTGTATTAAACTTATACCAAGCACGAGGTTTCGTCTTTCCGAAATAAGGGAAGACGGAGACCAATAATAAAGAGTTCAAGGGTGAGGTAATAGAATAGAAGTATCGGGATCAAGGAGTTTAAGGAATTCAAATGGGAATTGTCAAAGCAGTTGTGGATTAAAATTCTATTTTTATAATTTTTTGTTCGCATGCTCGTATTAGTACAGTTATGTAACCAATAGGATCCGCTCAGACATATCTAGGGGAAAGTACAGGTGTTTATTAGTCAACTATATATCTCAATTCACGTAAGGTAGTATTGTGAAGGGCGAATCAAGCGCACTATGGTTGATCAGACCGTAGTACTCTGATTCTGAAATGTATTATTGCAGCGCTCCAATAATACATATCATGAACAAGCTCGATAAGGAATAAGCTTGCAAAAGCTAGGCTATAATAGCAGCATAAGTCAAGGTAGTACAGCAAATATAAATACGCTGGATTATGATGAAAGAAGGTACATAACAATTCAAGTTCACAAAACCAAAACAACTAAGCAACAATAATAAAAGACTCTACAATCTCTACAGTTATCATACAACCTCCTTGTCTAAGTCGCTAGTCGACCAAATAGGAGCAAGGACCTCTAAATTCTATTGTCTGAATAAATACTGTCATCTTTTGCTAATATACAATTAATGTCATCCAATTACACTTCAATAATGGGTCAGAAGACTATGTGATACTAGGGTGTGAGGTATACTACATAACTTATAACAATTGAAGTACTATTTATAATTGTCTTAAGGATACCGTAGAAGCTCCTATTAAGGTTTACAAAAAGGGGTCTTAGTACCTATTAGGGTATCTGCTTTCATTACATAAGTCATGGTCGTCTTAAGCCTTAGTCATAGTGCTTATAGAACAAGTGTCAATAGCAAGAATAGAAAGGTTACTAGTCTCAAGGGAAGGAAATATAACTCGTATCGAGGTGAGGGTACAAATTACGCGATTTAAAAACTAAGGGTTAATCATCGGGTCACAGTCTACAAAACAACTTAAACTATCAAGTTCTAACTACTAAGCACACAACTTCAAAATTTAACATTAACAACTATAATCCTAGCAACTATATGTCCTTAACACAAAATAAAATCACCTGGCCTATAATCAGAAGTGTCAGATGGCACAAGTTGAAAGATGAAGAGAAAAAACGTAATCAGTCGTCGCACACTAGCGAGCGCTATGGTCACAGGGGAACAATATATGAAAATAGAGGGGCTCTAGATAGCATCATGATTTTCCAAGGGAAAGGGGTATGCTAGTCTCTGTGTTTGAGGTATGATTAGGAAAATATTCTATGCATTGCTCTTGGATTTCAAAGGTACTGTCTGCTTATCTCAAGACAAGAATCTAAATTTATGGTTCTCTAATACTCATCTAACGGCGTGGGTTAGGTTCAGTCCTAATATTCACTTTGGTTTTCTATTGGTTTCTCAATGCTAGGGGCAACCATAATGGTAAACTTCTAACTAACTCTAGTAGTGTCTATACTACTCTCAAGTCCCCATAACACATCAGGGAGTAATGGTAAACCAATTCTAGAGATAAGGAATTCTAGGGTTCACTAGACATCCTAAACTTAGTGGTGTGTCAGCACTCTAGTTGTACTCTTAATAGGAAGGTTATCCTACTTATCATCTAACAACAGGAACTTCTATATTCTAGGAGAGACTATACTAAAGGAACTATTATGGGGGTACAGGAATCAAGCAGGATGCAATTATTCAAATAGAACAGATTAGAAGAAAGATGAGTCATAGTCAATTGTGGATGAGATCCTATACTCTAGTCCTAGGTGCAGGCTTGTTCGGTACAGTAACGTAACCGAGACAATATGCTCTCGACCTGCATGGGCCACCACAAAAACATGTCACGCCCCAGTCCCAAAAATACGTAGGACTAGGACACGTAAGCATGCCAGCCGCATGGATATGGCAACTCTAATATATGGAAACCAAATCCACACGTACGCTGTATTATGAATATCAAATCCACAAGTGGTATAACATATGTCATAAGTCACAAGGTATAATCTAAATCTCATCCACGAAAATCAAATATAATTAAATAACCAGTATCTATGAAACTAGATCTCAATAAGAAGTATCTAAGGATGATAGTTGGATGGAAACAAATCCACTACCAACTCGAATATAAGAGCAAATACAATATGAGTACAACACAATAAACACAATATAAGAATACCAGCTATCAATCACGGACTCGAAGAGAAGACATCCTCGGATCACATGTAACCATCCAAATCTGCGCTCCTGCAAATACTCAAGAACAGATACACCTGGCAGAGGACCAGGTCCTCAAAGGGACGTAACAAGATACAGAAAATATGAGCCAATTTGAATACAGTAAACATGCATTATATTTGAAAATAGATAAGTACGCTGTACAAGACAATCTATATGAATGCAAATGAGGACAACTTTTTGACGTATGGACAAGGGTAGGCTACTCGATCTAAGCCTCACAACTCACACACCCGTCAATGGACATCAGAAATCGACATACCTCTGGGGTAGCGACCAGCGCGACTCTACAGAAATCGACATACCTCTGGGGTAGCGACCAGCGCGACACACGCCCGTAGTGCGAACTATATACTACGGTTTACCAGAGTGGTTAAAAGTCCATACGCCTAATGATTGTCCTCGATGATACTAAGTGCCATGTGTGTGTCAACATATCTAATACATAGTAATGACTGAAAAAAACTACACATGCAAAAAATATACAGAAATGCAATAAATATACAGAAATATACTAAGCATGCAAAATACTGTAAATAATTTGGCAAGGTATTTTGCCTGGGGTCCTGCTACTGGTATGAATCAGAGTCCAAGTCACAGTCCAAATAGCCTATGTATTACAAATTTATCACGTCAAAAGATAATTTATTTTAATTTATTTAATTCTAGAATAATTACTCTAAAATCTTATTTTAATCTTATTATTTTGATTTTTATGTTAATTCTTAAATTTTGTCCAAAGAAACTAAATTTTATCAACTCGAGACTCATGGCACGCAAATCGATGCAATTTGTTGACCGAAAAGTCAACCGACACAAACTCAACTTTCATGCATGATTTTCTGTAGATTTCAGCATCAAAAATATACTAGAATTTACGGCTCGTCCGAATTCAAATTCGTTTGGGAATTATGGCACATACAAATTTTGTATTGTGCACCGATGGTTAAATTCTAGCCTAGAAGTTCTACAGAATTAACAGTATATAAATACTTCGAATTAAAATCTGGGAAAAATATATGTCTATGATCTCGACATTAGCTTTCCGAAACTTTAAACGGTTCATGATTCTGATTCCGGGTTCTCCCAAAATTACAAAAATATCGAAACACGTCTATTTTCGGACATACTGTGCTCTACGAATTTTCCAGAATTCAATACTAATAATTTCGACAAAAAATTTATATAATCATAAATCTAACCTCAATATATTTCTAACAAAAAAAACTAGGCCTCGTTTGGAGTCCAGAGCTATGCGCAATGGCTTCTGGAAGATGAAGGAACCCTAGATGGCAATTCTCCAAAAATTGGCTCAAGAAAAACCCTAGAAAATAACTTAAACTATTATATATATATAGAGGAGAGAGAGTGTAGCCGCGGCTCGGAAAGCTCCACGTAGCAGCCATCCATGCTGCCCCGCCCAAATCGGACGGTCCGAAACTGACGCGGCTCGGCTCAGCTGAGTCCGAGTCGAACTCTGACTCGGCTCGGCTCGAGGTCGGCTCGGCTTCACCCCGCGGTCACTGACAGGCGGGCCCGGCACTGTTCGCCCCGGGAGGCTGACAGGTGGGCCCCCTGTTTGCTGACTGGGCAGAATTAATTACTTTTTGGATTTTCTTTTTCAGAAATTAGTTTTTAATTCAGTTTTTCATAATTAACTCAAAATAAATGCTAAAATAATCAGAAAATTCCCACAAAATTCTAAAAAATATATTTTATTATTTAGAACCTAAAATAAAATTTTGGGATATTTTTAATTAAGTTTGAACATAAAATAAATTCTTCAAAGTCCTAGAAAATTAGTGTTACTAGTTTTTAATTAACTAAAAATTATGGAAAAATCCCAATAATCTAAAATAGCCTAAAAATAATTCTAAATAAATATTTATATAAGTAAATATACTATAAAAAATTTATTTTCTAATTAACTAAGAGAATGCTCTAAATAAATTCAACATCTATAATAAATATAATAATATAAAATATACACAAAATACCTATTTTGGGTGAGGGAGTTTACAAGTACTCCTCATCTTAGTCCTCATTGTAATCCCTACTCCTGATCAGAAAATCACACTCAAGACCTCACTCGCATCACCCAGGTAGCACATCAACACTAAGATGCCCATGGCAATGTCTGGCATGCACCCTCCATCACACCATCAATATACTACCACACCAACATCAATACTGGTACTCATCACTGAACCTCACACAACTACTGCCATTACTCAGTTGGTATACTTTAAGTACACAGTGGTGCAGTTCCTGATTCACACTACCATAGAGTACTGCATATCTAAATGAAATGCATTATGGTGCATTGATAACAGAACCCTTAGACCCTCCAGTCTCCTATACTTCCAGTCCACTGCCTATACTGCAAAGCAGGCCTCATATCTGAACTCGAACTTCCTCCTGAACCTGCTCTTAGTCCCCATACCACTGCAATTTCATTCCCCTTCACCTCAGTATCAGACACCCACACTAAACACCAAGTCCTCTGCAACTAGTCTAAACCCTTCCACATAGCTCACTGACACATGAAGGTTGCCTGCACACAAGTACCTCATATCTGCACACACATACCCACAAGCACCCCATAACTGAACCTCATCACCGATACTTCAGCTATTACACACCAACCCAGTATCCTTATATGATACTCTAAATCAGTTTCCCCTCTCATACACATTAACCATTAACTGAACTCAACTCTAATAATCTCTCCTACTAGAGACACACTGATACCGTCATGAAGCAGTACACAGTCCAACCTCAACTATCACTCTTGTACCTATACACACAACCAGTCCCCAAAACCCCTGTAAATCGAGCCTCTTCCATCAGTACAGGTTTCCCTCACTCTTGTGCATCGACATGCACTCAACACAGTCAACAACTCCTCTAATATATTGATACACATATATATAGGTATCAATCTAACTCTCAATATAATTATTGACATACTCACAATTGCAACACAACAAATATTGATACACTACTAATTTTATCTAGTATGGACTACATCAAACACCTTGCACCACTCTTCATGATACGCTTGTGGTATGCCCCCAAACCTCATGATACTCTCCCCAAGCTAATGCGACACAACAAATATACTAAATATAGTATATATAATATATATTATAGCTATATACAAGCAATGAATAGAATTTGACATGCTAAAGCCCTCTATACAAGCAAATACTTCTCCTACGATACCGTATCACGACGTATCATGATACGCACTCTCCGTATCCAATTATGAAGATGCACACCCTCAAAATCTTGCACCATACTCCAAAATCACTAGAGAACTATTTCTACGAACACCTAATGGCCCAATCTTGAATTTCTCTCAAATTGGACACGAAACTCACTATAGAAGTCACAACATAGGTCAATTGGACCTAGTTCTTCCTCCTATAGGTAGCCCTAAGCCATGAAAGGGTTTCTAATAATCAAATGCATGAATTCGATTCTAATTAAAGAGGGAATTTAGAATTATACTTATTGGAAGATGGATTCCCAATGCAAACCAAGATGGACACAATAGGACACAAGCTTCTAGTCCAAAACCTCCTTTCCAAGTGCTCTAGTCAACCCCAAACTCTAATGCTTCTTAGATTGATGAATATGAGAGAGAATGGGTATGAATTAGGTTAAATTTGGTGGAGGGATGAGTCAATTTGGGGATAAACTAAATTTGGGATCTTGAATGAATGAGAAAATAAAGTGGAGAGAGAAAGAACCCCCTCTTTGTAGTGGTCGGCCCCCCTTTCCTCCTCCTAAAGCAACACACAATGCCAAGTATACCCCTATTAACTAGTCATGAGTTTTTAATTAGGGAGGGCTATATTATGAACCTTCTAAACTAATGCAAATTAAACTAATCTTCTTAATTAACTAAGAAAGAGGGTCTAATGAACCTAGTTCAATGTTGAGCCCAAAGTTATCATGACAAGTCTAATTTGGGTCCACTATTGACTAGTCTAATAAATTGGTTAAGTTGTCAAGTGAAGTTGGTTAGGTCCACTAGGGTCATGTCTAATCAAATAGTCCAATCTACCAACCAATAATAATAATAGTTACAATATTTATAACATGCACAATATTTATATATGTATATATATATATATATATATATAATAATAATAATAATAATATAAATTGACAAAAATATTTTTATTCTAGAAATGTGGTAGTTACACATAACTAGGAACTCCTAATGACCATATCTAGATCTGAACACCGTCTTGGGTATGTCCTGCTCTATAACTCTGATTTGATGATACCCATACCGTAAATTGATCTTAGAAAATATAGTCGCCCCACTGAGCTGATCAAACACGTCATCTATCCTGGGTAAGGGATACTTGTTATTAATGGTTGCCGTATTTAGTTCTCTATAATCAATAACTAAACGCGATGAACCATCCTTATTTTAATAAGAAGTAACGGGGCTCCCCAAGGTGATGCACTAGGTCTAATAAAATCCTTGGCTCTCAACTCCTCAATCATCCGATACAAGATCTCCAAATCAGATGGTGATATCCGGTAAACTCTCTCTGATACTAGCTCTACTTCCAGGATCAAATTAATGTAGAAATCCACGTCTCTAACTGGTGGTACACCTGGTAACTCATCAAAAAATACGTCAGAAAACTCACAAACTACCTTGGGAAACTGTGCCTCCTTAGCCTCTGACATCATCAATGTAACCTCCGGTGACTCTACTGTACCTCTCAAGAATGAGAACTCCTCCCCATCAGGTACACGAAAGATAACCTTGCCACTATGGCAATTTATCATCGTGTGTCTCACACTCAACCAATCCATCTCAAGTACGACATCATAATCGCCCATAAAAAACTCTATCAGTCTCGCAAGAAACTCTCTCCCGCACACTATAACTCTACACGAGTGATATACTTTATCTACTCCTACGAGACCATTACCAGTAAGTATATTCAACCCTACTGGTAAGGACTAGGACTCCAATCTAACTCGTATCGCAAAGCGTACAGATATAAATGAATGCGATGTACCAGAATCAAATAAAGCTGAAGCTAAATAAATATGGACGAGAATGGTACCTACTACCACCTCTCCTGCTGCCAAAGCCTCCTCCATCGATAGCAAGAAGGCTCGACCCTGTCCTCTGGGTGCTAGTCCCCTTTGCTGCTGACATCTAGGTCTAGCTTGTGCCTGGATCTGTGCAAACTGCTACAGCCTCTGCTGGAATGCCTAAGCCTGTGGAGGAAAAGGTCTCTGAACCTATTGCTGTTGCACTGGTACTGGTGCACTGTACTGTGGCGCTACTGGATGAACTGCTGATTGGGATGATGATGATCCAGTCTGGTTCCTCCTAGGATATATCCCGACCATGTGGATTGATGCCCCACATAACAAGCACAATCCATGTTCCCTACGGCACTCTGATAAAATATGTCCAGGTTTTTCGTAATGAAAATAACTACGGAAAGAAGAAGAAGATGACTGTCGCTGTTGAGGAACCGTCTGGGAAGACTGCTGAGATAATGTTGTCCTCCTCGAGGATCCAATTATCAGGGCTCTAACTGCTGGAGCTGGTGATGATGATTAGGTTGCTAACTCTCCTGAAATGTTGGGCCTCTTCTGACTCCCAACTCGATCGATAATCCTCTGCGATGTGTACGCATACCTCCTATCTGTCCACATCATAGTATCAAAGGCCTGAAACCCATGCTGCTCCACCACCAAGATAATCTCTAAATGGAGTCCCTGCTGGAACCTCCTCGTCCTCTCCAAATTGGTCGCTACTAAAGTGGGAGCAAATCGACTAAGTCTCGCAAACTCTACCGCGTAACCGTCGACGGTCCTGCTCTCCTGTCTGAGATTGTTAAACCTCTGCTGAAGCTCATAATGCGCCACCGTGTCAAAATATCTCGTCTGAAATCTCTCAGTAAAAACTGTCCATAGAATCGGTGCTATAAGAGAAACCTCCTACGCTGTCCACCAGTCATGGGCCAAGTCCAACAATTGTAGCCTCACTACTGCTATACGTTCTCTAACCAGAGTCCCTACTACCTCCAAGATGGCCTCAGTGTCCTGCAGCAAAGCATCGAACAAAATTGCATCTTCCATACCATAAAAGTACGAAGGACTAAGACACTTGAAGCTGGTCGCAGAATTAGGGATCTAAGAACCACCTCGCTCCAACGTTGTCTGGACTGAATGAGTAAATATATCACTCTGGTGCTGCTGGGTCATCATAAAACCTCATAGGACATCCATTAGGGCTCGGACAACACCCTCTGGCTGCTCGGGCTAAACTGGGTGCACAGGTTCTGCCTGTTGGTCCGGTACTGCCGGTCGATCTGCCTCGGGATCTACTCTAGACTCTGCCCCTGAATGCTTAGGCTGATCTCCAAGAATTTGCTGGGCTCCTAAATGTTGACCCTCCTCGAGATGTACTCGATCCATCTGGCCGATAGTAACAGGAACAATGCCCCTGAAAGTTAAGGACACAAGAGTCAATCGTAGAACATGATAGATCAACGAATAAACAGATATCAGATCAATAATCCGGGATAGAAAAAAATAACTAGGGATCAAAGAAAATAATTTTAGATTGAGACATCTAGCAACAACAATAACCCCCACATGTCTGTAAATACCAGACATAATCTGCTCAGACAAACCTGCATGGTCCATCACTAAAACTATGTCACACACCAGTGTAGTGCCCCATTTTCCCTATTCGGGGAGCGCGGCTAAGAAATACTAGACGGTATCGTTCGATCGGGATAGATTGAAATAAGAACCCATCCTCTTTATGGATTTGCTTCTTCGGAATCGATTCCCATATTCAGTGGACCGTGCCCCCGGGATCGACTTAGCTGCAGAGTCAGGAGGGACCTCTCCGCTGCATCTTTTTTTGCCTAGTTTTCACTGTCGCTTGTTGCTTTCGTGCTTTGAGTTAGTTTTCGGTTTTGCTTGAGATTTCTTGAACGGTTTCGATAGATTTTATTATTTTCGTTCGTTGAACTGTACTTCAATTTCGATAATGGAAAGAGTGAAAGAGATATTGATCAGCTGTTCGTGGCAATGCAGGTGATCCAGCAGTAGGCGCCGCTCGAACGGACTCCTAAAGCACTTCTTTCCTTTTCCTTCCAACTACTAAGTGAGTGGCTACCATCCCGATTAGCTAGCCTACTTGCTAGTCTTTATACTTGTCACTACCACATTTTTAGGAAAGGGTATTTTAGTCATTTCCTATTTAAATAAATATTGTGCATGGTAAATAATTATTGTTGTATTATTTAATTGTTGTTAGATGTTATTTAATTATTTTGGACTTATTTTAGTGGACCCAACTAGTTTAGTTTGGACCCATGGACCAACATGAATTAAATAGTTAGACTTTGCCCATTTAGAAAGCCTATTGTTAAGGAGATGGATTAAATTAATTAAATGATTAGACTAGAAGCTTCCTCCCTTAATTATTTCTTCATGAGAGGCCCCAAGGGGTACATTGGACATTTCATAATTGCTTGGGGAGGGGGACATGGCCGGCCTATATTAGAGGGAGGGAAATTTCTCTCTCCTCTCTTTTTTATTTTCAATCTAGATCTAGAATTTCCCACTACCAAATTCCCTCCATTCCCATTCCAATTCTCTACCAAATTTATTCCAAATTCTTTCCAATTCACCATTAGAGAAGGAGGAAGCAAGGATCTAGAAGAAGGAAGCAAGGATCTACAAAGAGGAGCAAGGATCTACAATTTGGAAGCAAGTTCATCTCAATTGGAGGTTTCATTGGGAATCCATCTCCCAATAGGTATAATTCAGTTTTTCCCATTAAAATAGCTTCTAAATCTGAGATTTAATCATGTAAAATCAACCCATATGTATGTACTACCCATAGGACTTTGTTTTGTGTTCATAGGAGACCCATGGAGAAAGTTATGGTGCTTTTTGTGTCAATTTTGTGGGAATTCCGAATTGAAATTTTGTTGTGTGTGTCAATTGATCCTATAGATCAATTGGACAAGTGCTTATGTGTTTGGGGCTAGTGTCGTATCCACAATTGAGTACATGTGGGTCGTATCCCAACAATTTGGTGATACGTGTCGTTTTGGGAATTTTTCCTCCGACACGGGACTTTGTACATGTCGTATTTTGACACGGACACATAGATCTACTTTTGACACTTTGTTTTGTTCATAAATATTATTTGTGACTTGTTTGTATCCTTCGGGGTGCAATTGGTTGTGTGTTGGACTCGTGTCGCATGCGTATTCTAGATCTAGTGGAATACGGTGTGATACTCTCCAATTGTGTGTATTTTTGTGTAAATCTAATTATTTATGGTTTAATTCTTCAATTATAATTAGTAAATATATATAGATATTATATATTTATTTTAGTGTATTTATTAGGGTATTTATTGTAGCATAGATCTATATATTTTTGTGTGCTAATATGATGTATAAATATAAAGGTAGTTTTCTTTACATGCAATTATATATGTTACTACTTGTTAATAAAATAAATTATATATATATGTTTTATAAAATATATTTATGTGTTTAAATATGTAATTATATTAATTATAATTATTATGTAATTATTTGAATATTAATGAATATATTTTTATGTGTGCTTCTAGCCATGTAAAATATGTACATTAATATGTGCAATGTGTTTTGTAACTATTAGTATTTAATTGTGTAAGTTATGTGTATATGTATATATAAGTATATATATTATTAATTGTTTTATATATGTATATATATTGATTTATATTGATTTATATATATTAATATATATAGTTATATATTATATTCTTTGGCGACAGCAGCTATTAATGACAGTTTCTGTCATTAATATACCGTGGGCAGCAGCAGCCGCTGTAGCTATTAATGACAGTCCTGTCATTAATAGCACCGGGCGGGATATAAGACAGCGGTATTTGCGACAGTTTTCTGTGACAGTTGTTTAACTGTCACCGATTAAGCAGCAGTGGGTTTTATTACACAGCGGTATTTGCGACGGTTTTTCTGTGACAGTTGGGACTGTCACTATAGGTCTGTTTATTGAAATCTTTGTTTTTGTTCACTATTTTCAGTGACAATTGGACAGATTTAATTTATATATTATATATTATAATTGTATATATATATGTGCTTTTGTGAGGTATAATACTAGTAGTGATATATTATTTTATTTGTATAAATATTGGTTTGTATATACATTATTTTAGAGTGTATATTATAGGTATCTTGAGCATACTTTGTGTGGATACCAATTGGGTTCAAAACCTGGATTCCTAATTGTTGTATTTATTATTCTATATTATTATGCTTATTTATTTATATAGATGTTTTGTGAGGTTGACCTTGGTTTGACCATGTTTGACTTTAGTTGACTTTAGAGTTGACCATAGTTGACTTTTGACTTGGAATTGATTTATTGACCTAGAAGTTGACTATTTTGACTTGTTCTCTTTCCGGGACCTTGTTTTAATGTTGTATTCCATATCTAGGTCTTCGAGGCACCTAGTCAAACATCTGTGAGACTATTCATTGGACTTCAGGCGAGTACATTCTCTGATAGTTTCTCATTTATGATATCCTCTATGTTCGTTGTAACTAGTGTAAATATACATGTTTCTCTTGACACTGTGGTTACACGGATTGGTATATCCGGATCTCGTCATGAGATGTTATTCCTTGGTATATGGTGTATATGGTGCAAGTATTGTTTCATTGGTTATCTTGTACATGTACAGACACCAATTTTTGGGAGGAGTCGCTCTCTTCTTGGGAAATCTAGTGCCATAGCATACCGTGGTTGGATCTATTATACCAGTCGGGGGTGGGGAGTATTAGTATAGATATGTGATCAAATCCCTATTGAATAAAGTACTGGTAAGCGAATAGTGTTGATCATGCACCGCACGTATGATTAGCCAGGCCGCATTGCATCTTGCCCAAGCCGATCACATGTTAAGCTAGTACTCACACACTTAGTCATTAGTATTCTTGTTTCATTGGCATATTGTTCCTTATTGTATTTATTTCCAGTATTTCCTTATTGTACATATATCTCTCATGTCTATTGTGCATCTTGTTTATCCATAGCTATTTACTGTTACATAGGTTTTATCATTGTTTGAGAACTGCTGTTAGGGTTGTACTCTGCTCCTTTCCTGACTGGATATATTTTTCCAGATGACACTGAGGAGTGGTACCCTACCTATTATGGACCCCAGGATGTTGTGGGTTTAGATTCTGAGACCCTGGCTCAAGAGGGACTTATCCCAACTGAGACAGTTGACCCTGGAGTTGTAGCTTCATAGTATTCTTTTGTACTGGATTTGTCTCCAGCTTATCTTGTTATTTCTTCAGACTCATTGATGTATTATTTAGACTCATGAGTTATATTGTGACTATTCTATTCTTTATCTGATTCGTGCTCATTTCTATCTTAGTTCTGTGATTGAGTATACTATCATTATTGGTGGTTCATTATATTGTTAGATAGATTATCTAGACAGCGTTCTACCGTCGATTCTGCGGCGTAGGCTGGGCGTTGTTTCTGACTAGTACCCTTACACCGGGTACGGGTCGTGACAATACTCAAAAATCTTGTATTCTTGTTTGTCCCGATCAGACGATACCAAGTAATAACTAAAAGATATCAAGATAATAAGGGAATAGACTTGGATCAGTATGCTTGTCATTGAAACTTATGAACGGTTACTTACTTACACGCTTGCTCGTTTGAATTGTTCATCATATGCATAAATTCAAGTTAGAATGCTTACTTCTTCTATAAATATGCTATATGTAGAACACCCCTTGCCATGCAATAATTGATCAGGAAGACTATGCAAAATAAACCATACAATGCCACATATCTCCTGATTTCATTGCCTCAGTTACAATAAATGGTAAACTTAACACAAACGCCGTTGATCACGGATAACTTGTGCACAAGGCCTTCGGGTTTCTGCGGACGGTTGCTGGGGCACTGGCACCGATCCGATCCGGACGGAACTTCATGATAGTCTCATGTCCCGGGCAGGATTATGCAGCGCCTCTATTACTTTGTTGTATATCATCCTAGCCCATAGACTATAACGTCCATTATGGCATCAAGCTAGTGATCCCCACGTATATTTAAACCTGTTGCAACTAACTTGTGTCTTCTTGGCAGGGAAGGCAGGGTAAGTATTATACAGGTGGTTCAGACGGACAGGTAAATGTCACCGAGCGGTGGCAGGTTATTTTATTGATTTATATATCTATTGCTTGCTATAAAATAAACTAAGGTAAGATAGCAAGACCACAATAAATATGCATGCTTCATCTAAACAACGTGTTGATTGGTATAGTTGGGTTAGCTTGCCTTCACCAGTACGTTTCGATGTACTGACCCTCGTTGAAACAGGTTCCCCGCGCTAAGGAGAACCAAGCGAGGAGCAGGAGACAATCCCCCAATCCAGTCCAGCTGTAGGCACGCCTTGACCGTGCCACCTTTTGAAGTATTTTGAAGAAGAAGCTAGCAACCAAACAACTATGCAGCTTCATGGAAAGGACGTCGTTCCGACCCAAGGTCTTATATTTTGAGTTTAGTAAAGGATATAATGTACAGGACTGCTATCTCATTTTGTGTCAACACTTTTGTAAGCCCAAGGAGGCAATCCTTAAGACTCAGTTCAAGGAGTTTGTAATAGATGTTCACATTATCAATAAAGAGAGAACTTCTCCATGTTTCAATCTGTGTTTCAATTACCTGCGTACTCTGAATATGTGCTCGCTATGCGAACCAAAAATACTTAGCCTTGTGCGGTGCGCAACCTAGGCCCGCACGGCGGTCACGCCCGGGGGACAACTAACGATTCCACGGAATCAGGGTGTGACAACCAGAACCAAATACTGGAGAGTGGGGCTGACAATGCCAGCTACGTATACATAGAGCACTCCGATACTCTGCATATATGGTGAAGCTGTAAGACATGTGGGGTCACTACTACAAACCATTAGTCAAGCCTAGGTCCAACAAACCCTAGTATCTCAATCACAAGAACAACATGAATAATAAAAAGGTGTAAGATCAGCTAAAATATAATAGTAAAGCTTTACAAACTATAATATACAGATGATCATAATACTCGTAAACATAGAACGAATAAACTAGCCAAAATTTGGGTAATACATGATTAACCCTAGGATATGTGAATCATGCTAATGCCCGTAGGCTAACTGATCAAACCAAAAATACGATCTAAACATGTGCTCGGTGGCTAAATGCCTATAAAATAGAATGTACATCAGGGTAGAAAAGTAAGAAAACCCACTCAAGCGATCTGGTGCTCCTGGTGTCCACCATCCTCAGAAAAGTACGAAAGATCCTCCGGTGTTGCTACTGGATCTGGCCATAAAAAACCAGTGGGGTCAGACCCCCAAATAATAAGTACCACAAATAAACTCAATCTAGGAACTTAAACCAACAACACAAGCAATACAAATACTGGAAAGTAAAGACTAAATGTAAATGATCTCAGGATAATAAATACTATAAAACCTTCAATGAGAAATATTCGAATTTGATAATCAATAAGGAAATATAAAGTACTGAAAGTAAAGGTGATCATGTAAAGCCTAGACTAACCATCAACCATCAATCATGGCAAATCACATAAGTACGATTTGATAACTTTAACTAACTTGGGTTATCACAATCCTTAATTACTAACTTTATAATGCAACACGATGCTAGAGTTCCTTCTAATCGTATGTCCCTACAGTCCGTTCGGGATATCTATACACGCAACCAACTGGATACTCCTTAATATACACTACAATATAAACCACTGGATACTCCTCAAGATAACAGTATGAATAACCGGGACTGCATACAATCTAGGAAAATCCCTAGCCATGTACTAAGTGAATCTTTAGTTATAAATTCGGGTGTGGCTTTCCACAGAATCCATCCTAGACATGATGCAGACAAATCAAGTTCTAATAGTAATATAAACATGTTTAATATACATTGCATAATCGGACTCATGTAAGTCATGACAATAACCAAGCCACGTGTCACCAAGTGATGCCAGATAAAGCTAAGTGAAGCCATGTCAATCCAGGTGAAGCCAGGTAAAGCCATGTACAACCATGTGAATCCATATCCAACCAGATTAAACCAAGTGAAGCCAAGTCAAGCTATATCAGATGAAGCCATGTAAAGTCATGCCAAGTCAAGTCCAGTCAATCATGTCATCACGTGTAGCCGGGTAAAGCCGGGTAAAATCGAGTAAAGCCAAGTCAAGTCAAGTCATCTGAAGCCATGTGAGTTCATGTCCAAATTTGGTCAAGTCATCGCGTGTCCAAGCAAAAGACAGAAGTTTTAACATGAAATAACGAAAAACCAAGAATTCCTACAGAAAGTGCACGATCGGTATACCATCGGTACAGTCCAGTATACCGTTGGTACACCGGTCTAGAGATAGAAAAAATACCGCAAGTTCTGGATTCCAACAAATTGTTATACCGTCGGTATATTGTAGTATACCATCGGTATATCCTTTTAAGTAGGCAAAAATTTACTGAAAAATAAAGTTTCACAAATCGGCATACTGTCGGCACAGTCCAGCATGCCGTCGGTATGTCGGCCAAGACAAATATCCTGAAGTCTGCCAATCAATGTTGGCAGAATTGGTATACCGTCGGTATACTGTAGTACATCGTCAGTATGCCGATAGGGTTCACAAAAAATATCTAAAAATTAAATCGGTCAAAATTTGTATACCGTCGGTATACTGTAGTATACCGTCGGTATGCCGGTTTCCAAGAACAAACATTCTTAAATCAAGTTTGATTTCCGGACCCCAAATCAAATCTCAAAAATTATCAGAACCAAATCTAACAGAAAATTAATTCTAGGGAAAGTCTTATATTACAATATGGACTAAATCTCACGGTCACAACTCCGGTACCGTTTTCGTTACCAAGTTACCAAAAAGGGACGGGATGGGACAAAGTTTATGTCCGTAGGCCACAATCCTAAGAGGATGAATAAGGAGAAGAATTCGTCCAAAGGGGACATCCCCCATATTACTATTTGGATGCACTATCATTTTTTGGAGGAGAACGAAGTTTATGTCCGTGGGCTGCAATCCCAAGAGGCTATTGCGGCTTTGATCCAGAAGTATCGTTTTTTGGAGTAGGACAAAGTTTATGTTCGTGGGCTGCAATCCCAAGAGGCTATTGCGGCTTTGATCAAAAAGTATCGCAAGGCGTCTATCGCTCGTGACCCATCGGACGAGAGCGAGAAATTGAGCTACTTCTTCATGGATAACTACGAGCTATCCGAGAAGGCACTGTTAGCAGGATATCTGATGATATGGCTACGCAGTTACGTGTTCGCGGGGGTTTAGGCTTAATTGAGAGAATTAGTCGTAATATTATTCTTTCGGCCGTGCGGCTAGCTTTTGGCCACCCTCTTGCATTACTGTCCGCGATGGTCTGCTGCATCCACCGCGGTCTCCAATATTTTTCCTCCAAGGCGAAGCATAACAAAGGGGTCGGAGAGTTCAATAGGGTGGAGTTACCCTATCACTACTTGATGGGTTGGCTTTTATTGCACCATTGGTCCTTAATGCGCCCCGGTACCCAGGAAAGAATGTTGGAGGGGGATGTTGTTATCTACCGCTACCGGGGGATGAAGAGGAAGTGCGAGGATGTTCCCTCCAGTAGGAAGGAGCTTGCTTATCTGAACGGTTGGAAGTTTTTTAGCACTGTCCCCGAATTCCCTGAGGGAGAAAGGAGTTTATTCATCAAGACAGTGGGACTGCCGATTACCCATTGTCTGCGAAACTTTACAGCTGGCTCCTTGCTATCTGTCCTTCCCATTTGGTGTATCAAAATTGGGATAACGTCTACTTGAAGCCCTATCTTGCCAATCGATTTGCTCGTCAATTCAGGTACATCCAAGTCCTGCTGGATACTCCTAGTGCTTCCCTTGGGTATTATAGAAACCTTCTTGATGGCACTCGTGCGTGGAGCTATTACGCCACCATCGGAGCACAAGATGAGTTCGGGTTTTCGGCAGCTGGTATCGCGCCTAAAATGTTATTTGCTGCAAGGAGTTTCTACTACATAGTCAAAGCTCCACCAGCTGACTATGATCCTGGGACGAGTTATCTGGCGGGTACAATTTTTGTACCCCTGTCTTTGAAAGGTCGACGGACGCCCAAGAAGGGCAAGAGCGCAGCCCGGCCTTTGCTCGTTGACTCAGACCTGCCGTCTGAGAATGGGACTCCTTCTGATGGCCCTCATGCTCCTAAGCGCAAGACGATTGTGGCTTGCCACCCTAGTCATTCCAAGCGAGCGTGAGTTGAGGAGGTTCCTGAGGCAGGGCCTACATAAGAATCTAGTCCTTCTGTGGAGGACTTAAGATAGGAGGTAGGATCCCTTGAGCTGGTGGCTTCTGAACAAGATACCACCTTAGATGCGACAGCGGTTCCCGTAAGACCTCATAGTTTGATTCTTATGACTCCTCTATATGAAGATATTTCTTCTAGTCTGTTTGAAAATTTATAGACACAGAGGAGAAGGGACCGCCCTCGGTGGTCTACGACTTCTAGGGTCTCCTAGGCAGTGCGAGGAAAAGATTCAACGTCCTCTGATCCCGAAGCCGCGACTGAAGAGCTTGACCCTGGGAATTTAGGCGGGCATATCCCCAAAGGGGAGCCGATGGAACTGGCTGCTCCCAACATCCCTGTGGATGACTCGGACATTATCGAGGTGGCTCAGCAAATCCCGTCATCCGTTCTGGGTATGTTGTTTCATATTTTCTCGCGGGATGAGATCTTTCTTCTTCAGTTTCTATTTTGTTGGTGTAGTTGGTCACGAGTGGTTTTGGCCCTACAGACTCAACTTCTCCACCGAGGATGGTGAACATTGCCTCTAAGGAGGATGCGAAAGAAGAAAGAGGTAGGGGGTTGGTTCGAATGAAGTCTGTTCCCCCTCGCCCTACTAGGGGTGGAGAACACCCGACAGAACCTTCTGTTGAGGCTAGTGTAGGGGAAGCCACTACCGTCGTGGGCCTACTTTGTGCGGCGATCGCTTCGTCAACTCCTCGGGCTGACATTGGGCAACAATAAGTTACAGCTCCCTCAGTTGTTGGGGGTAGTTGTCTTCCCGAGGGATCCATTCCTGGTATTGCCAGTATGAAGGCCATTCTTTCCAGTTTGCCTGGCGTCCAGATACTACTTTATGTGGGGCAGAGTTTAGTTGTTGCAAAAGTTGCTCGTCATCAGACAACTGTGGCTCCACCGTCTGACTCGTTGAGAGTTGTCCCCTCTGCTTCACAAGCTACCCAGATTGTCAAATTGCTTGTAATTCCTTTGGTTTCGGCTCCCTTGATGCCCTCCACGGAGGTTGTGGTAGCGGCCACTTTCAAAGTTAACCACCAGGGCTTCTACATATTATTGAGGCAAGGGGTCCAAAATGTACTAAGACGATGGATGCCTTTCGTTTGGTCCAAGCACGGTGCCCTAGGACAGATACAGATTTTGAGGACCCTCTCTGGCTCTGAGAAAATGGTCGACCTGTTCCTTCAGAAATTAACTGAAGTAGAGCAGCTTGAATGAGTTGCATCAGGTGCAACAGGCTTACGTCACTACGACAGTGGCCACGGAGTATGAACGTCTCCTGGACTCAGTAGAACAAGTGAAGGCTACCTATGGAGAGACCAAGGTAGGTCTCGAGCAAAAACTCAAGAAGATGGAACTCCAATGTACCGCATTGGACGCAGACGAGGCGGGTTATCTTGCTCTCTAAGATTGGGTTTTCCATACCATTGCTGAGATCTAGGAGAGGATTGCACAACTCTGGGACAACCTCAAGATCCTGGAGGGTCATTTTCGTGAGGCCCGCCAGGAGCGAAAGGTTATCCGCGCACAATCTCTCACTGTGGCCCAGTCTTCTGCTGCCCTTGAGAAGACTCTAAAGAGACTGGAGGAGAGTCACATGGCTTACGCCCACCTTGATAATCTCGCTGTTGTAGCTCAAGATACTGACCGCCAGGTCAGAAGTCAGGTTGATGCCAGAGTTGCCCGTCTCCGAGGACATTTAGAAGAGTTGTGCACTGATCATTAGTATCAGTGGGTGTTTCTTCCTTTCCCCCTTTTCTTTTATTTTTATTGAGGTGTTAGTAAGTCCTCAAATATAGTTTTCTTTTAGTTCCCCATTTGAAAGAAATAAAAAGCTTTTCCCCTTTTTTTGGAATTATTTGCGTGAACTTTAGGTGTCATACTAGAGGTAATACAACACCGCAGTTGTCAAGGATGTCCCACGGGGGGATCTTTGGTGGACCTATTACTTATTTCGTACTTGAGTGCAAGTAATAGACTCAAAACAGGCCTTGCCAGAGGTAATATGGACTTGGCAAGTTTGGTGGACTTAACACCGATGGCGCACTTAAGGAGGTTTGCTCAGAGGTAAGAAGAACATAGAAAACCCTACTAGTGAGGATGGGAGGAAGTTAGCTCAGAGGTAATGCGGATGTGAGCTAATCGATAGTCATACCAAGAAGTTAGGCATGATCCCGATATTTTTGGTGGAAGAAAAAGGAAATGAGCCAGAGGTAATATGGATATGGATATTTTCTTTTGATGGGGAACATGGACAGCTCATAGTTCAGAGGTAATATGGACGTGAACCGTTTGCTTTCATTGAGGACATCCCACTGGAGAATTTTTGGTGGACCTACTACTTCTTGCGCATGAGATTGCAAGTAATAAGTTCGAGATAAAATCCTATCAGAGGTAATATGGATGTGATAGGTTTTGTGGATCCATTAATTCTTGTGCATCTGAGAGCAAGTAATGGATTTGAGACAAGCCTTGGCAGAGGTAATATTGACGTAGCAGGTTTTGTGGACTTAGCACCGCTGACATACTTTTAAGGTAAGTATGGGTGATAAGTTGCGATGACAACTGATATCAGAGGTAATATGGACGTGATAATCGATAGCCAAACCCGAAAGGTTTGATCAGAGGTAATATAGATATGGAAAACTCGGTCGGAGAGAAATGTTAGGACAGTAGTTCAGAGGTAAAATGGACGTGAACTAATGTCCGGGATACTCACTGAGGAGCGATTTTTGAGTATGGTCTATCCTGAAGTGTGGATAGACCTGAAGGATACTCCACTGGAAAGATCGTTAGGACGATAGTTTAGAGGTAATATGGACGTGAACTAGCATCTAACGGGACTGGTTTGGATGGTCCCTGCGAGAATGTGCAGATGGACCTGGGGAGTGCTCCGCTAGGAGCTTTTGAGGATCCATTACATGTTACGTATCTAGGACTCCTGAATACTGATAATGGCTTGTAGAGAAATATCGTGCATAGACAGTCACTAGGGATAAATGGGGAGTAGGAACCATATACATCTTTGTTGTCTTGACGGGGATAAGTACAATCCTAGTCCTAGACATAGTAATTTTTTATGAACTTGTCGTTGATGGGCATGATGAGCAAGTCACCATTGGATTTCGTGAGTCGGTAGGTGCCGTTGGAGAATACAGATTCTGCGATGAACGGGCCTTCCCATTTGGGTTGGAACTTGTCAGCCGTCTTGTAGGTCATAACCATCGTCCTTCTTACTGTCAAGATGAGGTCACCCACTTGGTAAGTCCTCTTCCTGACCCATTTGTTGAATGCTCCTGAGAGACGCGCTTGATATAGCTCAATGCCCTGTTGAGCTAAGAGACGTTTCTCTTCGAGTGCTTCTACCTCTTGTAGCCATCGGCGGTGATTGTCATCGCCGGTTAGCCGTTTGGAGATAGCCATTCGGAGTAGGGGAATTTGGACCTCGAGGGGGAGGACCACTTTGCTCCCGTGGAAGAATATTGTACTGTCAGTAGGTGTCCGGACCGTTGTTCAATAAGCCCAGAGACATTCAACCAGCTTCTCATTCCAGTCACGCTTATTGGATGACACAAACTTTTTAAGTACCTTTATGATGGTCTTGTTGAAGGCTTCCGCCAGACCATTTACTGCTGGGTTATAGGCCGTTGAGGCTATATTCTGGATCCATTTTTTGGCACAAATTCGATAAAATGCGTGGTTTGTAAACCGTGGACCATTGTCGCGGATGATCCTCCATTGCAAGCTGAAGCAGTATATAACGTAATGCTTGAAAAAGCTAATCATGTTTGATATTTTTACTTCAGCTAGTGGTACAGCTTCTGCCCACTTGGAGAAGTAGTCGGTAATAGCGAGTATAAATCGATGTCCCTTAGACGAAGCTGGACTGATCGGTCCTATGATGTCCATGCCACAGGCTTCGAATTGCCAAGACTCAACGGTCGGGTATAGGAAATCTGAGGGCTGGTGGATGAAGTCAGCATGTATTTGGCATGCTTGGCACTTCCTTGCGTAGTTGACAGCATCCGCGACCATTTTTGGCCAATAGTAATCCATTCTCCGGAGATAGCCCTTCAACTTGACTCCATTTGATAGAAAAATATCTCCCCGTCAATTCATGAGTTACTTTGAAGGACTTGTACTTGGGCGAATATGGTACGTCTCTCCACTCGAGGGGATACAGTTGTCGGATCCCAAGCTCGCACAGTGAGTCCCGATTGCCCATAGAGTCTAGGCGGGCTCGGAGTTCTCGTACCTCCCGTATTGCTTCCCGAGCTTCATCGACCGCGGAAGGACCAGGTGATCCAGGATGAGATGATTGCCGCCAGCGGGTGGAGCGGTTGTATTTGAATCCCCGTTGGTCCCAGGGTCTTGGCTTGCTTGACCAGAGGCCCTCGCTGGTTGCGAGGATATATTTGCCTTGATTTCCAGTATTATCTGGGTCAAGGCTTGCATTGATATGCTCATGGTCTACATCATGGCCTCGAGGGCCTCGAGGCACTTTCGATCGTTGGAGCCCTCGTAATCGTCCCCGACCATGCATATTGTTCTCACATGGGGAGAAATAGATGAGACGGCAGATGTCGTATTTTTTGCCTCAGACTCTTGCAGTGAGTGGTCCTCCGGGAAATTTGGAAGCATTGCATCCTCTTCAGACTCGGAGGGAACACTACCCCCGGTATAGGAAGCTGCGTCTACTTGACGAGGGTGGCTACCCCCAGGGACCTCAGCATCAGTTCCTTGGGAGTTATCGTCTTCAGGGAAAGCCGGATTGTCATGTATGTCCGGGGGATTATAACCCCAAATTGTGTAGCTACTTGGGGTTCAGAGGAAGAACTACCCCCACTGGCTGACAGCTTCTTCTTTGAGCAGATTTCCAAGAAAACATCTTCTGCGGGTTCCACTGCCTATCCCCCTTGGATCCATCTTCTTGACTCACTAGCCGAAAGCGACGGACTAGAGGTGATGTGTAGCGTCCCACTCCGCGTCGACGCTATGTACAAGTGATATCGCCTTGCTTGCTCGAACGAAAGTCTTCTCGGAGAGTTTTCGACCGATTGATCTATATGAGTGGGCAGAACTGCATTCTCTGATTCTTGCATGACTTAATAATGAATCTGAGTTTTTGAATGCTTGTTTGCTTAAAAAAGATTGTTTCATAAGAAGAATGATAGAACCGACTCAGTATGCTAATAAGAGAACTCATATAGTTTGCCATCGAAACAAATCTGCTGTCTAACTAGAGAATATGCATGCTTGTCAGAAATAAGATTGAACCATTGATATGCTAATGAGATATAAGAATGTTGCATGCTTAGAAACACCGACACAGCTATGAAACGAACCTTTGCTATGCTAACAAGATAAGTAAATGAATCGCTCGATTATGTCCCCTTGGTAATTTGCTAAGAAAGAGATAGTTATTGCATATGTTAGAAATGAAATCAATCGTGCTTGCCATTATATATTTTGTTTGTCTGTTTGCTATATCAGACTGCTAAGTAAAGTGTGTGAGTGCAGTGACTAATAGTACGCCCTGAGGATATGGCTCGCAAGGGTCTAGTGGGGTGTGCTATTAGATATGTGATATGTGTGCTTCGTCTGAGAAAGATATGCTTTATTTGATAAGATGTGTTTCGCTAGACCGCATATGTTTTGCTTGATCATTGTTTTGCTTGTACTATGTGTTTATGTTATTGCATTGGTCTCGGACAACTTGTGCAGAAGGTCTTGTCTCTCGAACGATTCCTAGGGCTCTGGGAATCGCTCGGTCCGGAAGATATTTTTGGATCGCTCTGAGGTGTACGGCTCGCAAGGGCCTAGTGGAGCGATATGTCTATTAGTGTTGTGTGGAACCCATGATGTCACAGCTGCTTGTACTCGGGTGTGTTGGTGAATAGCTGAACCTTGGGTCACAGCTGCCGACACCTGCACGTGCTAGTGAAGAGCTGAACCTTGGGCAACCGCTGCTAATCATGGGGTAACCCATGGACCGTCATATAGATAGGGCACATGCTAGGTTTACCTTCTTGCATACCTATCGATTGATGACACCAGTGATTGATACATAAGTTTATGAATATGCAAATTGTGGCTAACTTGTGTGTCTGCTGCAGGGATAACCGTTCGGCTATGGGGTAAGAAATATGAGTTTATACATAAACTTGCTTATTTATTTTGTCTGCATCATAGAGCTTATCTGTTAATGTTTCATGCATTGTATCGGTCAGACAATGACTATTAGTGCAGAGCTGAACCTCGGTCACAGCTGCTAATAGTATCAGAATGTGAGTCATTGGATAGCTGGATTACCGCTGCCAATCCTGAGTTTTTCGGGGACCAAAATCATATAGATGTGTTGCCTTACATGCTTAAATGAATGATAGTCCACTTGATATATTTGCCTTGATTCGATATGCTCAGTCTGCTAGATAAGCTTTGCCCCAAAGAGTTAGATTATGTTGCACAATACATGCTGCACACTGCACGATAGAGCACTGTCCCGATTTGTATGCTTAGTGTTTGAATGTACAAAACTGTTTCAAAGTTATATTTTCAAATGATGTAATATGACTCTACTAGAACTGCCTGAAAGAACCTAAGTAAAACTAGCAAGATCACTTGTAAGGCAATGTTTTTCCACATGATTACTTAGTGTGGGTTTCAGGGGGTGTAGCTTCTGTTCAGTTATTTATACTCACCAGTACTTGTATAAAGTGCTGACCCACCAACAGTTTGCTTGTTCTCAGGTGCTTTCTCGTCCGAGGAAGCAATATCCGTGCCTCATCCCAAGGAACCGGAAATCTGGAGTCGATGCCTTGAGCCGTATCGAGTTTGAGCTGCTTTTGTATAGAGGGACATGATGTATGGAACGGTGTTATTGTAATCGAGAGAAGAGTGCTTGAGCGAACTGTAACCTCGGCCTTGAGCCGCTTGTAACACTTTCGATTATCAATAAAAGAGCTTGTTTATCATGTGCCATTGTGTTCTTTACTTTTCTGCAATATGTGTGCCGCTGCTTCAGTATTGAATAGCTTATTTGCCCTTGTTCAAAGCTTTGGCCTTGTGCAAGCGCACTTTAGGCTTGCACGGCATCACGTCCCGATGAGAACAATGGTCCTGCGGGAGAGCTGTAACGTGGTGATTCATGTTCAGCGGGGACCATTGGGCTTGCGGGAGATTGGGGCGTGACATAGTGGTATCAGAGCAACTCGATTCCTTGCCCATTCCGTTGCCTCCGACTCTTAGTTGTGATTGTGTTGCAATGAACGTTCCATACAATAAGTCCATAGATATTCTCAAAGATGCGCACAAATATTTTTTGGATTTGATTTATTGCTTGAGATGTGATTTGTGATTTCTGAATTTGCTGAGTTTTGATTAAGGAAGGTGAGGGATGAGGACTATCGCTGCTCCGTGTTTTTGTGAGTTTCTCCTTGAGTTTCGAGGACGAAACTCTTTGTTCGTGGGTAAGTATGTAGCGTCCCGCTCCGCGTCGACGCTATGTGCAAGTGATATCGCCTTGCTTGCTCGAACGGAAGTCTTCTCGGAGAGTTCTCGACCGATTGATCAATGTGAGTGGGCAGAACTGCATTCTCTGATTCATGCACGACTTAATAATGAATCTGAGTTTTTGAATGCTTGTTTGCTTAAAGAAGATTATTTCATAAGAAGAATGATAGAACCGACTCAGTATGCTAATAAGAGAACTCACATAGTTTGCCATCGAAATGAATATGCTGCCTAACTAGAGAATATGCATGCTTGTCAGAAATAAGATCGAACCATTGATATGCTAATGAGATATAAGAATGTTGCATGCTTAGAAACACTGACACAGCTATGAAACGAACCTTTGCTATCCTAACAAGATAAGTAAATGAATCGCTCGATTATGTCCCCTTGGTAATTTGCTAAGAAAGAGATAGTTATTGCATATGTTAGAAATGAAATCAATCGTGCTTGCCATTATATGTTTTATTTGTCTGTTTGCTATATCAGACTGCTAAGTGAAGTGTGTGAGTGCAGTGACTAATAGTACGCCCGGAGGATACGGCTCGCAAGGGTCTAGTGGGGTGTGCTATTAGATATGTGATATGTGTGCTTCGTCTGAGAAAGATATGCTTCGTTTGATAAGATGTGTTTCGCTAGACCGCATATGTTTTGCTTGATCATTGTTTTGCTTGTACTATGTGTTTATGTCATTGCATTGGTCTCGGACAACTTGTGCAGAAGGTCTTGTCTCTCGAACGATTCCTAGGGCTCTGGGAATCGCTCGGTCCGGAAGATATTTTTGGATCACTCTGAGGTGTACGGCTAGCAAGGGTCTAGTAGAGCGATATGTCTATTAGTGTTGTGTGGAACCCATGATGTCACAGCTGCTTGCACTCGGGTGTGTTGGTGAATAGCTGAACCTTGGGTCACAGCTGTGGACACCCGCGCGTGCTAGTGAAGAGCTGAACCTTGGGCAACCGCTGCTAATCATGGGGTAACCCATGGACCGTCATATAGATAGGGCGCATGCTAGGTTTACCTTCTTGCATACCTATTGATTGATGACACCAGTGATTGATACATAAGTTTATGAATATGCAAATTGTGGCTAACTTGTGTGTCTGCTGCAGGGATAACCGTTCGGCTATGGGGTAAGAAATATGAGTTTATACATAAGCCTGCTTATTTATTTTGTCTGCATCGTAGAGCTTATCTGTTAGTGATTCATGCATTGCATCGGTCAGACAATGACTATTAGTGCAGAGCTGAACCTCGGTCACAACTGCTAATAGTATCAGAATGTGAGTCATTGGATAGCTGGATTACAGCTGCCAATCCTGAGTTTCTCGGGGACCGAAATCATATAGATGTGTTGCCTTACATGCTTAAATGAATGATAGTCCACTTGATATGTTTGCCTTGATTCGATATGCTCAGTCTGCTAGATAAGCTTTGCCCCAAAGAGTTAGATTATGTTGCACAATACATGCTGCACACTGCACGATAGAGCACTATCCCAATTTGTATGCTTAGTGTTTGAATGTGCAAAACTGTTTCAAAGTTATGTTTTCAAATGATGTAATATGACTCTGCTCGAACTGCCTGAAAGAACCTAAGTAAAACTAGCAAGATCACTAGTAATGCAATATTTTCCCACATGATTACTTAGTGTGGGTTTCAGGGGGTATAGCTTCTGTTCAGTTGTTTATACTCACCAGTACTTGTATAAAGTGCTGACCCACCAACAGTTTGCTTGTTCTCAGGTGCTTGTTCGTCCGAGGAAGCGATAGTCGTGCCTCATCCCAAGGAACCGAAAATCTGGAGTCGATGCCTTGAGCCGTATCGAGTTTGAGCTGCTTTTGTATAGAGGGACATGATGTATGGAACGGTGTCATTGTAATCGAGAGAAGAGTGCTTGAGCGAACTGTAACCTTGGCCTTGAGCCGCTTGTAACACTTTCGATTATCAATAAAAGAGCTTGTTTATCATGTGCCATTGTGTTCTTTACTTTTCTGCAATATGTGTGCCGCTGCTTCAGTATTGAATAGCTTACTTGCCCTTGTTCAAAGCTTTGGCCTTGTGCAAGCGCACTTTAGGCTTGCACGGCATCACGTCCCGATGAGAACAATGGTCCTGCGGGAGAGCTGTAACGTGGTGATTCACGTTCAGCGGGGACCATTAGGCTTGCGGGAGATTGGGGCGTGACATGATGGACTTCTAGCCTCCCCTGGCGGAGGGGGCCTTCCGAGAAGAATAGCACGAGACAAAGGGCATCTCCTCTTTCTTTAGTGCTTGCACTTGTTCTCCGGGTTACAGCCGTTGGAATACCGATCGCCTTTTTATAGGTATTGTTATTTTGTTACAGCAGTAGTTGATGATAATGTTGGCATAGTGATGCCCTAGGGAGGATACTTTGTATGCCGTGGTTGTTTTCTTCGCTTTGCCCTTGTGATTGATCATATTGCGCAATTCGAACGAGGGCTGACTCACCTTTACACCCTTCTAATGGGCTCGAATAGACCGAGCACATGGGCGCGCATGTGTTGATTTTTCTTCCTGGCCTGGGGTTCGTACAAGAACTTGTCCCAAGTTGCCAATGGAAGACTCTTTAGACCGACCATGTCCGATTGCTACAACGGGCTGGACGCATGGACCGATTTTGTATGTCTTTCCGTCAGGGGCACGCATAGTCAACGACGCTTGCTGGCGGTCGGTCGAATGAGAAATTGCTTGAACTTGGCGAGCTCGCATTGCCCTAGACTTCTTCGTCCTAGTACGCGTCAGTACGTAGTAGGAAGAGTCCAAGTTCACATATTCCCTTTTTTCATCAAGGTGCATGGAGTCAGCGCTGGGTAAAATTTGATCAAAGACGAAACTTCTGTGGCTGTCCTGACCACATGTGGATATTTTTCTGCGACCAACGATCGGTGCCGTATGTGGACTTTTGCATGCGGTTGCCAATTTATGCGGCTTCTGTTTGGCCGCATAGAACATGCGTCAGCACTCAAACTTCTGGCATTATAGTGTTTTTCTTTGCAAGAATTTGGGCGTTGAGCACATTCCTTGTCCGAGGAGGCTGCTGCATGGGAGGTGGACGCATGATGTGCGATCCCTACTGCCGAGAGAGAGACAGGGCGAGCATGCTCCACAGTTGGGTAAGGTACATAGGCCTTTGCAACCCATGTCCTGCGGGTCTTCAGGTGCTGAGCACCTTTCTTGTTGGAAGGGGCTGCCGCATAAGCAGTGGACGCATGATGTGCGGTCCCTGCGGTAGAGAGAGAGACGGGGAGCGCATGCTTTACAGTTGGGTGAGGCTTAACGGCCTTTGCAACCCATGTTCTGCGGGTCTTCTTAGTCTTTGCTAGCCTTGGAGAATGACTCGCGCCATCCCCGAAGAGTATTTCCTCGAACGATTGTTGGTCGAAGCGCACCACCAGCATCCTCTGGGTGGATCCCAGTTTGGCCGCGTCAGACTACGTCACTGTCTTCTCATCTGAGGAGAAGGATGTCCCCAGCAGAGTCTCCATCTTGTTCGCCATTCCAAGTGAGTTTAGATACACTTTCGTTTAATAACAAACAAACAAACGTACAAAAAAGTCCTAAGCAGAAGATCTAAGTACAATATTTAATCTGGGTAGCGTGACGATGGAGATCGAGCACTGTGGAGGCTCCTTTACTCCGTTGACGGTCTGACGAGGGAATGAGGATGCTCTCTTCTCTTCTCTCTCCTGAGCTTGTGTGCACGTACGTAGACTCTGGGAGGGTACGGTCTCTCTCTCTCTAAAGCAGAAAAAGTCAGCCATTGGGACGTCAAAGTTGCTCATATTTATAGCCATCGTGCTTATGGGTTATAGGTGCCACATGTGCCTCTATTTGGTGGTCGCAGGGGATTTCTTCAACAGAATGCAGTTGCAACTGTGGGCGCATAGTATGGGTTGAATTCAGGGCAAGCTGCCACGTGGATATTTTGTTGGAATTTGCTGTTGCTGGAGATCCTGGCGGTTCTTGTCTTCTGTTTACGTGACTTGGTCAGCTTGACACGTGGCCCGCATTTAGTTGGAGAGAATCGCAACATAAATATTTTGTCTCAGGGAACCTTGCCACGTTGGATGCAATGAGTCTGAGATGCATATGACGCATTGCGTCTAGAACGCATGGGACCAGAGACGCATAGAACGCATGGAGTCTGAAATGCAGAGGGCCAGAGTCGCATGGAACACGTGGAGTCTAGAATGCAGAGGGCCAGAGTCGCATGGAGCGCATGGAGTGTGAGACGCATGAGGCCCCATACACGTAGTGTTGCACGCTTGTCAAAAGTCATTATTAGTCTGACGAGAGATTCTTGTCGCTTAGTGTGCTCACATTTTTTGAAGCGTTCAGAATTTTTTTTTTTTTGTCAGGAATCTGTGTCAGACATAATCTTGGTGTCAGGCCTTCAGGCGACCAATATTTGGGGTGAATTGATGCAGCTTTTTCTCTGCGGGCTAGGGCTCCGGTCGTGGTCGAGTCGTCTATGGCTCCTGTCGTCGTCGTCTAGGGCTCCGGTCATCGTCGTCGTCATTGTGGTCGACTCATCTAGGGCTCTTGTTGTGGTCGAATCAAGTCGTCGTCGTGTCGAGGTCGTGGTCGAGTCTGGCCATCTCAGAGAGGGAGAGGGAGAGAGTCGTTTTTGTATTTTTTTTTTTTTTTTTTTTTTTTTTTAGGACCCTATGAGGAGAGGAGACCAAATCTACTGTCCTATCTGTTATGTTCTTTTCCCTGGCCCCTCTTTACTTTTTATTTTCTTTGTTATTTTTTTGGTGGAATCCAATAGGCAAATAGGTGAGAGGACAGAGAAAAAGAGAGAACATATTTGTTTTGTGAGGAGAGAGAGCGTATGGAGAGGGAACCCCTGTGAGGAGAGGCTGGGGGAGAGACCCATGTGAGAACAAAATAAAGTAGGTGGAGTGTGAAAATTTGGAGTAGGGGCCGGGAGAGAAACTTTTGTTCGGAAAGCAAGTTTTTCTAGCTCTGTGAAAACTGTTTTTAAACGTGTTTTGGGGGAAAGCAAAAAAAATTGGAGTGCATATTCTAAATGTGGCACAGCCAAACGTTATTTTCTTCCGTCCTGATGTTTAAACTCAGGATGTTCGAGTTTAAACGTCAATCCAAACACAGTGTTACTTTCTCCACTCTGACCACGTGTTGTTGTCAAAAGCACAGCGTAATTTTTTTTTTTTAATTTATCTTCTTTCTCTTTCTCTCAATGAATTTTTTGTAAGCATATTTAGAATGCCATATTTTTTAAAGCATACCATACAATAAATATTTTTTTTCACATAATAACTTTATTTAGTTTTCCTTCTATTTTTAAAAGAAGAAACACTATAATTACATGAGGATTATAGTGTGATGATAGAGGATTTTTCTTTCCGAAATAATATTTTGTCTGTTTCTGGGTGTCCGTGCTAACCCGCGTCCATGTGGCCGACAGCCACTGTTCCTCCTGCTAGCTTGGGTCCATTCAGATCGGAGGAGCCAATGACTGGTCATCACATGACTGCGAGTTAGTCCTCCTTCTTTGACTTCCCTTGCCATTTCCTTGATCCTGAATCCTGACTGAAACTGGATCTTCAATAATTACATGAGGCCAACATCCTTTAGGTGGCACCAAATGACCGCTAGGCTTTGCCATCGCCTGCCTCCTCAGGAGTAATATAGTAGGAAGAGTCTGCACGCTTTCGTTTAAATGCATTTAGCAACATTTGGACCTGCTCCTCTTCCCTTGTTCTCCATCACCACCATAGGGCTGGCAGCTGGCTGCTGGAGTGGTGGGCCAATCATTGTCATCATCTTCACTCTTTTTTTCAATACGGTCAGCTGCGGAGGCTCTGCATGTAGTCATCAATTTCTGGATGGGCACAACTTCTCTAGTATCTTGTTCCTATGATTTCTGGTGGTGTAAGATAATTTTTTAAATAGGTGGAGTTATTTTCGATGTTCTAAAAATTGAAACGAAAATCGATCCGAGGAGACACTGGGTCGGATCAAACAGATCTAACCAGTAGATTAATACGTATTGAACAAGTTATATATATGTTTAAAATCGGAAAATTTCACTCAGAGCATAATAGTTTAATATATTTCTAAAAAAAGCAACAAAGTTTTAAAATTTACCAAAAAAGCATTAAAACGCCCTTCCAAAGGACGTTTTACGCTTTTCCGTCGACCTACTTAACGGTTTAAATTTGGACGTTAAAAAAAATAATAAAAAAAGTAAAACGCCCTTCCAAAGGACGTTTTATGTTTTTAAAATATTTTAATTTCTCTCTCTCCCCTCTCTCCTCTCTCTTCTCTCTTCTCTCCTCTCTCCTCTCTCCTCTCTCTTCTCTCCTCTCTCTCTCTCTCCTCTCTCCTGTGTGAAAAGCTATAAAACAATTAAAAAATTCTATTCTGGATACCGTGTCCGATACAGTGACTGTGTCCGGGGTCCTCCAGGAACAACGTCGTCGTGTCCTCGTGTCCTTGAGGTTCCAAAATCCTAACCCTAAGCTGGTCATCGTCCCAAAAACGTAAAACCTAACCCTAACCCTAATTCGGCCATAGTCATCGTGTCTTCATTTTGTGTCCTCGAGGTCGAGTCGAGGGAGAAGCTCGTAGCAATGGACAACAAGAGTCCACACCCATATCCACCCTCCTCCCCCAACACCAACAGCAACAGCAATGGCGCAGTGTCAGCGAGCCTCCCGCCGGCGCCCAAGTCCCCAATCCCGAACGCCCCATACCCGACCACCTTCGTCCAGGCCGACACCCAGTCCTTCAAGCAGGTCGTCCAGATGCTCACCGGCTCCGCCGAGACGGCCGCCAAGCGCGCCGCCGCCGCCGCCAACCCCCCAATCAAGAACCACCCGCTCAACAACCGGGCCAAGAAGCCGGCGTTCAAGCTGTACGAGCGGCGGCCGAGCATGAAGAACCTCAAGATGATCGGCCCGCTCGTCCCTTCCTCCTTGGCCAACCAGAACTCGCCATCGACAGCATCGACGATGATGAGGGCGGTGCCGGTGTCGCCGAGAGGGAGAGGGAGAGGGAGAGAGGAGAGAGCAGAGAGGAGAGGAGAGGGAGAGGGAGAGGGAGAGAGGAGAGGGAGAGCGGAGAGGGAGAGAGAGAGAGAGAGAGAGAGCAGAGGGACAGGGAGCGGAGAGCCGAGAGGGAGAGAGGAGAGAGAATCTGCCCAAAAAAAAAAATATTATTTTAATAAAAAACGCCCTTAGGAAGGACGTTTTTCCTAGGAAAAACGCCCTTTCTAAGGGTGTTTTTCATTAAAATAATATTTTTTTTTCAGAAAGTAAGAGATGAACGGGAATGATATAATATTAATAAAAAAATAATTAAAAAAAGCAAAACGCCCTTCCAAAGGGCGTTTTAGCTTTATTTAATATTATATTTTTTTCTCTTTTAACAGATAGATGAGAGGGAGAGGATAAAATATTAATAAAAATAATAAAACAGACAGGAGAGAGGAGAGAAGAGAGAAGAGAGAGGAGAGAGAAAAATTAATAAAAAATATAAAACGCCCTTTCGAAGGGCGTTTTCTATTATTTTATTTATAAATTTTTCTTTACTTCTGCTCCGTTAACGGAGTTAAAATATATTGACGGAAAAGCGTAAAACGCCCTTCCAAAGGGCGTTTTAATGCTTTTTTGTTAAATTTTGAAACTTTGTTGCTTTTTTTAGAAATATATTAAACTATTATGTCCTGAGTGAAATTTTCCGGTTTAAAATCTTACATTATATATATATATATATATATATATATATATATATATATGTGTGTGTGTGTGTGTGTGTGTGTGTGTGTGTCTCCCCTAGGGAGCAGTCTCGTGATAAGGTTGTGGGACGTGGATGTACAGGTTGATTGTCCCCTAGGGAGCAGTCTCGTGATAAGTGTTATATATATATATATATATATATATATATATATATATATATGTTTACCATAGTAAAATTACTCAAGAAACAAATATATTAACTTGGATTGCACCTAAAGTCCAAAACAAAAGTCAAAAGTAAGGAATCAAACAGGTTCAAAAACCAACTGAGTCATACGATTCGGTGGTCTGACCGGCCGGGTTGACCGAGTTTATGAAAAAAAAAACAGTGGGTCGGTATCAGGGGTGGAGCCAGGATTTAAATCCTGAAAAGGTCGTGCTACTACATATAGAAATTCTTAAAAATTATTGTATTAATTAAACTTAAATAGAAAAAAATATACTAAAATTCAAACAAGAATGAACAAAAAAAGAAAAGTCAATATTTCCAAAGTGTTATGCAAAGGAAGAAAGAAAAAAATGTACAAAAAAGTTGATCAAAATATTTTTAAAAATCTAGAACACTAACCACTAGAGCTGGCTTACTATTTGTACGTTGGGAGGCCAAACTAATGTAAAATTTGAAAGTGCATAAAGTTTTTTTTATATAATAATTGTTATTTTAAAAAAATGGGGAGACCGTGGCCCTCTTTGGACTAGGGGTTTAACTTGGGCTGGTTGGGTTGGGCTTGAGCTCAACCCAATGAATCATAAGTCTAATCCGAGCTCAAGTCCGACCCGACCTCAGGTTCAACATATGTAGCCCAAGACCAAGTCCGGAGGATCGGGTTGGACTCGGGTTAGGTCGGATCCATCGAATTTATCGGACTCCAATATGATATTTGAAATAATTTTAAACAAGAATAATATTAAACACATAATCAAATTGCAATCAAGCCTCAATTATTGCAAAATACAAACTAAAATAAGATTTATGATAATAAGTTGACAAAGTTTGGGTAAAAAAATTTAAATTTTTTATTTAAGAAGTATGAAACAATATATATATATATATATATATATATATATATATATATATATATATATATATATATATATGAAATTTATGATTTAAAATTTAGGATCGATCCCATGCCCACCCAACAGAGGTCTTTAATGCCCTCCCCCCTCTACCACTAGGCTAGAGACTCATTGATATATATATATATATATATATATATATATATATATATATATATATATATATATATATATATATATATATATGAGAGCGGATCAAAAGTGTTAAAAAAATACTTATAAAATAAATATATTACTTTTCAGAGATTTATAAGAGAACAAAGAAACAAAAGAAAATTGTTACCGGCCTCCGAAAAAGTCGTGCACGAAGCACTGCCATAAGAGTTGATCCAAGGTCTATGTGCAGACGTATCTCAGAAGCTCCTAATGGTAAAACTCCCTGACTACCGGGTTCTCTTCGTTGCACACAACTCGGAGAGAGAGACCGAACTTAGCTCTGTCCAGAGCAAGGATTTAGAGAACAGAATGGTTTGAGAGAGAGAGGTGTCACGCCCCAGTCCCAAAATACGTAGGACTAGGAATACGTAACACGCCAGCCGTATGTATACGAACTCCAATATATGAAAACCATATACACACGTACGCTGTACATGAATATCCAATCCACAGTGGTAATATATGTCACAATAAGTCACACGCAGTTCTATATCTCATCCACAGCACAAATAAGGGATAAATGGAAATCAATAACTGAATATCAAAGAAGCAGTCTCAAAATTGTAATCTCAAAGTGTGATAGTCGGGTGGAAACAAATCCACTGCAAATCGACTATAATGAACTACTAAAGAGAGAAGAGAATAAACTCTAATATAAGAATAAATGTCTAGAAAAGAATAGCAACTAGAATCTCTAAACAGCTGCAATCAATGAATCACATATAATCAGAAGGTAAGATCTCCTCAGACTGATAGGTAGCGTCAGGTCCAGGTCCATACTCCTGCGGGTACTCCTGCTCATCTATATCTGAAAAGGGACCAGGTCCTCAGAGGGACGTAACAAGATACATATAAACATGCCAATAAGTACTGAAAATAAACATCCATTGGGGTCGCCTAACCATCTATGTAAATGCAGTTTGAGAACAACTTTCTAACAAGTGGGCTATCTGGCCATAAATAGGATTGGCATGGTTCTCTTGGAGATCCAGGGGCCTACAAAGGCACGTCGTCTTTTGAACGGCGGAGGCCCGCCAAGTAGTATAGGTGTCATCATGACCGCGCATCTCCGGCGGAGCGTACGGGTTACACAAGAAAAGTGCAAAGGAGCCCAAATGCCTTACTTGTTGTTCTCCCCACCCAATGCTCTAAGCATGTCATATCCATGACACGATAAACCTCTAATAATCGCCAGGTCTACTAGCATGCAAAATTTCTATTGGCAGTTATCCCTATCCGTCGCACGACCTATACGTACCAGTGGCCAGCCGGATACGCAAGTCCGTGTCCTACATGTGACTCACACTCGTGTAAGAATAGTGTCATGGCCAATGAAACATAAATGCCTCATGAAGATGGGGTAGTCTCATAAAGTAGGTCCAATACATATATATATAAATAAAAACATAGTGCGACGACACCGTCACTGCACCCAAGTGTCCTTGGACGCGCAGTTTATATAGCAGTTAAAATAAATAAACTAAATAACAGAAAGTAAACATGCATGCCTCATATGGAATGTAAAAATAGTACAATGGCAAGGTATACTTGCCTGGCAAGAAACCTGTAAAGTGTACGCGCCCAACTGTCAAGGACACAGAACCTGGAACTAAGGACTCCGAACAAACGTCTCCGGATGCTGAAATAAATATCACCAATGTTTCCGGAATGAGAAAAATAGCTAAAAAGTACATCCCTTTCGTCCAATTTGGACACAAGGGCAAAACGGTAATTTCGGACAAAAGTGGGGTCCATGTGTGGCCCACCTTGCACCGAAAAGTGTACCAAGGGTAACAGTCTCTAAATGGGACAAACTATAGGTCAAACAACTCTAAATGTCAATACGAACCCAACGGTATAACCAAATGTGGATTCCGATGGGCCGAACAGAATTTTGTCCAAAAAGTCAACTATGGGGCCTGCCAATTGGCGATCTGGTCAACCGTCTCAGAAATGCGTAAAAATTGGGTCACAGGACCAGCGCGTTACTACGAGTCTAGTGGCGCAAGTTTCGTCACAATCTGACAAGCGTGCACAAAATACGCACGAGTTCCACAAAAGTTGCGACACGGTGTGTGTCCGCGGATACGGCCTGATTTCGGCGCGTACACGCGTCCGAATCAGTCCCCACGAATTTTTACGTGTTCGGTTACGCTGCGTGCACCATTCGGTACACTTGGTACACGGCGGGGCGGTCCCGTTTGGCGGGGCGCGCTTCGTTTTCCAACTTTTAGAAATCTGGAAAAAAATGGGTGCGCGCAGTTTTGTGACGAATATAATTCTGTCCACATCAACTAATAGCATAGGATTATTTAACAGAAAATAAACTAGGTCAAGTGTTCTACAGGTATCAAAAAGAATCACCGAATTCGGATCTCTGTGGTGGGAGATACGAATTCGGCAATAAGGGTGGTCACCGCAGTTTTCTGCGATTTCAGAATTGGGTCTGCTCGCGCCCACTTTGGACGCTGTTTTTCACCTAGGGGCACACGTTTTCCGAGGTTGGCTATAATACAACTATGGAAGAGGGTTAAGGGGTGAGCGTACCGGTGAAGACGGAACAGAGTTTGGTCGAGCGAGTCGACGGAAAACAATTCCGGAGCGAAGGTACCTCGTGTGGGAATCTGCAGCGCGAGGTCGGCGTCGTCGGGATGGTTGGATGGCTTCTCTGGCTGCGGTGACGGCTCTTAGATGGGAAGAGGAGGTCTGGAAATTTAGGTTAGGGTTTTTGAGAGATAACTATATATATATATATAATATAGGAAGAGAGAGGGATGGAGCGGATGCTTCATCCGCGAAAAAAAAGGAAGGGGAAAAGGCTTTGCGGGCAAAGGGTGCTAGTGCTAAAAGCAATGGGCTAAAGGGGGCGGGTCACTGGGATATCTGGCTGAAGGATTGAAGGGCTGTAATAGCAAGTTAGTTGCTGGATGGGAATCTTAAGCAAATTATTTAGTAGTGTTATTATTATATTATTATTATTATTAGTTATTCTTATTAGTTAAGCTTATTTAATTAATTCTTTTCTTAATCTTTTCTTTTCCTATTAATATATGCATATATATATATATTTGTATATATATATATATATATATAATATATGTACTCATAGAAAAATTCTAGATTAGAATAATGCACAACATTAGGCTAGCAACTGCTCAAGGGGTCTCCTACATGGAATAAAATCCGAAAAATTCCTGATGGTCCCATAAGTCTTCTAAGTGCCCGAACACCTAAAATAAAAATTATTAAAAATCTATTTCTCCTATTTAGACCTAATTACTACAATTTAATTAATAATTAATAAATAAAAGGGTATATACGATTTTCTAGGAAGGGGGTTTTATATTCTACCCAACTTGTAAAAATTTTGTCCTAGAAATTAAAATTAAGCCACGATAGAATGCAAGAATGGTATAAGATATAAATTAACAATGTAAATTCATACCTTAGTCTGCGAATAGGTTCGGAAAATGCTTGCGCATGTCGTCCTCGCGCTCCCAAGTTGATTCTCCTGGTGCGCCATGCCTCCATGCTACGCGAACCAAGGGAATAGACTGGTTCCTCAACACCTTCTCTCGACGATCAAGGATTCCCACGGGTTGCTCTTGGTATGACAAGCTCGGCCCAATGGTGATCTCTGAATGGTCAAGAACATGACTACTGTCTGCCACATATCGCCTGAGCTGCGACACATGGAATACGTCATGTACTCCCTCCAGTGAAGGTGGTAGCGCAAGTCGATATGCCACATCTCCAACTCTCTCAAGCACGTCAAATGGTCCAATATACCTTGGACTCAACTTGCCGCGCCCTCCGAATCGGATGGTGCCTCTGGTCGGTGATATCCTCAAGAATACATGATCGCCCTCTTTGAACTCCAAGGGACGACGATGAAGGTCTGCCCACTGCTTCTGCCTGTCTTGTGCTGCTCGTAAGTGTCCCTGAATCTTCTTGACTGTCTCTACGGTGTTGACCACCAACTCGGGTCCCAAAATCTGACGTTCTCCCACGTCACTCCAACACACAGGAGACCTACATTTTCTTCCATATAATACTTCAAACGGAGCCATCGGAATACTCGCTTGATAGCTATTGTTGTAAGAAAACTCTACAAGATGTAGGTGGTCCTCCCATGATCCTCCGAAGTCTAACATGCAAGCCCTCAACATGTCCTCCAAGGTCTGAATAGTACGCTCCGACTGCCCATCTGTCTGCGGGTGGTAAGATGTACTGAACTTCAGACGAGTACCAAGACTCTCCTGCATGCTCCTCCAAAAGTGCGATGTGAAGCGCGAATCTCTGTCCGATAT
Organism: Iris macrosiphon; assembly: GCA_036927795.1. Lineage (NCBI taxonomy): Eukaryota > Viridiplantae > Streptophyta > Magnoliopsida > Asparagales > Iridaceae > Iris > Iris macrosiphon. The sequence continues at coordinate 58,487 of JAYESA010000217.1, forward strand.
AATGCTTACTGGTATGTCGTGCAATCTCACGATCTGCCTCATATATAAGTCAGCTAAAGCTTCTATAGACTGACCCACTCTAAAAGGTATAAAATGGGCTGACTTGGTGAGTCGGTCCACTATTACCCACACTGCATCTCTTCCACTTGGACTCTTGGGAAAACCCGTGACGAAGTCCATAGTGATGTGCTCCCACTTCCACTATGGAATCGGAAGTGGTTGCAATAGTCCCGCTGTCCTCTGGTGCTCCGCCTTCACTTGTTGACATACCAGACATTTAGCTACAAAGCGAGCTATCTCTCTCTTCATTCCATGCCACCAAAAGTGTTTTCGTAAGTCACGATACATCTTGGTGCCTCCAAGATGAATAGAATAAATCAAACTATGAGCCTCTGCCATCAGCTCCTGTCGAATCTCTCCATTTGGAACATAAAGACGATCACCACATCGTAATGTCCCATCCTCATGAATGCGCAATCCGGTCTGCTCTCCAGCCTCTGTCCTTTCCTTTAGTCTCCTGAATCTGGCATCTGTAGGCAAAGCTGCCTTAATCCTCTCTACCAATGATGATTGAACTTGTAAGTTGGCTAGTGTCCCATCTGCTCTGGATAGTATCACTTTAATGCCAAGCTCTTGCAAGTCCTCCAATAGTTCCCTCTGTGCTGTCAAGAAGTAAGCTGCTGGCTTCCGGCTTAACGCGTCTGCTACCACGTTAGCCTTGCCTGGATGATAATGTAGCTCTATCTCGAAATCTTTCATCAACTCGAGCCATCGACGTTGCCTCATATTTAACTCCTTCTGTGTGAAGACGTACTTGAGGCTTTTGTGGTCTGTATAGATCTTCACTCGTTCCCCATATAAGTAATGTCTCCATAGCTTCAGAGCAAATACAACGGCTGCAAGTTCCAAGTCATGAGTCGGATAATTCTTCTCATGTACTCGTAACTGCCTAGATGTATATGCAATCACCTTGCCATGCTGTATCAATACGCATCCCAAGCCTTTCCCTGATGCGTCACTGTAGATCACATAACCTCCTGATCCCGACGGAATTGTCAATACTGGTGCTGTAGTCAGTCGTTTCTTCAACTCTTCGAAGGCTGCTTGACACTCGTCAGTCCATATAAATTCTTGATCCTTACAAGTCAAGCGAGTCATAGGTGCCGCTATTCTTGAGAAGTTTTCCATGAACCGTCGGTAATATCCCGCAAGTCCAAGGAAACTCCTCACCTCTGCTGCTGATTTAGGAACATGCCATGTCTCAACTGCTGAGATCTTCTCTGGATCAACAGAAATACCATCTCCTGTAACAACATGTCCAAGAAATGAAACTCTGTCCAAGAAGAACTCACATTTGCTGAGTTTAGCATATAACTGCTCTCTCCTCAAAGTCTCTAGAACAATCCGCAGGTGCTCCTCGTGCTCCTCGTGGCTCTTCGAATAGACAAGTATATCATCTATGAAGACGACCACAAACTGGTCTAAGTACTGGTGGAAGACTCGGTTTATCAAGTCCATGAAGATCGCTGGAGCATTGGTCAATCCAAATGGCATGACAAAAACTCGTAGTGCCCATATCTTGTTCTGAATGCGGTCTTCGGAATGTCCTGCTTCCGTACCTTCACTTGGTGATATCCCGATCTCAAATCTATCTTCAAGAATGCTTTAGCTCCACTGAGTTGATCAAACAGGTCATCAATGCGTGGCAATGGATATTTGTTCTTCACTGTCACTGCATTCAAGGCTCTGTAGTCAATGCACATACGCACTGACCTATCCTTCTTGGGTACAAACAACACTGGTGCTCCCCAGGGTGATGCACTCGGTCGGATGAAACCTTTCTCCTCTAGCTCTTTTAACTGTGCCTTCAGCTCGTCCATCTCCTTCTTCGCCAGTCTGTAAACATGCGATGCTATAGGTGCTGCTCCGGGTGCTAGTTCAATTGAAAACTCTACGTCTCTGTCTGGGGGTAGTCCTGGCAAATCCTCTGGAAAGACGTCTAAAAATTCTGAAATAATAGGGTGATAAACAACATCGTCCATTGCGAGCTGCATACCATCAAGGATTTCTGTAGATCCTCGGGCAAACTCAAGTTCAAGCTGGCCTGGTACCTTAAAAAGAATGCTTCCTCCAAAGCAATCGAAGAAAGCATGGTACTTGCTTAGCCAGTCCATTCCAAGCACAATCTCAAAAGATGGCATAGGAAGGACTAAGAGTTGGGCGTTCATCTCTCTGCCACGTATCACTATAGGGCCCGATCTACAAACTCGACTAACTGGTACAACTCCTCCTCCGGTTAGAATTCTAATACAACTAGATAATGGTGTAGAATCAATGTTGTGTTTGGCAATAAAACTAGATGATATCAATGAGTGGGTGGCTCCCTTATCAAATAATGTCACAGCAGGAAAAGTAAAAGCAAGGGTTGTCACGCCCCAGTCCCAAAAATACGTAGGACTAGGACACGTAAGCATGCCAGCCGCATGGATATGGCAACTCCAATATATGGAAACCAAATCCACACGTACGCTGTAATATGAATATCAAATCCACAAGTGGTATAACTGTAATACAAGTCACAGGGTATAATCTAAATCTCATCCACCAAAATCATATAGAAATAAATAAACAGTATCTATGAAACTAGATCTCAATAAGAAGTATCTAAGGATGATAGTTGGATGGAAACAAATCCACTACCAACTCAAATGGAAAAGTAAATACAATATGAGTATAACACAATCAATCCCAATATAAGTATACCAGTTATTGATCACGGCTCGAAGAGAAGACATCCACGAAGCATCTATTGTAACGCCCTGCAACCGCTCGGAGCGTTACGCTGAGTCGGACTGAATGAATCAAATGCTGGTTACATTTGAAATGTCGGATTTCGGGAAGAAGGATTAATCGAGTTGGTTTCAATGTGCAGATGGCTAGCGGGTTCGATGGAAATCGGGTGTTCGTTCCGAACAGTACTGAATAGCTGAATGGAAGCGATAATGCCGTCTTCCTTAATCCGATCGGTCGGATGATTTGGAGAGCACGGCCTGCTCGCATGGTCATACCAGTTGAGTAGATCGCGCTTGCATCGGACCACGGGTTTAAGGGATTGGCCGTATCGGCAGGACAGGATGCCTAACGGGATCAATCAAAGTGAGTGGGCTCTTTCCCTTCTCCTCTACTCCTTCATGCCTAATAATATGGAAAACACGTAAAGGCTTGAACACTTGGACTGAAACATCGGGAAGCACTACACTGAGGCATGCATAGAGTGTGCGTCATTGGCTTGGTAGGATTGTGGCTTGAATGGTTTACGCGTTGGATAGTTGGATACGATAGCTGGATTATTCATTTGAGGCGATTGGTTGGATTACTTGGGATTATGCTTGGACGGTTGGAAATATATATGTTGGAATGATACAATTGAGGCAATAAGAATATTGGGAATATCGGGATTCGGGCGAGCGAACGTGCATCCGTGCACGTGTATCACAAGGATGCTTTGTCTTGCAAAGCAGGCAGTTGTGGTTCGAAACCGAACAACTGTATCGGCGAGGGCGTTGTGTCGTTGATGGGGCATCGTGCCACGAATGTGACATTGTGCCACTGAAACGGCATTGCGCCATGGGATTGCTTCGAGCATAGGTGTTGCACCAATTTGGATTGAGTTGAGAAGAGGCTTCGTGCCTATGAAACACTTGATATTTTGATGCCTCGGGCTATGTTTTGAGGTCGAGATTTGGGTTCCTTGGAAGAATATGTTGGAAGAATGGTTATGGATGTGTTGGTTGGATTATTGATGGAACGAGTCTAGGATCGCTTGGTGGGGCGAGAATGTTCGATCCTCTCATCATACCTACGTGTCTGCATAGTCACGGACAACCTGGGTGGCACAGGGTTTGGTTTCCTCGAACGGGTGCTCCGGGGCACCGGGACCGTTCGGCCATGGAGGAGACAATTTGGGTAACGCGTCTTGGGCGCGGTACCAGCGGTTGGATGCGATTCAGGTGGGTTAGCTACTTAGCGCTGTTTCGAATAGAACCGCATTGATCTGTCCGATCAACGTCCTTTATGGCCTTTGGCCAGTGACTTCATATAAGAATAGATGTTGGCTTGCTTTACTTTGGTTGGTTTGTGCATCGTGTAGGCGCGGCCACCTTGCCTCGGCAAGAGTATGCACTCGAGAGTGGGATATATAAACTTTGGTTGAGAATGGATATTGAGGCGAGACTGATGGTTCGATATGTTATCGTGCAAGCGATGACATTGAGTTAGACGGGTCGGCTATATATAAACTGCTTGTCGTTTGGTTTGAGAATGAATGCTAGCATGCTTAACTGCTTTACTGCTTTCCTTAACATGTCATCCATATGCTATGAAATGAATCTAGGATTCAACTAGAAAGATCACCATATAACTGTGTGCATTCACTATTTTACTTAGTATCGGCTTAGGCGAGTGGGTTACCCCGCTCACCAGTACGGTTGTGTACTGACCCACGTTTGTGGGCAATATTTCAGGTACACAGACGTAGTGGCGCTGCTTGGATATACGGGACAAGATGTATGAACTGTAAGTACCTTTGTGGGCTAGAGAAAGAGCAAGAGTTATTTCATCGTCTCTGTAGCATCGCCTTTGTGACATTGACTCGGGGCATCTCATTTGGACCCTATCGTGAGCTTCGTTGCGTATACTCTGATTGTGTGCTTGGTACACAATACTTGACTTCCGCTGCAACTTGGTTGTTTCAATGATAACATTTGGTGTTTGACAACATCGCCTTGTACGAGCGCAACTCCAGGCTCGTACGGCGTCACGTCCCGATGAGAACGATTGTCCTGCGGGAGAGCTGTAAACGTGGTGATTCACGTTCAGCGGGGACTATCGAGCTTGCGGGAGATTGGGGCGTGACATCTATAACCTTCCAAATCTGTGCTCCTGCAAATACTCAAGAACAGGTACACCTGGCAGCGGACCAGGTCCTCAGAGGGACGTAACAAGATACTTAAACACATGCCAATAAAGTACTGAAATAAATATCCAAAGGGGTCGTCTAACCGTCTAAGTGAATGCAGTTAAGAACAACTTTCCCCACAAGTGAGCTATCTGGCTGAAAACTGGGATTTGGCGTGGTTCTCTTTTGAAGATCCAGGGGCCCAAAGGCACGTCGTCTTTTGAACGACGGAGGCCCGCCAATGTATATATATGGGTCATCACCACCCGTATCTCCAGCGGAGAATCCGGGCGTCACAGAAAAAGTGCAAAGGAGCTCAAATGCGGTACTTGTTGTTCTCCCCACCCCATGCTCTAAGCATGTCACATCCATGACACGATTTGGTCCATAGCCTATTCTTAGTACCCTAGCCCAATCCTGCAACCAAACAAGGACAAGGATGGGACCACCGTACTATAATAAGCTGTCCCTGGACCTCTAATAACTGCCAAGTCTACTAGCATGCAAAGTTTCTAACAGCAGTTATTCCTAACGCACGGCCCACACGTACAGGAGGCCAGACCTGTCACGCAGTCCGTGATCTATATGAGACTCACACTCGTGTAACAACTGTGTCACGGCCAATGAACCTAATGGTGCTGCATGATAGTGGGGTAGTCTCATGAACAAGGTCAATGCAATACATAAATAAAAACATATCGCGATGTCACCGTCGCGAGCATTTTATATAACAATTAAAATATATGAACTAAAGACAGAAAATAAAGATGCGTGCAACATATGGAATAAGAATAACAGTACAATGGCAAGGTATACTTGCCTGGCAAGAAATCTGTAAAGTGTACGCGCCCAAAAGTCAAGGACACTGAACCTGGAACTAAGGCCTCCCAGGAAACGTCTCCGGATGCTGAAATAAACATCACCAATATTTCCGGAATGAGCAAAATAGCTAAAAAGCACATCCCTTTCGTCCAATTTGGACACAGGAGCAAAATGGTAATTTCGGGTAAAAGTGGGGTCCACGTGTGGCCCACTTTGCACCAAAAAGCGTGCCGAGGGCAACAGTCTCTAAATGGGACAAACTATGGGTCAAATAACTCTAAATGTTAATACGAACCCAACGGTATGTCCAAATGTGGATTTCGATGAGCCGAACACTATTTGGTCCAAAAAGGTCAACTGTGGGGCCCGCCAATTGCGATCTGGTCAACCATCTCAGAAATGCGTGAAAATTGGGTCACAGGACCAGCGCGTTACCACGAGTCCAGTGGCACAAGTTTCGTCGTAATCTGACAAGCGTGCACAAAATACGCGTGAGTTCCACAAAAGTTGTGACACCGGATGTGTCCGCGGATACGGCCTGATTCCGGCGCGCACACGCGTCCGAATCAGTCCCCACGAATTTTCACGTGTCCGTTTATGCTGCGTGCACCATTCGGTACACTTGGCACACGGCGGAGCGATCTAGTTTGGCCGGGCGCGCTCCGTTTTCCAACTTCTGGAAATCTGGAAAAAGTGGGTGCGCGCAGTTTTGTGACGAATATAACTATGTCCACATCAACTAATAGCATAGGGTTATTTTGCAGAAAATAAACTAGGTCAAGTGTTCTACAGGTATCAAAAAGAATCACCAAAATCGGATCTCTGTGGTGGAAGATACGAACTCGGCAATATGGGTGGTCATTCTGGAATTCTGCGATTACAGAATTCTGTCTGCTCGCGCCGACTTGGACGCTGTTTTTCACCTAGGGGTACACGTTTTCCGAGGTTGGCTATAAAACAAATATGGAAGAGGGTTAAGGGGTGATCATACCGGTGAAGACGGAACAACGTTTGGTTGAGCGAGTCGACGGGAAATCACTCCGGAGCGAAGGTGCCTCGAGTGGGATTATGCAAGGTGCGAGGTCGGAGTCGACGGGATGGTTGGATGGCTTGGGGGGCTTCTCTTGCTGCGGTGACGGCTCTAGATGGGAAGAGGAGGTCTGGAGATTTAGGTTAGGATTTTTGAGAGGTAACTATATATATATATATATATATATATATATATATATATATAGGAAGAGAGAGGGTGAAGCGGGTTTGACCGCGGGCAAAGGGGTCGGGCTTCCCTGGGTTTAGTCGCTGAAGGATGTAAGGGCGGGACTTAGCAATTGCTAGTTGCTGAAGCAAGTCTGTGGAGCAAGTAGGTTACTAAAGTTGCTGGATGGGAATAAGTATTAGTAATGTTAGTATTATTACTATTATTATTATTATTATTATTATTATTATTATTATTATTATTATTATTATTATTATTGTATTCTTATTATTAAATTCTTTTGCTTTCTTTTCTTTTTTTTTATAAAATATATATATACATATATATATATATTTGTATATACCTATTTATATATATATACTCATAAGAAAATTTATAGATTAGGGTAATGCACAACATTAGGCTAGCAACTGCTTAAGGGGTCTCCTACATGAAATAAATTCCGAAAAATTTCTGATGGTCCCACAAGTCCTCTAAGTGCCCGAACACCTAACATAAAAATTATTAAAAATCTATTTCTCCTATTTAGACCTAATTACTATAATTTAATTAATAATTAATAAATAAAGGGTATATACGATTTTCTAGGAAGGGGGTTTTACATTCTACCCAACTTGTAAAAATTTTGTCCTCGAAATTAAAATAAGACATAATTTGTTAAATCTTTCACATTCGTACATAGGGTACGTCAATCGCAATCTCTTCCAAAAATTTAAATAACAAAAACTCTTCAAATCTATCGCGATCACTTTCAAAATTAAGGTAACCACTGTTTAAATCAAAATTCAACCTGTCGTAATCTCTGCTCGATTTTTAAATAATCAACATCCAAATCTAACTCAAGTCTATAGGATATCCCATATCAAAATTTATATCACGATTTCCAACTATCATAATCTCCTCTAGACCTTGACAATAACAATTCTAATTAAATTTTATTCCTTTTCTCAACTTAAGAATTTTGTATTCTTCAAATATTTAAACTCAATTTACATCCTCAATATTTCAAATAGGTGACCCATCAATCAAAATTGAACTTTTAATTCAAATCATCAAATTGTAAAATTTAAATCTAATTCACCAATTGTTCAAGTCTAAAATTCTATATTTATCCTCAAATTTTAAATCGATGATTCATCCTTCAATATTCAAAATTTAAATCATGCTCAAAGTATAAATATTTGGTCCGCAATATCAAAATTTTTAAAATTCGTTAACTCCTTATTATCTTAATCCTTCTTTTAAAATTTCTCAAAATTAAAGTGACTTGAATCTCCCAATCGAATCTTACTTGATCACAATCTAAAAGAAATTCCTCTCAAGTTGAAAATGCACTGCTACCCAACTTAGAATTTACACATCTTTCACAGAAGACTATATACTTTAAGAAAAATATTCCTTAATTTATTTACTCATGTCATTCAATCCTCAAGACTTCAACGCCGATTATATCATGTATGATATGTCCTTAATTACGAAAGAATAATCCTCAAGTATGTGATCGACCTATGGGGTATATCTAGTACTCTCCGTATATCAAATTATACCAAGCACGGAGTTTCGTCCTTCCGAAATAAGGGAAGACGGAAAAACAATAATAAAGAGTTCAAAGTGGAGGTGATAGAATACAAGTATGGGGATCAAGGCGTTTCAAGGAATCCAATTGGGAATTGTCAAGGCAGATGTGGATTACTATTTGGTAATTTCTTATTTGCATGCTCACATCGGTGCAGTTAGGTAGCAGATACGATATTCTCAGACATATCTAGAGGGTAAGTATATTCGTCTACTAATCATTATATATCTCAATCCACGTACGGTAGTTATGCGAGGGGGCGAACCAAGCGCACTATGGTTGATCAGACCATATTACACTGATTCTGATTAGGCAATTGTATCATTGTGTGCACCCAATAATACATGTGCCATGAGCAAGCTCGATAAAGAATAGGCTTGCAAAAACTAGGCTACAATAGCAGCATAATTCGAGGTAGCGCAGAAAATATAATGCTGGATTATGATGAGAGAGGTTGCAAAATAATTCAAGTTCACAAAACAAAACATCATAAGCAACAATAATAAAAGGACTCTACAATCTCTAAAGTTATCATACAACCTCCTTGTCTAAGTCGCTAGTCGACCACATAGGGGCATGGACCTCTAAATTCTATTGCTTGAATAAACACTGTCATCTTATGCTATCATACAATTAATGTCATTCAGTTACACTATCTTGATGGGTCAAGTGGACTATGTGGTACCAGGTTGTGAGGCATACTACCCAACTTAAAAGAATTAAGCTAATACGGTGACAGTCTTAAGAGGATCCTACAAAACAATCTTGCACATGTACATAGAACATAAACTCTTATTAGGGTCTCCTATTGCATTACATAGATAAGGGTCACCTTAAGTCTTAATCATAGCACTTATAAGCAAGTGTCAATGGTAAAGATAGAAGAGTTACTGGCCGTTAAGGAGGAAGGGTCTAACTTGTATCGAGGTGAGGGTACAAATTACGTGGTCTACAACTAGGGGTAATCATCACAATCTAGTTGAACAACTCAACTATCAGGTTCTAGCTACAAGGTACACAATTTCAAAATTTTAACATTAACAACTATAATACTAGCAGCTATATGTCCTTAACACAGAATAAAGTCACCTGGCCTACAATCAGAAGTGTCGTGTGGCACGAGTTGAAAGATGAAGAAAGGAAGAAAGTAATTTTTGTCGTCGCACCATTAGCAAACGTTAAGGTCGTAGAGGAACAGTATGAAATAGAGGGGCTCTAGATAGATCATGATTTTTTTTTTCTAAAGGGGAGTGGGTGCTAGTTACCATGTTCGGGGTATGATCAAGGGAAAGTGTTGATTACATTCCTCTAGGCTTCCTAGGGTGCTGTCTACTAATAACAAGACAATGATATAAGTTTTATAGTTCTCTAATACTATCCAATTATGAGGGTTAGGTTCAGTCCTAATGTTCAATATTGGTTCTCCATTGGTTCCTCATTACTAGGGTCAAACATTATGGTAAAACTTCTAACTAACTCTAGTAGTGTCTATACTACTCTCAAGTCTTCATAATACATCAGAGGGTAATGGTAAACCAATTCTAAAGATAAGGGGTTCTAGGGTTCACTAGATATTCTAAACTTAGTGGTGTGTCTATATTCTCGTTGTATTCTTAATAGGTGTGCTACTCTAATTATCATCCTAACAACAGGGGTTCCTATATTCTAGCAGAAGGCCATATATACTCAAGAAACTTATTAGGGAAGTACAGGAATCAAGCAGGATATAATTGTTCGAATAGGTCATAGAGGAGGAAGGTGAATCATAGTCAATTGTGGATGAGATCCTATACTCTAGTCCTAGGTGCAGGCTTGTTTGGTACAGTAACGTAACCGAAACAATATACTCTCGACCTGCATGGACCACCACAAAAATATGTCACGCTCCAGTCCCAAAAATACGTAGGACTAGGACATGTAAGCATGCCAGCCGCATGGATATGGCAACTCCAATATATAGAAACCAAATCCACACGTACGCTGTAATATGAATATCAAATCCACAAGTGGTATAACTGTAATACAAGTCACAGGGTATAATCTAAATCTCATCCACCAAAATCATAAAGAAATAAATAAACAGTATCTATGAAACTAGATCTCAATAAGAAGTATCTAAGGATGATAGTTGGATGGAAACAAATCCACTACCAACTCAAATAGAAAAGTAAATACAATATGAGTACAACACAATCAAGCCCAATATAAGTATACCAGCTATCGATCACGGCTCGAAGAGAAGACATCTACGAAGCATCTATAACCTTCCAAATCTGCGCTCCTGCAAATACTCAAGAACAGGTACACCTGGCAGCGGACCAGGTCCTCAGAGGGATGTAACAAGATACTTAAACACATGCCAATAAAGTACTGAAATAAATATCCAAAGGGGTCGCCTAACCGTCTAAGTGTATGCAGTTAAGAACAACTTTCCCCACAAGTGAGCAATCTGGCTGAAAACTGGGATTTGGCATGGTTCTCTTTTGAAGATCCAGGGGCCCAAAGGCACGTCGTCTTTTGAACGGCAGAGGCCCGCTAATGTATATATATGGGTCATCACCACCCGTATCTCCAGCGGAGAATCCGGGCGTCACAGAAAAAGTGCAAAGGAGCTCAAATGCGGTACTTGTTGTTCTTTCCACCCCATGCTCTAAGCATGTCACATCCATGACACGATTTGGTCCATAGTCTATTCTTAGTAACCTAGCCCAATCCTGCAACCAAACAAGGACAAGGATGGGACCACCGTACTACAATAAGCTATGTCCCTGGACCTCTAATAACTGCCAAGTCTACTAGCATGCAAAGTTTCTAACATCAGTTATTCCTAACGCACGGCCCACACGTACAGGAGGCCAGACTTGTCACGCAGTCCGTGATCTATATGAGACTCACACTCGTGTAACAACTGTGTCACGGCCAATGAACCTAATGGTGCTGCATGATAGTGGGGTAGTCTCATGAACAAGGTCAATGCAATACATAAATAAAAACATATCGCGACGTCACCATCGCGAGCATTTTATATAACAATTAAAATATATGAACTAAAGACAGAAAATAAAGATGCGTGCAATATATGGAATAAGAATAACAGTACAATGGCAAGGTATACTTGCCTGGCAAGAAATCTGTAAAGTGTACGCGCCCAAAAGTCAAGGACGCTGAACCTGGAACTAAGGCCTCCGAACAAACGTCTCCGGATGCTGAAATAAACATCACCAACGTTTCCGAAATGAGCAAAATAGCTAAAAAGCACATCCCTTTCGTCCAATTTGGACACAGGGGCAAAATGGTAATTTCGAGTAAAAGTGGGGTCCACGTGTGGCCCACTTTGCACCGAAAAGTGTGCCAAGGGTAACAGTCTCTAAATGGGATAAACTATGGGTCAAACAACTCTAAATGTCAATACGAACCCAACGGTATGTCCAAATGTGGATTTCGATGAGCCGAACACTATTTTGTCCAAAAAGGTCAATTGTGGGGCCCGCCAATTGGCGATCTGGTCAACCGTCTCAGAAATGCGTGAAAATTGGGTCACAGGACCAGCGCGTTACCACGAGTCCAGTGGCACAAGTTTCGTCGCAATCTGACAAGCGTGCACAAAATACGCGCGAGTTCCACAAAAGTTGTGACACCGGATGTGTCCGCGGATACGGCCTGATTCCGGCGCGCACACGCGTCCGAATCAGTCCCCACGAATTTTCACATGTCCGGTTATGCTGCGTGCACCATTCGGTACACTTGGCACACGGCGGGGCGGTCCCGTTTGGCGGGGCGCGCTCCGTTTTCCAACTTCTGGAAATCTGAAAAAAGTGGGTGCGCGCAGTTTTGTGACGAATATAATTATGCCCACAGCAACTAATAGCATAGGGTTATTTTACAGAAAATAAACTAGGTCAAGTGTTCTACAGGTATCAAAAAGAATCACCGAAATCGGATCTCTGTGGTGGGAGATACGAACTCGGCAATATGGGTGGTCATTCTGGAATTCTGCGATTACAGAATTCTGTCTGCTCGCGCCGACTTGGATGCTGTTTTTCACCTAAGGGTACACGTTTTCCGAGGTTGGCTATAAAACAAATATGGAAGAGGGTTAAGGGATGATCATACCGGTGAAGACGGAATAGCGTTTGGTTGAGCGAGTCGACGGAAAATCACTCCGGAGCGAAGGTGCCTCGAGTGGGATTCTGCAAGGTGCGAGGTCGGAGTCGACGGGATGGTTGGATGGCTTGGGGGGCTTCTCTGGCTGCGGTGACGGCTCTAGATGGGAAGAGGAGGTCTGGAGATTTAGGTTAGGGTTTTTGAGAGGTAACTATATATATATATATATATATATATATATATATATAATATAGGAAGAGAGAGGGTGGAGCGGGTTTGACCGCGGGCAAAGGGGTCGGGCTTCCCTGGGTTTAGTCGCTGAAGGATGTAAGGGCTGGACTTAGCAATTGCTAGTTGCTGAAACAAGTCTGTGGAGCAAGTAGGTTACTAAAGTTGCTGGATGGGAATAAGTATTAGTAATGTTAGTATTATTACTATTATTATTATTATTATTATATTCTTATTATTAAATTCTTTTGCTTTCTTTTCTTTTTCTTTATAAAATATATATATACATATATATATATATATTTGTATATACCTATTTATATATATATACTCATAAGAAAATTTATAGATTAGGGTAATGCACAACATTAGGCTAGCAACTGCTTAAGGGGTCTCCTACATGAAATAAATTTCAAAAAATTCCTGATGGTCCCACAAGTCCTCTAAGTGCCCGAACACCTAACATAAAAATTATTAAAAATCTATTTCTCCTATTTAGACCTAATTACTATAATTTAATTAATAATTAATAAATAAAGGGTATATACGATTTTCTAGGAAGGGAGTTTTACAAGGGTAATACCTGCTATGACATCCACCTCATGATCCATGTCATCTACCTCCAATGCAAAAGTTCGCCCGTTCCTCTGCGGCTGTCCATGTCCGGTCCTCATATACTGCTCCTCCCGAGTAGGTAGCGGTGGTCCTCTCTGAAATCCTCCTGCTGCTGGGGGACGGGGTGCTCCCGGTCCGGTCATCTGCTGGGCTGGCTTCGGTGCTGGAAGCGCTAGTCTCTGAACTGGTGGTGGGAGTGTCGATGTCTGCATTGGGCAGTCTCTCGCCATGTGCTGCCCGGAGCCACATCTCAGACACTGACCCAAGCGAGTCCGACAATCTCTCGATACATGTCCGCGTTTCCCACAATAATTGCAGTAGGGCTTCTCTGGATTCTGGTATGGTCCAGCTCTGTGTTGCTGATGCTGCTGTGCTAAGGGACGTCTGATAGGTCCTCCCGGTTGTGTCCTGACTGGTCCTTGCTGTATCCTTGCTGATCCTTGTTGTGCCCTCAGCTGACCTCCCTTTCCTCTGCTAATGGTTTCCTGAAATCTGGCCTCTGTCAGTAGTTCAGCGTAAGAGACTCGGGACTGCGAGCTTGTATAATGTTGAAGCTCCTAGGTCAGTCCTCGATGAAATCTCTTAGCCTTAGCCAAGTCATTTGGTATCAAAGCAGCGCCATATTTGCTGAGTCGACTAAACTCGGCATCATACTCGTCCACGGTTCGGTTCCCTTGCTCTCAGTGAAGAAACTGATCATACAAGGTGTCCCTTACAGTGTCCGGGAAGTACTTTCCCTCAAAGCACTCCAAAAACTGCTCCCAAGTCTGGTAAGTACCCAACTGGCGCTCCATGGATTCCCACCAGTGATGAGCATTACCATCTAGAAGCGTCCGTACAACCGTCATCCATAGGTCCGTGGGTAACTGCGATGCCTCCAGTAGCTTCTGCGTGTGAGTGATCCAGTTGGTAGTCTCCTCCGGGCTCTCAGTGCCCTTGTACTGCCTTGCACCCATCTGAACAAAATTCTTTACTGATCCAATCCTAGCTCGAGGTACTGGAGCTAGTGCTTGGGCTGGTACAGTAGCATGTGCAGCCATCCTCTCTAGTGCTGCCAAAAATTCTTGCCTCTGCTCGGCTGCCTGCTGCCTCTGCTCGGCTGCCTGCTGCCTCTGTTCCTGTATCATCATCTGAAAGAATTGGAACATCTGCGCTTGGCCATCTTGCGGTACTGGGACAGGTGGAAGGTTCCCAATAGGTGAAGCGGGAAGATCAGATGGAACTGGGGTGTGAGTCTGTCCATCTGGTCCCGGAAGCCTAGGAATTGTTGGGGTCCCTCCCTGAGTCTGACCATTGACTCCAGAAGTTGTGTCGCCATTGGCGGCAGTACATCCATTTTGCATATCCATCTCTCTGCAGTTGATGTACGAAACGATTAGAAAAAGTACAGGAATCAAACATGATGCAAGTATTAAATAGGAAGGATGAATTTCAATCAAGCGTGGATGAGATCCTTATACTCTATTCCTATAAGCAGGCTTGTTCGGTACAGTTACGTAACCGAGACAATATATTATTGACCTGCATGGGCCACCACAAAAATATGTCACGCCTAGTCCCAAAATACGTAGGACTAGGAATACGTAATACCCCAGCCGTATGTATACGAACTCCAATATATGGAAACCATATACACACGTACGCTGTACATGAATATCCAATCCACAGTGGTAATATATGTCACAATAAGTCACACGCAGTTCTATATCTCATCCACAGCACAAATAAGGGATAAATGGAAATCAATAACTGAATATCAAAGAAGCAGTCTCAAAATAGTAATCTCAAAGTGTGATAGTCGGGTGGAAACAAATCCACTGCAAATTGACTATAATGAACTACTAAAGAGAGAAGAGAATAAACTCTAATATAAGAATAAATGTCTAGAAAAGAATAGAAACTAGAATCTCTAAACAGCTGCAATGAATCACATATAATCAGAAGGTAAGATCTCCTCAGACTGATAGGTAGCGTCAGGTCCAGGTCCATACTCCTGCGGGTACTCCTGCTCATCTATATCTGGAAAGGGACCAGGTCCTCAGAGGGACGTAACAAGATACATATAAACATGCCAATAAGTACTGAAAATAAATATCCATTGGGGTCGCCTAACCATCTATGTGAATGCAGTTTGAGAACAACTTTCTAACAAGTGGGCTATCTGGTCATAAATAGGATTGGCATGGTTCTCTTGGAGATCCAGGGGCCTACAAAGGCACGTCGTCTTTTGAACGGCGGAGGCCCGCCAAGTAGTATAGGTGTCATCATGACCGCGCATCTCCGGCGGAGCGTACGGGTTACACAAGGAAAGTGCAAAGGAGCCTAAATGCCTTACTTGTTGTTCTTCCCACCCAATGCTCTAAGCATGTCATGTCCATGACAGGATAAACCTCTAATAACCGCCAGGTCTACTAGTATGCAAAATTTCTATTGGCAGTTATCCCTATCCGTCGCACGACCTATACGTACCAGTGGCCAGCCGGATACGCAAGTCCGTGTCCTACATGTGACTCACACTCGTGTAAGAATAGTGTCATGGCCAATGAAACATAAATGCCTCATGAAGATGGGTTAGTCTCATAAAGTAGGTCCAACGCATATATATATAAATAAAAACATAGTGCGACGACACCGTCGCTGCACCCAAGTGTCCTTGGACGCGCAGTTTATATAGCAGTTAAAATAAATGAACTAAATAACAGAAAGTAAACATGCATGCCTCATATGTAATATAAAAACAGTACAATGGCAAGGTATACTTGCCTGGCAAGAAATCTGTAAAGTGTACGCGCCCAACTATCAAGGACACAGAACCTGGAACTAAGGACTCCGAACAAACGTCTCCGGATGCTGAAATAAACATCACCAACATTTTCGGAAGGAGCAAAATAGCTAAAAAGCACATCCTTTTCGTCCAATTTGGACACAGGGGCAAAACGGTAATTTCGGGCAAAAGTAGGGTCCACGTGTGGCCCACCTTGTACCGAAAAGCGTACCAAGAACAAACTATAGGTCAAACAACTCTAAATGTCAATACGAACCCAACGGTATGTCCAAATGTGGATTCCGATGGGCCGAACAGAATTTTGTCTAAAAAGTCAACTGAGGGGCCCGCCAATTGGCGATCTGGTCAACCGTCTCATAAATGCGTGAAAATTGGGTCACAGGACCAGCACGTTACTACGAGTCCAGTGGCGCAAGTTTCGTCGCAATCTGACAAGCGTGCACAAAATGCGCGCGAGTCCACAAAAGTTATGACACGGTGTGTGTCCGCGGATACGGCCTGATTTCGGCGCGCACACGCGTCCGAATCAGTCACCACAAGTTTTCACGTGTTCGGTTACGCTGCGTGCACCATTCGGTACACTTGGTACATGGCGGGGCGGTCCCGTTTGGTGGGGCGCGCTCCGTTTTCCAACTTTTGGAAATCTGGAAAAAAGTGGGTGCGCGCAGTTTTGTGACGAATATAATTCTGTCCACAGCAACTAATAGCATAGGGTTATTTAACAGAAAATAAACTAGGTCAAGTGTTCTATATGTATCAAAAAGAATCACCGAATTCGGATCTCTGTGGTGGGAGATACGAATTCGGCAATAAGGGTGGTCACCGCAGTTTTCTGCGATTTCAGAATTGGGTCTGCTCGCGACCACTTTGGACGCTGTTTTTCACCTAGGGACACACGTTTTCCGAGGTTGGCTATAATACAACTATGGAAGAGGGTTAAGGGGTGAGCGTACCGGTAAAGACGGAACGGAGTTTGATCGAGCGAGTCGACGGAAAACAATTTCGGAGCGAAGGTGCCTCGTGTGTGAATCTGCAGCGCGAGGTCGGCATCGTCGGGATGGTTGGATGGCTTCTCTCGCTGCGGTGACGGCTCTTAGATGGGAAGAGGAGGTCTGGAAATTTAGGTTAGGGTTTTTGAGAGATAACTATATATATATATATATAATATAGGAAGAGAGAGGGATGGAGCAGATGGTTCGTCCGCGAAAAAAAAGGAAGGGGAAAAGGCTTTGCGGGCAAAGGGTGCTAGTGCTAAAAGCAATGGGCTGAAGGGGGCGGGTCACTGGGATATCTGGCTGAAGGATTGAAGGGCTGTAATAGCAAGTTAGTTGCTGGATGGGAATCTTAAGCAAATTATTTAGTAGTGTTATTATTATATTATTATTATTATTAGTTACTCTTATTAGTTAAGCTTATTTAATTAATTCTTTTCTTAATCTTTTCTTTTTCTATTAATATATGCATATATATATATTTATATATATATATAATATATATACTCATAGAAAAATTCTAGATTAGAATAATGCACAGCATTAGGCTAGCAACTGCTCAAGGGGTCTCCTACATGGAATAAAATTCGAAAAATTCCTGATGGTCCCATAAGTCTTCTAAGTGCCCGAACACCTAAAATAAAAATTATTAAAAATCTATTTCTCCTATTTAGACCTAATTACTATAATTTAATTAATAATTAATAAATAAAAGGGTATATACGATTTTCTAGGAAGGGGGTTTTACAAGAGGTGTTTCACGTAGGAGAATTTTCTGTAAAAAATAAAGAAGGAAGAGACCACATTATATAGGCAGTCCTAAGACACAGCCACGGGACAGGACAGTAAAGTCTCATAAACAGGTCATTAAGGAACAATTTTTGTCACGCCCCAGTTCTAAAATACGTAGGACTAGGAATACGTAACACGTCAGTCGTATGTATACGAACTCTAATATATGGAAACCATATACACACGTACGCTGTACATGAATATTCAATCCACCAGTGGTAATATACTATCGCAACAAGTCACACGCAATCTACATCTCACCCACAGCACAAATAAATAGATAAATGAAAATAAATAACTGAATATCAAAGATGAGTATCAAAGTATGATAGTCGGATGGAAATAAATCCACTACATATCGACTATAATAAACTACTAAAAGAGAGAAGAGAATCTGGTGGCAGCCCATGCATGGTCTAGTATGCAGGTCTAGTTTCTAGGTCTACCTGTGATAGGATATAGGATATAGGCTGAGAGAGAGTGTGCTCAATCACAACTAGGACCCTTCCTGATTTCTTTTGTTATCTTCAATTTTTCTAAAATTATTTTCTTTCGCAATATTATTGTCCTTCATTGATGATATCGTATCTTGCACCGTATTGACTTCTTTTGATCTGTGTTCATGATACCTCCGAAGAAACGGTCTCAGCGCACCGTTCCAGCAGCTGCCACCGAGAGGTCTGCCACCTCTCGTCATGCTCGACTTCAGACAGCCACTATCGCTCCACTCGCCACTCCTGCGGTCGAGGGAGCATCCGTTTCTTTCGGAGATCCTCTTACTCCTATCGATCCAAGAGTTATCCCAGTTGTTCTGGTGGTACCTCTTCCACCACCGCCTGCACCAGTTGATGCCACACAGCTGTTTACGTTCTTTAGAGAGATGATGGACGCGCAGCACCGCCAGGTGGACGTGATGAGAATGGGCATTGAGAATGCTCACCAGGTGGCTATGACAGCGGTGGACAGAGTGGCTCAGGTTCAGCCACAGGTAGAGCAGGCTCAACATTCGAGGCCGGGCACCATTATCGACTTTCAGAGGATGCGGCCCAAGGAGTTCCAGGGTACGGAGGGGATCCTGTACGCGGACGAATGGATCGAGCACATTGAGGGTATCTTTAGACTGGCACTGATCCCAGCCAGTATGCAGATTGAGGCAGCGGGCAGCCAGATGTTCGATCTTGCCCTTACTTGGTACCGCATAGATATAAGGATAGCAGTACCGGGACTGACTTGGGAGGCTTTCAAGAAGCTTTTCAAGGAGAAGTTCTTCCCGGATGTGGCTCTCAGTGCTTTGGAGAGCCAGTTCGAGGCACTCGTCCAGGGAAGTATGCTGGTGGACGAGTATGCAGCAGAGTTCTGCCGTCTGGGCAGATTTGTTGAGGGTTTGACTAAGGCAGCGAAGGCGCGAAAGTTCTGCAAGGGTTTGGTCATGGCGGTCAAGTCCTTGACTAGGAGTGACCGTAAGGCGACCTTCGAGTAGATTATGAGCGATGCTTAGAGGGCTGAGGATGACTTGGAGCTGAAGACCAAGAGGAGCAGAGATGCTTCTGGAGCAGGCAACAGTGCAGGCTCAGCCAAGAGGCTGTTCCAGCAGACTCAGCAGCACCAGGGTCAGGGTCGTACGCCCTTCCGGCAGGCGCCCCAGCAGCAGAGGCAGGGACAGCAGCAGGGTCAGAGGAAGCCCATCATTTGCTCTTTCTGTAGGAAATTTGGGCATGGATGGGACATTTGCAGAAAGAGGCTGGGCAGATGTTTGTTATGTGGCGCAGCAGATCACCAGCTGAAGGATTGCCCTTCAGCACTTGCTCGTACAGCTCAGGGCGGAGGAGCCGCTCAGAGGGGACCATCTAGAGCACCTGCAACACAGAAGAGAGGATAGCCTTTGCCAACTCAGCAGCAGAGGTTTGCTCAGCAGCAGCAGCAGCACCGAGGAGGACAGCAAGGACGAGCTTTTGCCCTGACTGTAGATGAGCCCGAGCCCGTTGGTGATGTGATCTCAGGTTCTGTTCTTCTTGATTCCATTCCAGCACTTACTTTATTTGATTTCGGTGCTTTCCATAGCTTTGTGTTGTATCTTTTGCTGTTAGACACCATCTTGTTGCTGAACCTTTAGATAGACTCTGCAAGATCATGACCCAGGGTGGCATCATCCTAGTCAGTGATGTCTGCAGAGATCGAAGAGTTATCTTGGAAGGCCGGGAGTTGAGTGTGTGCCTACTCGTAATGCCACTTTCGAGCTACGTTATTGTACTCGGGATGGATTGGTTGAGTATGCACTGTGCTAGTATAGATTATCGTGGAGGCAGAGTGTTGTTTAGTCCGCCGGGTGAGCCAGAGTTTTAGTTTGCCAGAGGAGCAGTGGAGCAGAGCGAGGGAGTCTTTTGCGGAGCCCTGGTGGTAGAGCCGAGGTTGCAACATCCACTGATAGCAGAGTTCATGGATGTCTTTCCGGAGGAGTTGCCAGGGTTACCTCCGGACAGAGATATGGAGTTCTCTATAGACTTGGTGCCAGACGAGAGCCGATATTCCAGCACGTCTATAGAGTCAGCAACAGTGAGCTGATAGAGTTGAAGAAGTAGGTGGATGAGCTTCAGGACCAGGAATTTATCAGATCTAGTTCTTCTCCGTGGAGTGCTCCGGTACTTTTTGTGCCGAAGAAGGATGGATCGATACGGATGTGTATCGACTATAGGGCTCTGAACAACCTCACAATCAAGAACAAGTATCCGCTGTCGCGTATTGATGATCTTTTTGACCAGTTGAGCGGAGCGAGGGTGTTTTCCAGGATTGATCTGAGGACAGGCTACCACCAGGTGAAGGTCAGGAGGGAGGATATTCCAAAGACAGCTTTTCGGACCAGGTATGGACAATATGAGTTTATGGTGATGCTGTTTGGGTTGACTAATGCCCCGACAGTGTTCATGAATCTGATAAATAAGGTATTCTATCAGTATCTGGACAGGTTTGTAGTGGTGTTTATAGATGACATCTTGGTGTATTCGAAGACCCCAGGGGAGCATGAGGAGTATCTGAGGATAGTGCTGGAGACTCTCAGGAAGGAGAAGCTCTATGAAAAGCTTTCGAAGTACGAGTTCTTCCTTGACAAGGTTGAATTTCTTGGTCATGTGTGTCATGCCCCGATCTCCCGCAGGCTATTTCGGCCGTTCCCGCTAGGCGGGAATCACCCTCGCCAGCGCTCCCGCGGAACGATCGCTTTGACCCATCCGGGTGTGATGCCGCACGAGCGTGAACCATGCCCGTGCAAGGCCGTGATTCATTGGCTGGCGGTAAGAGTTCTAAGCCACAGAGTCGCACAGATTGTCCGAGTGCAGCGGAGTCATGAACGTATAGCGATTCGGTAACAGGTTCACTGAGTCGACAATATAGCGGAAGCATTGAAACACAAGTTTGAAGTAAAGCAACTCTTTTATTGATATAAACATGTGTTACAGGCGGCGTATAGCCGAGATTACAAGTCGCTCAAGCCTCTCTCTCTGAAACAGTAAAAGCGTGCCGAGTGGCTACAACTGTGGAATGATTGTATAGGCGAGTTCGGGCTATGTTTACAACATTATGTCTTGTATATGTGCTTCTGTTCCGGATGCACCGTTGCAAGGCTTCAGAGGGAACTCCTGGCCTTAGCACGCACGTTGGAGGCGTCCGCACCGAACGAGGTTCTCCCGCACCCTGCAAGCAAACTGGTGGATTATCAGTACATTGAATGCACTGGTGGGGAAGCTACTCGCCCGCTCGACAAATCCAAACACGTAATACAGGTTCCGTGCTCAACTATTAAGTTGTCTTTCTAGTTGCCTTAGGATCAGTTTCATGCAAACATTGAATAGCCTAACGTGTCGGGCAGTGCGCCATGCAACATGAGAGGAAACACGGCGAGACTTACCAACTTACCATCTCTTTCCCTGTCCAAGGCAAACATTGAGGCAAACATGTTAATTCAAGCACGGCAAGTATAAGCATTCAGGAAGCAAGCATATGCAACACGAAGGGTCATTTTAACATGATCGTTCAGATGTTTAGTTGTTCATTGATACGATGCAGTAACTCGCACGCGGATAGCCGCTAAGCGAGGATGACTTATCTATATGAACACGGTCGCTGGCAAAGCCATTATGGACGTAGTCGAGGACAAGGATAGCATGCTACGCGTGTACACGAGGCACACGAACACGATGCATTGCAAGCTATCCTCCCTGCACACGAGACTACACACGAGCTCCATCCGGACCGGATCGGCCCCAGTGCCCCGGTGACCGTCCGTGGAACTAGTCTGCGACATGCAAGTCAGGGTTAAACCAATCTCAGGCAACACGATTATTTGACCAATCTCAGGCAACACGATTTATTTGACCAATCTCAGGCAACACGATTTATTTGACCAATCTCAGGCAACACGATTTATTTGACCAATCTCAGGCAACACGATTACACGAGATACACGAGAACACGCGTGCACTAGAACAAGAGAACACGAGAACACGAGTGCACGGGAACACGAGTACACGAGTATACGGGATACTTGAATCTTGGTTCTGTACAATAACTTGTCTTGATGCATTCCCCTGGTTCGGGGCTGCTTGGTGACCTAACGGTCCCGGATACTTGTAGGGTCAAACATGCACGGAACGACTACTGAGTAGTCTCCCGGAGTTGGATGAAAATAAGGCAACATTCAAGCAGACAAGCATGCGTTTCTAAGGAACATAAACAGGCACGTTTGCTCGGGCCCGAAGGTAAGCCGAGAGACGAAACCGTTAAGGGACTTAGCATGCGAGGGTCTGAACATAAGCAGTATTTCATTTTCCATGTTCTAGCAAGCAATACAAGTTGGGATTATTCCCTTAGCTAGGTGCGTTGGATCTATTAGCATGCAGGGGGTGATCACCTAGCGACTAGCATAAATATTCCAGATTTTATGTGTGCTGGCTAAGCAAAGACAAGTTCACCGTAGCCACCCACCTTAGCGATGATTCGCCTCGGTAGAGCGATACGTCAAGCGAGCCTTTGAAAGTCCAAGCCGGGTTCCTGAAGGGACAAGTCTGGATATCCTTTGCTTCTTTGTTGAGGCAAAACGGGTTGGGACAGTTGCACTATTGCCGTTTGAGTCGGCAGTCCGCTTGAGCGGAACGGGGTGTTACAATGTGGTGACTGGAGAGGGGATCTCGGTGGATCCGAGAAAGATTGTGGCAGTTGAGGCATGGAGTGCTCCGAGTTCAGTAGCAGAGGTCAGGAGTTTCCTGGGACTGGCAGGTTACTACAGAAGATTTGTTCAGGATTTTTCCCAGATTACAGAGCCATTGTCCAGGCTGACTCGGAAGGACATAGAGTTTGTTTGGTCAGAGGAGTACCAGATCGCCTTTGATGAGCTGAAGAGGAGGTTGACGACAGCTCCAGCATTGACGTTGCTATTAGGATCTGGAGGATTCACTATTTATAGTGATGCATCGGGAAAGAGACTGGGTTGTGTGTTACAGCAGAATGGGAGAGTGATTGCCTATGCTTCTAGGCAATTACGTCCTCATGAGAAAAACTATCCTACCCACAATTTGAAGTTGGCAGCGGTCATCTTTGCTTTGAAGTTGTGGAAATACTATTTATACGGAGAGCGTGTGGAGATCTTCACAGACCACAAGAGCTTGAAGTATGTGTTTACCTAAAAAGAGCTGAACATGAGGCAGAGGAGATGGTTGGAGTTGATGAAAGACTTCAACATATTGTTACAGTACCATCCAGGAAAGACGAACGTAGTTGCGGATGCGCTGAGCAGGTATCCGGTAGCTATGTTCCTGACTACAGATCGTTATCTTCTGGCAGATCTAGAAAGCTTGGGTATTGAGGTGATAGTGCCTGGAGTTGAGATGCAGATGTGGGGACTGCAGATTCAGTCAGAGTTGGTTGACCGGATCAGGGCTACACAGTTTGAGGATGAGTCCCTGAGGAGCATCAGGGCGCAGGTTCAGATTAGATTATCAGATGACTTTATCATTGCTGATGATGGTTTATTTCGGCACGGTACCAGGTTGTGTGTGTCGAGTGGATCGTTGCGCGAGGAGGTTCTTCAGGAGGTGCATCGATCCCAGTATTCTAAGCATCCAGGTGCCAACAAGATGTATAGAGATCTGAAAGAGCATGCATAGTGGTACGGGATGAAGCGGGAGGTAGCACGCTTCGTATCCCGATGCATAATGTGCCAGCAGATGAAGGCGGAGAGGCAGAGGCCAGGAGGTTTGCTCCAGCTGTTACCTATTCCGGAGTATAAATGGGAGCATGTGATCATGGATTTTGTTTCTGGACTTCCCCGTTCTCCAGGAGGGAAGGATGCGATTTGGGTCATCGTAGACAGGTTGACCAAATTGGTCCACTTTCAACCATTCAAAGTGGGTACGTCTACAGAGAGACTAGCAGAGATGTATGTGCGCCAGATAGTCATACTGCATGGAGTTCCTGTGAGCATAGTATCAGATCGGGATAGTCATTTTACTTCGTATTTCTGGAGGAGTCTGCAGGCTAGCTTGGGCACCCAGCTCAAGTTTAGTAGTGCATATCACCCACAGACAGACGGTCAGTCAGAGAGGACCATCCAGACACTTGAGAACATACTTCGCACTTGTGTTCTAGATTTCAGAGGCTCTTAGGAGGATCACTTGCACTTGGTAGAGTTTGCTTACAACAACAGCTACCAAGCCAGTATCGAGATGTTACCTTTTGAGGCAATGTATGGACGGAGGTGTCACACTCTGTTATCATGGGATGATGTAGGCGAGAGAGCTTTGCTTGGCCCGGAGATGGTGGTTGATGCAGCGGAGATGGTCAAGCTCATTAGAGATAGACTTCGGGTGGCGCAGGACAGGCAGCGGCATTGGGCCGATAGCCACCGGAGACCTTTGGAGTTTGAGGTATAGCTTAGAATTTAGATTTTGTTCTTGTGTTTGCTTGTGATTGCTTGTTTTAGATTAAGTGCTGAGACCTTGTTTGTGCTAGGTTGGAGATCTGGTGTTCCTGAGGATTTCTCCGACGCGGGGCACTATTCGCTTCGGTGGAGGCGGGAAGCTTAGCCCACATTTTGTCGGACCCTTCAGTATCCTTGAGAGGGTCGGCGCTGTGGCGTATAGGCTAGATTTGCCGCCTACGCTAGAGGGAGTTCATGATGTATTCCACGTGTCACAGTTGAGACGGTACGTGGCGGATCCCAGTCACATATTGGATCACTCAGAGATCGTGGTGGGCCCTACTCTTAGCTATCCAGAGTAGCCGGTAGAGATTCTGGATCGGCGGGAGAAGGTATTGAGGAACCAGACTATTCCCTTAGTTTGCATCTCGTGGAGGCATCACTCTCCAGGTGAGTTGACCTGGGAGAGGGAGGATGAAATGCGCAAGTGATACCCTTATCTTTTTGAGCCCTAAGGTATGGTTCTTTTCTTTTCCTTGTATTCCTGTCCTAGTTTCGTCTTTTAATTTTGAGGACGAAATTATTTTAAGGAGGGTAGGCTTGTCACTACCCGATTCTAGAAAATAGAGTTTTTTTTTATTTGGTAAATTGTGTATTGTTTATAATTAATTATATTTATATTTAATTGATGGTTGTATTATTTTTCTATTGATTGTTTTAGGATTTTGGCTAATCTAGACCCATGTCAGACCCTAGTGGACCCATGTCCGACCCAACCAACACCCTTGTGAGGCTTATTTATGGGTTTAAAATTATTATTATATTTTATTTTAGTTAGTTGGAGTGATTAGGAGTTAGTTTGAGTGCTTTTGGAACCCTAAACCCAAGTTGCATGACTAAAAGGGAGGGCATTTTGGTCTTTTGGCATTATGTAACCTACTTTATACATGCTTGGCCGGCCCCTAAACCCTCCTCCCAGACCTGAACACAGCCCCCCCCATTCTTCTTCACTTCTTCTTCTTCTTCTCCATTCTTCTCCACTCTTTCTTCTTCTTTTCTTCTTCCCACTTCCTATTTCAAGCTCCAAGTAAGTCATTTCTTCTCTTTATTCTTCTATTCTTTATAGATGTTAACCTTAACCCTATACTTTTTCCTAACCTAGGTGTTTATAGCCTAGACTTAGTATGGAGGCTTGATTTGGAGGCTTGAGGGTGGTGATTTCAAGGGTTTTGGAGACTTTGGCCTTGGGATTCTAACTTCCAATAGGTAAACCCTAACTTTCCTCTTACTAATTGCTCTTATATAGTGTAATTAGTGGTTTAGAACCTTTCTAGACCCTAAGGCTACCTGTGGGAGGAAGTTGGAACAAGTTTGGTTGTGTTTGGAGACTTTGACATTAGGTTTTGTGTCAATTTTGGATGAAATCCGAGATTGGCCCAATTTTGGGTGATGTCCAAGGTTAGACGGACCTAGATAGATGTGCTCGGATATCTTGAGGGTAAGTACGTGTCTCCGTTCGGACACGTGAAGTCGTATCGCGGAGAAATAGGCGTTTCGGGCAATTTGGAGGTTTTCATCGTCGTCGGTTCTATGTGCGTGCGCATTTTTGCCACGAACCTAAAATCAACGAGTTAGCATTTTTTCTAGGATCTAGACATCGTTTAGAACCCGTAGATAAATTTTGGGCCAATTTCGAGTAGGTTTGGTGTGCGTTTCAGGAGGTTTTCCGAACCGCACACCACGTGTTCGTCGAAATGACCAAATGGTAATTTTGACTTGGTTTCGGGCTTGTGCGCACATTGGGTTAGCTTCGGGGAGTGTGTGCTAGAGTTCTCGGATTATATTATATATATATATATATATATATATATATATATATATATATATATATTTATATATATATATATTTGTGCGTAGGGGTGGTTGTGCGCGTGTTGGTGGAGTGTTGTGTGTGTTGTGTTGTGTGTGTTGTGTATTAGAGTGTGTATATATGTATATATATATAAATATGTGTTTGTATATCTATATGAGTATATATATGTGTCTGTGTAAGTGTATCCATAGGTATATAAGTGAGTGTTTGTGTATATATATATATATATATATATATATATATATATATGTATGAGAGTGTGTGTGTGTATATATATATATATATATATATATATATATATATATATATATATATATATATATATATATGTGTGTGTGTGTGTGTGTGCGTTTGTGTGTGTGTGTGGAGCGTCGAGGGGGCAGCAATGCGAGCAGCGCACAATAGCGAGGCTGCTGCAGTGGAAGCAGAAGCCAACTGCAGCAGCAGCAGCAGCAGTAACAGCCTCCAGCAGCAGCAGCAGCGCATTGCTTTAGCAGCGGTGCAGGCGTAGCACTAGCGTATGCAGGCAGTGAGTGAGAGAGAGGGATAGAAGTGAGTGAGAGAGAGGGATAGATCTATATATGTATAGATAGATTGATAGATAGATAGATAGATAGATAGATATATAGATAGATAGATAGATAGATAGATAGATAGATAGCTTAGTGTATATATATATATATGAGTTGGGTTATATGCATATGTGTATGTGTGATGTATATATATATATCTAGGTTATATGCATATGTGTGTGTGTATATATATATAGTAGCCTATATATATAGCTAGCTATATATGCATAAGCATAGTTAGATAGCTAGTTAGTAGTGTTAGTGAGGTATTGGAGGATATTTCAATACCTTGAGATATCAAGGTATCTCAATACCTTGAGATATTAAGGTATCTCAATACCTTGAGATACCCAAGGTATTGAGTATCGGAGCGGGATTTTTGAGCAACTGTCTAGGTTTGAGTTTAGAGATAGGTTTTTATGTATTGGTATATATAATTACGCGTGCTAGCATAGGTTTTAGCGGGCATAGGCGGGGTCGTAGCTTAGGTCGAGATATTGGATACCGAGGGTATCCCGGTATCTCGAGGAGGCGAGTTTGAAGGTTTACTAGCTTAATGAGCTAGTTTTGACCTATAATTTTAGGGGCACCCTAGTTTGACCTATCATTGACCATAATTGCCCTCGTTGGCCGTAAAAGTCAATGTTTGACTAGTTTTGACCTAGAGTTGACTTTTTGGACCCCCGTGTTGACTTTTTGACCCAAATTTTATCGGTTTGACCCGTTCGACCTAGAATAACCCTAGCACCTTATTTTTAGTTATTTTATATCAGTTTAACTCTTTAGAACCCTGTTTATTCTTGCTTTTCATAATAGGTTCTTGCGACGCCAGTCCGGATCTCGATCCTCATCAGTTGCTCAAGACGTCAGGCGAGTACCTACCTCTGATCGTTTCTATTTTATGATAGCGTTTATATCACCTGTTCTAGAACTGTAACACTTGATTCTGACACATTATTACACGAGCTGGTACTAGTGGATCCCGTCATGAGATGTTATCCCCCTTACCGTGTTCAGCGGGTACTCTATCACGTGTATTTTATCATATGCTTCGGGTATTGATTCTCATGTGTTATCATGTGCTTCGTGTGCTCTCGCCTTCATGTGTGCGAGTTATTTATCATGTATGTAGCGTATCGTAGTTGGATCCAAGAGTATTAGTGGGGAAGGGGAGTAGGAGTTGGTTATGTGATCAAAGCCAAACAGTATTCATGTGTATGTCGGTTATGCAACTCACGCATAACGGAGTTATCATAGTTTATTCATGTGCAACCTAAGCCGATCACATAACGAACTTGTGCTCAAGGCACTTAGCTAGTATTCCTGTTTTCTCACATGCAGTTACTTCTCTACTACTTGTATTGTTCTCCAGTTTTATATTGCAGCCACTTTATCTTCTCCACCATGTATTTATTTTTCTGTGCATCTTGTATACTTTTCTATTGCTAGTCATATACACTTTACCATGTATTTGGAGTTGCTTTCAGAGTCATGTACTTTGCTCCAGTCCTGACTGGGCATATTTTTTCCAGAGGATCCTGAGAATTTTTGCCCGATATTCTACGGGCTGGGCGTCGAGGAGTGTTGTGACCCGGAGACTGAGGAGGAGCCCGTCGAGGAGACGCCGTTAGCACCCTAGTTAGCTAGGTGGGTTTCATGGGTTGTTCCCAGTTGATTATTTTGGATGACTGTACTGTATTTATTATTTTGCTGCTGTGAGATTTTGTAGACTTGGACTGTATATTTGGATATTGTACTTGCTCCTTGTTTTCTTGTTTCTTTGTGATATCTTATCGTGCTTTTACTCTTCCCCTAGTTATTGTGATTGAGGCATATATATACTGCGTGGTTGCCCTCCTTTTGGAGAGGTTATATTGACAGGTTTTGTGAGATATATAGATTGTGACCTATAATGAGCCTTTACAGCGTTCTACCGTCGATTCTGCGGCGTAGGCTGGACATACCCACGACTCATGCCCGATTTTTCGGTATGGGTCGTGACAGAATCAACTCTAATACAAGATAAATTTCTCTAAAAAGAAATAGCAACTAAAATCTCTAATAGGTGCAATAAATCAAAGATACTCCGAAGGTAAGACCTCCCTAGTCTGATAAGAAGCGTCAGGTCCAGGTCCGTACTCCTGCGGATACTCCTGCCCGTCTATATCTGGAAAGGTAACAGGTCCTCAGAGGGATGTAACAAGATACATAATAACATGCCAATAAAGTACTGAAAAGTAAACATCCAATGGGGTCGTCTAACCATCTATATGAATGCAGTTTGAGAACAATTTTCCACCAAGTGGGCTATCTGGCTAAAATAGAATTGGCATAGTTCTCTTGGAGATCCAGGGGCCTAAAAAGCATATCATCTTTTGAACGGCAGAGGCCGCCTGATAATATATAATATATAGTGGTCATCATGATAGCGCATCTCCGGCGGAGCGTACGGGTTACACAAGGAAAGTACAACGGAGCCCAAATGCCTTACTTTTTATTCTCCCCACTCTATGCTCTAAGTATGTCACATCCATGACACGATAAAACCTCTAAATAACTGCCAGGTCTACTAGCATGCAAAAATTTTATCGGCAGTTATCCCTATCCGTCGTACGACCTATACGTACCAGTGGCCAGCCGAATACGCAAGTCTGTGTCCTACATATGACTCACACTCATGTAAGAATAGTGTCATGGCCAATGAAACATAAAATACCTCATAAAAATGGGGTGGTCTCATAAAGTAGGTCCAATGTATATACATAAATAAAAACATAATACGACGACACCGTCGTTGCACCCAAGTTTCCTTGGATGCGCAGTTTATATAGTGGCCAAAATAAATGAACTAAAATAAGTAGAAATAAAACATGCATGCACCATATGGAATGTAAACAAAGTACAATGGCAAGGTATACTTGTCTGGCAAAAAATCTGTATAGTGTAGGCGTCCAAATGTCAAGGACACAGAATCAAAAACTAATGGCTCCGAGCAAACGTCTCTGGATGCTGAAATAGACATCACCAACGTTTCTAAAATTAGCGAGATAGCTAGAAATTACTACCCTTTCGTCCAATTTGGACACAGAGGTAAAACAGTAATTTCGGATCAAAGTGGGGTCCACGTAGGGCTCACCTTGCACCGAAAAGTGTGCCAAGGATAATGGTCTCTAAAAGGGACAAATTATAGGTCAAACAAACTCTAAAAGTCAGTATAAACTCAACGGTATGTCCAAATGTGGATTCTGGTGAGCCGAACACAATTTCGCCCAAAAAATCAACCCTGGGGCCCACCAATAGGCGACTTGGTCAACTATCTCAGAATTATATGAAAATTGGGTCATAGGACCAGCGTGATACTACAAGTCCATTGGCATAAGTTTCGTCGTATTCTGACGAGCGTGCACTAAATGGTACGGGGTTTTACAAAAGTCACGATATGGAGAATTTCTGCGGATACGGGCTGATTCCGACGCGCACACGCGTCCGAATCAATTTTTGCGAAAGCCCACATGTTCGGGCATACTGTGCGCACCTTTTGGTATACTTGGTATACGATGGGACGGTCCCATTTGGCGGGACGCGCTCCGTATCACAATTTCTGGAAATTAGAAAAAAAATAGGTTTTTATTATTTTTTATCTAATTTAATTCAACATACAGCAATTAATAATTTATTATATTTAACAGAAAATAAACTAGGTTAGGTGGTCTTCGTATATCAAAAAGAAAAATCAAATTCAGATCTCTGTGGTGGAAGATACGAGTCCGTGAACATAGGTAGTTACCGCAGTTTTCTGCGATCCCAAAAGTTATTATTTTTTTCCAACTTGGTCACTGTTTTTGCCTAGGTTTATGCGTTGTTCGAGGTAAACTAATGTACATATATGGAAGGGGGTTAGGTCATGAACATACCGATGAAGACGGGGTCGAGTTTGGTTGAGCGAGGGCGCAGAAAACGAGTCATGAACAGGGCTTTGCTGCAGTCAAATTCTGTAGTGCGGGGTATTCGCGGTCGCGACGAGCGGTTGGCGGACACTGGTTTCCGGCGGTGGAGGGGCTCTGGGTCGGCGCGACGGTGTTCAGGTCGAGGGGACTTGGAGATTTTCGGGTTAGGGTTTGAGATGAGGTATATATATAGGCGAGGGGGTCGGGTTGTACTGCGCGGGGGGGTTTATATATGCAGCGCACGGGTTTTGCTAAAGGCGGTTGCTGTTGCTGATTGTTTTAGGCTTTAGTTAATTGCGGGTAGGGTTAGTGATGGGTAGCAGGTAGGATCCATTAACAATTCCTTTTCTTTTTCTTTTTCTTTTCTTTCTTTCTAATTTCTTTTCTTTCTTCTATTATTCCTTTTTAATAAACCTTATATATATATATATATATATATATATACATATATATACATATAAAATTCTAAAAATTATTTTATTGCATACAATAAATATACTCAGCTGTCCAAAGGGTCTCCTATATGGAAATAATTAGGGAAAATAATAACCGCTCCATAAATCTTTATGTGCACAATTACCTAAAATAAAATTTTCAATAAATTCTATTTCTTCTATTTAGCTAATAATTACTATAAACAACTAATAATTAATTAAAATAATTAATATAATTTTCAGAATTACGGGTTTTACAATTTTAAAAAGGAAAAAAATATGGAGGAAAGCTGCCAAATGAGCTGTTACAGAAGCTGTCACTAGGTTCAATGAACCTGGACATATAGCCTCAATATTCAAAATTTGAATGAGCCAAATGGGTTCAAAAAATAAAGAGCAGCAAAAAGATTTTTGGATTCCAGCCCAAAACCGAAGAGTAAATTGGATCGGCATTCGGCGCCCGCAGGTGTGGGCACGTACCCGCACCCGTTACGAGAGCCGAACCAAATCGAGCCGAGCCGGGCCGGGCGACGGCGATGGTGCGCGCGTGTGGCCCAAGGGTTTCCCCACACAACATCTTTAAGAAAGCAATGAAGAAAAACTAATATATACATACAAGGAGGGGTTGGTCCACCCGATGTGGGACTAAAGAAAAAAAAAGTTGAGCTTTTGCTCAAGCAAAGCTAACAATCCTCCGCCAAAGATCAAGTTCCAAAATAGAAGTGACAAAGAAAATAAAAGGAAGAGTTTTTTGTGTAGGTATATACTATGCATAGATGAGATGGACTACAGCCTTGAATCTCACTTAGTGACTATTGTCTTTGTCTAAAGAAGCGCTTGATGGACTATGCCTTGAATCAGATTTCTTTCACCAGATTCAGAAAAATAGCACACATAGTACGCTAGAGGTTCTGCGTCTAACGGGTAGCGCTTTTGGTTGGCCATGCGCACTAATCCCAAATTCATGAGAGTTGTCTGGGATCGCCCTGTCCCATAGGTGCGGCCTTTACGACCTCTTATATAGGTAAGTCCTTAAGGGTTGGTGATAGGTTTCAACCGTGCATATCAACTTGGACCTATTAAGAGTTTTTAAAAAAAAACTCATCCTAACCATATCACTCAAGAACACTGTCACCATAGGGATAGAGAATCATTGTACGCATGTACCGCCACTTGGGCATTATAGATGAGTTTTTAATCTCGGATCAGTGTTCCATAAAAGTCACCTAAGTCCAGCTTGTTCCTACCCATTGAACCGGCTTCTTGGGATCTCCAGTCAGACTCGGTTGGGTTGCCACTGCTGATGACTTTACTTATGGGATTAACCCCATCCCCCTCGATGATTCTAAGATCAAAGTCCTAGACAGATCCTTCGTCAAGTGGTCTGCAACGTTCTTTTCTGAATTTATATAGTCAAGAACCACATATTTGCCCAATAGGCTCTTTATAGACTTGAAGCGCGGCTGCAGATGCCTGTTCATCTTAGCATTCACAGAATCATGCTTTAATAGTTCCATAACAGATTTATTATCACAGTTTATAAAAATTGCAGGAACAGAATTAATAGAAATAGGTATATGCATAATAAGGTTTCTTAGCCATTCTGCTTCTGTACATGTAGTGTCCAAGGCTATCAATTCAGAGTCCATTGTACTCATAGCTATGATAGTTTGTTTACATGAGCCCCAGAAGATTGCAGCTCCTCCTAGAGTAAAAACATATTCAGTAGTAGATTTTACATCATGTGAGTCAGTTACCCAGTTTGAATCTGAATAACCTTCTATGATATCAGGGTGTCTAGTATAGTGCAACATATAATCTAGAGTACCCCTAAGATATCTAAATACTCTTTCTAATGTTGTCTAATATAACTGATTTGGGTTACTAGTATATCTACTAAGTCTCCCAATAGCAAATACAATATCAGGTCTGGTCCTGTTTGATATATACATAAGAGAGCCTATCATCTGAGAATATCTGTGTTGTTTCATGGGAGAACCCTCATTCTTCTTGAGAACAACACTACTATCATAAGGAGTAAGTGCAGGTTTCTTATCAAAATACTTAAATTTTTTTAGCATTTTCTCGATAGAGTATGCTAAGAATAGAGTATAGCCCTCCTTGTACTTGGATAGTTGCATGCCTAGAATCAAATTGGCTTCACCTAGATCTTTCATATCAAACTGGTTGGATAAGTAGTCCTTGATATTAGTAATCAATTCTAGTGATGATCTAAAAATAAGAATGTCATCTACATAGAAATATAAGATGACACAACTTTTATCTAAAATTTTAGAGTATATAATTTTTCATACTCATTTGGCACGAAACCATATTTTGAAATGACTATGTCAAATTTATTGTGCCATTGTTTGGGATCTTGCTTTACTCCATAAAGAGATTTAACTAATCTGCAAACTTTTTTTTTCTTAGCCTTTAGCAATAAAACTTTTAGGTTGCTCCATGTAGATTTTTTTCTCTATGTCCCCATTTAGAAATACTGTCTTTACATCCATTTAATGGATTATCATATTATGAATGAATGCTAAGGCTAGAAGGGTTCTAATAGAGATAATCCTAGCTACAGAGGAGTATGTATCAAAATAATCTAGTTTTTTTTTCTGGGTAAAATTTTTGGCTACTAGTCTAGCCTTGTATTTCTCTATGGTACCATCAGCTCTTAGTTTCTTTTTGAATATCCACTTACAACCTATGGATTTACTACCTAAAGGTAGGTCTGCTAGAAACCAAGTAATATTCTCCATGATGGAGTTATACTCACTGTTAATGGCTTCTTTCCAGAAGGGGGCATTAGGAGAAGATATTGCTTCTTCATAAGTTGAGGGATCACCCTCTATCAAAAAGGTGAAGAAACCTTCTCCTAAGTTCTTTTCAATACTTTCTCTTTTACTCCTTCTAGGTTCTATATTTTGTCCGGGTTGTGAACTAGATATTTGAACATGAGAGCTAGTGGACGGAGTAAGAGAGAAGTTGGAGGCAGAGGAAGAAATTCTATCTTTGAAGGGATATATATTCTCAAAGTAAACTGCATCTCTTGCTTCTATAATAGTATTGTTAGACATTTTATTTACTTTTGAGTGAGTAACAAGAAATCTATTATCATTTCTATCTAGGGCATATCCTATGAATACATTGTCTACAGTCTTAGGTCCAATCTTTCTCTTTTTAGGTTCAGAAATTCCTACTTTAGCCAGACATCCACAAACTTTGAGATAGTGGATCCTAGGAGCTCTACCTTTACATAATTCATAGGGAGTTTTATCATTAGACTTACTAGAAATTCTATTAAGGATGTAATAGGCCGATAATAATGCTTCTCCCCATAAATTATCGGGAGCACCTGAGCTGAGGAGCATAGCATTCACCATATCTTACAGGGTGCGATTCTTTCTTTCAGCAACTCCGTTGGACTGTGGTGCATATAGAGTAGTTACCTCATGGATTATTCCGTGTTCTTCACAGAAAATGGTCATATCATTTGATGTATACTCTTCACCATGATCTGATCTAAGAATCTTAATCTTTCTCTCTAACTGGTTCTCAGCTTCAGATTTATAGACTTAAAATCTGTCTAGAACTTCATCTTTGGTTTTGAGAAGATATGTATAATAATACTTTGAAAGATCATCTATAAAGGTAACAAATTATTTTCTACCACCTCGGGTCAAAATCCTATTTGAGTCACACACATCACTATGAATTAGCTCTAGAAGGTCAGAGTTTTTTTTTTACAGATTTGAAAGGTAGCCTAGTATGTTTGGCTTGAACACAGATCTCACACTTATGTTTATCATCTATTAGAGTATTAGGAATAAGATCTAAGTTCATCATACTTCTTCGGGAACCTAGATTCACATTACCTAATCTACTGTGCCACATATTTGAAGATTCTATATTTGAAACAACAAAGGAAGGATTTGAAATTTTATTCATGGTACTCAAAATAAAAAGACCATCTCTTACAAATCCTTTTCCAATAAAAGAGTCATTCTTAGAAAATACTACTTTATTTGCTTACATAACAATCTTGTACCCTGAAGCTACAAGAAGAGATCCACTAACTAAATTTTTTCTAATAGACGACACATATAATACATCATGAAGAGTCAGAATTTTTTCTGATGTCATCTTTAGATCTATTCTTCCTCTTCCTATAATATGTGCCGCTGAGCCATCTCCTAGAGTTACACCTCCTCCACCTGATTCCTGATAGTTTGAAAAATAGGAGCGATCAAAGGAAACATGAACATTAGCTCCAGAATCCAACCACCAATCGTCAGAATGATAGGAAATGTTGACTAAGGGTTGATAGCTTACAGACCTGAAGGATCTAGAAGAGCCGTTGAGAGGCATGTTTGCTTCTAGTTTGGCTGGATGTTTCCCTTTGTATGAAGTCTAGACAGCTTCCTTCTTCCTATGGAAACAGTTGATGGCTATATGGTTTGTTTTACCACACACAAAATAAAATCTCTTCTGATCCTGAGTCTGACCGAAGTTTCTTGGTTTATAGTGGTGATGGTTTTGGTGGTGATGTTGAGGGTTCTGCTTCTTCTTGAAGAGGTTCCTTTTGGGTTTGTGGTGATGATGAGGCTTGAGTTTGCCTTGGGATTCTACAAAATTTTAGCTTTAGACTTAGGCTTAGGGTTAGACACCCTAATTTGTTCTCCTGTTCTAATTTTCTTTAGTACTTAAGCAAAGGTAAGTTCACCTTGTGTATGAATAAGATCTTTCTTAACATCAGACCAAGAAGGAGGGAGCTTGTCTACCAAAAAGTCTATTTTATACTCAGTAGAAAAAAAGTACCTTTGGCTTGAATATGCCTAAGATATTCTTGAAATTCATGTATTTGGTCATTCATGGGTTTATTATCTACTATAAAGTATCTCTTGAATGAGAAGGAATTGAATCTTTCGATTCTAGCATCATCACAGCTATATTCATCTTCCAAAGCTTCCCAAAGTTCTTTAGCACTCTTATATTCAAAGAATATGTCATATAATGATTCAAACAAAGCGCTTAGAATTCTATGGAAGCAGTGGTAGTCTATTTTTTTAGGTGTTTTGGGTTTAGAGGAGCTGGTGGATTTGGACACCCCTACGTTAGACTCGGTGTCATCGGAAGCATTTGTGTTGGGTGTGGAACCATCAATGGCTGAGATCAGCCCTAAAGTTGTGAGCCAAAACTTTATTTGACTCTGCCATCTCTTAAAGTAGGTCCCGTTGAACTTAGCAGGTTTAGCAGTGAAAGTCTCATCCTTGCCAGTCATGATTGCTATTGAGAAAAACTGAAACTAAAAGATATGTATTTACTCAATAACAATGTCCAATGATTTAGAAAATAGTTTAAGTGATTTTGCTAATCAATCTTAAAAAATTTAGTCTATCAAGTATAGATTAACTTGGTTAGCTGTAGGGGCCGGTTCCCAGCTAGCGGTGGTCCGAAGACACTTAAATACAGTGTCGCTTAGGGCTATTTACACCTGGTTGACAGAAGGACCCTTTCGGCTTATTCTCAAATTTATCTCTACTTTCAGAATTAAGACTCAAGGAATTTGCAGTTTCACTTTAACTATTTATTTACTTCTAGAAAATAATTTGTATTGTTCTAAGATGCAGTAGAAATATGCTAAAACACTATTATCACAAGGCAAGGTATTTTAGCAACTTGATATGTAAGAACGTGTTCAATTATAATTTAAAAATGATACAAGTTGTTTCAGAATCTTATTCAAATAAAAACTAGTAAAGTTATTTAATTATTTTCTAGTCACAAAATTGCTATAGTGTCTTTAAACGACTATGAACAATATAGTTGCAAACAAACAACCAGATTAAGCAAGTAAGGTATAGCAGAAATAATTTTATTGCTAATTGTATTGCTACAGTAGAAATAATTTTATTGCTACAGTAGAAATAATTTTATTGCAGATAACCAAATTAAACAACTGTGAACTTGTTATTCTACGATTAACAAATATTTTACCTAACAGTAAATCGGGATCAACTCTTAGATTGTTAAAAAAAAATACTTATAATATAAATATATTACTTTCCAGAGATTTATAAGAGAACAAAGAAACAAAAGAAAATTGTTACCGGCCTCCGGGGAAGTCGTGCATGAAGCACTGCCCTAAGAGTTGATCCGAGGTCTATGTGCAGACGTATCTCGGAAGCTCCTAGTGCTAAAATCCCCTGACTACCGGGTTCTCTTCGTTGCACACAACTCGGAGAGAGAGACCGAACTTAACTCTGCCCAGAGCAAGGATTTAGATAACAAATTGGTTTGAGAGAGAGAGAGAGAGAGAGAGAGAGAGGTTTCACGTAGGAGTTTTCTGTAAAAAAATGAAGAAGGAAGAGACCACAGTCTATAGGCAGTCCCAAGACACAACCACGGGACATGACAGTAAAGTCTCATAAACAGGTCATTAAGGAACAATTTCAAAAAAGAAAGAAAATTGGATCGGCATTCGGCGTCCGCAGGTGTGGGCACGTACCGCACCCGTTACGTGTGCCGAACCGAACCGAGTCGAGCCGGGCCGGGCGGTGGCGGCGGCGCGCGCGTGTGGCCTAAGTGGTTCCCCACACAACATCTTTAAGAAAGCAATGAAGATGAACTAATATATACATACAAGGAGGAGTTGGTCCACCCGATGTGGGACTAAAGAAAAAAGGAAGTTGAGCTTTTGCTCAAGCAAAGCTAATAAAAAGATCCGCTTCCGGAGTCTCGTCGAAGTCCTGTCCCCCTGTACCATCGGATCGGATGGTCCGCATAGAGACCACACGTGGGACCAACGATTGGAAACGACAGGACTCCCACGGGACTTCGAATCCGTTCCCTATATATATATATATATATATATATATATATATATATATATATATATATATATATATCGGATTTGGAATTTTTAGGTAATTTGACACATGAATTTGAGTTCAATCAAAATTTTGATCGAATTTAAATATTTTTACTCAAATTCGAATATCTTTAATCCTAATTCTTTCTTTAATAAATTTATTCGATCGGATTCGGATTTAATCAGTGCGAGTTGTATCCCTAATTTAGACCCTTAATAAATATTTGATGAGGTATAATAGCGAGTATAGGACAGAGACAAAATAAGTTTAGGCTCGGTTGCTGACATGATAAATATCTCCACGCCCTGGCCCTTTGGTTCTCACGCCATATGCAGCCTTCAAGCTGGTGGAGATATGGAATATAATATAGCCCCCATTATAATCCCCAAGACTGCAGGGATTAGTGAGGGAAGTGCACTGCAAGCCACACCATATCGTTAGATATGTATATGGCTAACTCAACCTGTGTGGGGGTTTGAACTGACTGGAGGAAGAGCCTGATAATAACGAAAATGTTTTGAATTATGACTAGCGTGATAATTAGATGACAAAAAAAATTAGGAGAGGAATATTTTCGTCAGATCATCTGTAGTCTGGTAAAAATCAGACATTAATAATTATTATTAATTTTTTGGGCAGCTTTGGTTTGATGTCAGCAGGTTTGGTTTAATGTTAGGTGTTGGTGGTGGTTGGTTTTAGTTTAATTTGAGAGGTTGGCTGTTGGAGGAGTGGATGAGCCACTAAAAAAAAATCAAACCACGTACAAAATCAAACACAATACCTTTCAATAAATTCCAACCAAGTTAGTGGAGGATTCATCCACTCCTCCAACAGCCAACAATTCCTATAATGTAATTGTGATTATGATTGTGATCGTAACTGTGATTATTGTATCCTAACAATTCATACATCACAATTACAATTATAATCACAGTCACAGTCACAATCATAATCACAATCATACACATAATCATAAATTAACAAATTAGGATCACCTACTCAATACCACAATCACAAACAAGTTTCCTATATGATAATGCAATTTATAGAACACATCTGGATCAAATTTATCACATTTTCTCGACAATAATCCCGTGATCAGGAATCATACGGTGACTTGGTGACACGATACTTAGAATTTGGCCCTGCTCTACATGAGCTTAAAATAAATTCACGAATTCACCTAATCGATATTTAAATCGAAATAGGTATGTCCAACAAAAATTCACGAAGTTGTTGGGAACGAAACGCGAAAACCGTTCCCCAAACTATAGAGTACCTGCGAGAGAACCGAGCAAAACGCACAAACCAAAAAACACCAAACACAAATCGCAGACAAGGAGATTTTTACGTGGAAAATCCAGATAAAAAAAATCACGGGACGATCGGAGACCAACCCTGAAGGACCTTCACTAATGGAATAAAGAGATTACACCATCTACAAGCTCCTCACTGATCCAATACGGATCACCGTAACTCTTTGGAACAGAAAATAGATTACAACCACGAAGAAAAAATATAATAAAAAATACCCCAAATTGATCTCCTTCTCCGAAACGGCCTCAAATCCTTCTTTCTCCTCTCCAAAGTTGCAATGACACTATTGCCACATTTTTTTCTCTCTTATTTTTTTCTCATGTTGTTGTATATTGCATGAGCCTTTATATAAACCCTTGCATGAATTAGGGTTTCATATGAAAATCTATATATGGAAGCCAAAAATATTTATGGAAATCCAATTACATTCAATCATATATTTAAAGGAAATTAAATCATAAATTAGCTTACCATAAATTGAAAATTCAATTATATGGAAAGTTAATATATGAAAGATCTAATCATAAATATATAATTAAAATCAAAGATAAAAATCTAATATAATATTTGCTTACCATAAATGTTCCAATACACGGCGCTCGATGCACTTTTCGAGTTTTTCCGACACACGGATGACGCTTGTCGTACTCCGGGATATTCTCCACATAGGCTGGGAACCCCACCCACTCTAACAAATCTCCCCTTCACAACTATGTAGATGGGGTCGTCATCCCGATAATCCGCCTGCAGTTCTCAAACTTTTTCTTTGGAAGAATCTTTGTGAACACGTATGCTTCGTTGTCATCTGTATGAACCTTCTCAAGTGACGCTTTCTTCTTTTCCACAACATCTCGTATCCAATGATATCAGGTCTCAATGTGCTTGGACCGGCTATGAAATGTCTGGTTCTTCACATGGTGAATAGCACTCTGACTATCGCAAAACAAAGGATACAGCTATTGCTTTAGCCAAATTTTCTGCAACAGCTTATTCATCCACAACAACTCTTTGGAAGCCTCCATCACCGTAATGTACTCTACCTCTGTCGTCGACAAGGCAACTCACTTCTGCTGTCACGTTTTGATTACGTGGAATCGATAGTCGTTCCTCGGGCGTGACGCCGTGCGTGCCTAGGTTGCGCTACGCACAAGGCCAAGGTATTTTACATAACGAGCACATATTCAGAGTACACAGATAATTGAAACAAAATGTTAAAACATGGAAAAGTTCTCTTTATTAATAATGAACATCTTTTTATAAACTCTTGAACGAGTAGGAAAATTGCCGCACAGGCTTACCAAAAGTGGATGCAAAATGAGATAGCCGTCATGTATCCTTTTACTAAAACTTCAAAAGCTATAGACACATTCGGGCGAAGCTATCGCCTTTCCACGGAGCTGCATAAGTTATGTGAACGAGCTCCTGGATCTTCAAAACGCTTCTTGAAGGCACGATCATGGCGTGTCGGTAGGTGGACTGTATTGGGAAGTCACTTTAGTTCCTTGCAAGATCTCCTTGGTGCGGGAAACCTGTTGCAACGAGGGTCAGTACATCGAAATATACTGGTGAAGACGAGCTAACCCAACTATACCAATCAACACGTTGTTTATATAAAGCATGCAAGTTATTTTGTGGTCTTTCTATCTTGTCTTAGTTCATTTTACAAGCAAGCATTTGATATGGAAGTTTACTGAAATAAACATGCCACCGTTCGGTGACTTTTACCTGTCCGTCTGAACCACCTACACAAATACTTACCATGACCTTCCCTGTCACGAAGACATAGTTACCTTGCACAGTTTAAATATACAAGGGGGTCACTGACATGATGCCATAATGACAAAATAGTCATTGATGAGGATGGTATACAATAAAAGTACATAAGGTGCTACACGCCATCCCTTCCAGTACGTGAGACTAAACATGAAGTTCCGTCCGGATCAGATCGGTGCCAGTGCCCCAGCGATCGTCTGCAGGAACTATGACCTTGTGCACAAGTTATCCGTGATAAACGACGTTTATACTAAGTTATCAATTGATGTAGTTTAAGGTAACATGAGTACGAGACAAGTAGTATGACAGGATTTATTTTACATAGTCTCCCTGATCAGTTTAATCCATAGCAAGGTGTGTTATATACATAGCACATTTACAGAAGAAGTATACATTCTAACTTGGATTAAAATAATTTGAAAGAACATTCTAAGCGAACTAGCATGCAACAACGTAACCGTTTCCAAGTTGGTTGACAAGCACAAATAATCCAAGTATATTCCTTTTTATCGTGACATCTTTTAGTTGTTATGGTATCGTTTGATCGGAACAATCAAGAAGGCAAGATTTTTAGATGTGAAGACTTGGAAGAAGGGTCAACTGAATCGAATTATAGCCACTTATAAGTTGGTTGAAGAAAGGAAAGGAAAAAGAGGTAATTCAAGACTCTGATCGTATGACGTCTTCTGCACGATCACTTGCATTGCCACGAACAGATGATCAATACCTCTTCTACTCTTTTGAAGCTCGGAATAAAATGCAGTTCAACGAACGAAAGCAATAAAATCCATCTTAATCGTTCAAGAAAATGCAAATCCGAATACCAACTCAAAAGCACGAAAGCAACAAGGCGACAATGAAAACTAGGCAAGAAAACTTACAGCAGAGAGGTCCCTCTTGACTCTACCGCTAAGTTCATCCTTGGGGCACGGTCCACTGAATATGGAAATCGATTTCGAAGAAGCAAATCCATAACGAGAATAAGATCTTGATTCAATCTATCCCGATCGAATGATACCGATTTATATTTCATATCCGCGCTCCCCGAAAAGGGGGAACGGGGCACCACATCCTAACCAACTAATAGGAAGATTCGTCCACGAAACTTAAGAATAGGACCTACCACTATGAAACAATAAAAAAAAAAAAATTCTTCATCTCAGACTCAAGCTCCCAGGTCGATTCTTCGACCGATTGATTTCTCCAAAGCACGCGCACGAGAGAAACCGAACGACTTCGAAGCAGCTTCTCCTTGTGATCCAAGATCCGCACAGGATGTTCAAAATACGTCAAGTCTGCCTTTAAGTCTAGTTGATCAAGATACACCACATGACTCGGGTCGTACACGTACTTCCTAAGCTGTGAAATATGGAAGATATCGTGCACTTCAGACAGTGACGGTGGTAGGGAAATCTGATATGCGACTGGGACGACTCGCTTAAGTATCTCGAACGGGCCGACAAATCTTGGATTTAGCTTCCCTTTTGCTCCAAATCTGGTAATTTCTCACATGTGCGAGACTTTGAGAAATACTCTATCGCCTTCTAGGAACTCAAGAGGTCGATGATGCATGTCTGAGAAACTTTTTTGACGACTCTGTGCTATATTCAGCCGTTCGCGGATCAAGCGGATCTTTTGGACGGTTTGTTCTACGAGTTCCGGGTTAAGAATTTATCGTTCACCAACTTTATCCCAACAGATAGGGGATCTGCACTTCTGCCCATATAATGCCTCATACGGCACTATTTGAATACTAGATAGATAGCTATTATTGTATGCAAACTCAACTAACGATAGATGCATGTCCCAACTTGACTTTAAGTCCAAGGCGCAGAGCCGTAGCATATCTTAGAGGATTTGGTTTACCCGCTCTGTTTGACCGTCCGTCTGAGGATGGTAGGCAGAGCTGAACTTTAACTCCGTCCCCATTGCTGACTGAAGGCTTTCCCAAAAGCGTGATAAGAATCG
The DNA here is from genome assembly GCA_036927795.1 of Iris macrosiphon. Taxonomy (NCBI): domain Eukaryota; kingdom Viridiplantae; phylum Streptophyta; class Magnoliopsida; order Asparagales; family Iridaceae; genus Iris; species Iris macrosiphon. The sequence goes on from JAYESA010000217.1 coordinate 102,243, forward strand.
TCCATCTCAATCGGAGACAATGGATACGGGCACACCGTAGAGTCGAATGATCTCATTGAGGTAGATCTACGCCAGACGGTCGGCACTCCAAGTAACTTTGATAGGCAGAAAGTGAGCTGACTTGGTGAGTCGATCGATGATGACCCAGACGATATCGTTTTCCTGTTGTGTTTTTGGCAAACCAACAATAAAATCTATCGTTATGTGTTCTTATTTCCACTACAATATAGCAAGGTTCTAAATCTCTCCGTCCGACTTCTGGTGCTCGACCTTTACTCTTTGACACGCTATGCATTGCGACACGAACAATGCCATATCCCTTTTCATGCCGTGCCAACAAAATATCATGTGGAGGTCTCGATATATCTTCGTGCTTCATGGATGTGAAGTGTAACTCGCATAGTGGGCTTCAGTAAGTATCTCCTTTCTGAGGTTTATATCGTTAGGAACACACAATCTTTCCTTCACCCGCAGCATTTCATTCGTGCTCACCTTAAAGTCGGTCGTCTTTCCTGCTGAGATAAGATTTTGTATCTTCTCTAGGAATAGGTCGTCCTTCTGAGCGGACTTAACTTTCTCCAACAAGTCTGGTTCGAGGCGTAACTGGGCCACCTATGCCCCCTTTTTGTATCTGATTTGGAGTGTAAAGTCCAAACTTTTGAGATCCCTTTACAGCTTGCCATTGATAGCCAAGCTCCCAACAAACACTCGACTCAGTGCATCAGTTACAACGTTGCCCTTGCCCGATGTGTATTTGATCGTCAAGTCAAAGTTGCTAAGGAGTTAAAGCCAACGTCGTTGCTTAGATTCAAATCTTTTTGTGTATAGAGATATTTGAGGCTTTTGTGATCCGTGAAGATCTCGTACGGTACGCCATAGAGGTAATGCCACTATAATTTCAACGCGAACACCACTGCTGCAAGTTTCAGATTGTGCATTGGATAGTTCCTTTCATGAGGCTTTAACTACCTCAAAGCAAAGGCTATCACTTTGTCCCTCTGCATAAAGACACATCCCAAACCCTTTCCTGAGGTGTCGCTATAGATCTTAAAATCATCGGGTCCGTCTGGAAGAGTAAGGATCGGTGCTGAGATGAGTCGTTGCTTTAAGTCCACAAATAAAGCTTCACAGTTGTCCGACCACGTGAACGCTACTCCTTTCCGAGTGAGATGAGTCAGAGGCAAAGCGATCTTTGAAAAATCTTTTATGAATCTCCTGTAGTAGCCTGCTAGACCAAGGAAGCTCCGAATGTCGCTGGCTGACTCAGATATTTTTTACTTCATAATAGCTTCAACTTTCTTCGGGTCGACTGAGATGCCCTTTGCAGAAATAATGTGCCCGAGGAAAGATATGATGTCCAACCAGAACTCGCACTTGCTCAGCTTCGCGTACAACTTTTTATCTCGAAGAGTTTTAAGCACCATCTTCATGTGTCCTGCATATTCATCCTTATTCTTTCGAGTACACTAAGATGTCGTCTATGAATACTACCACAAACTTATCGAGAAATGGTCAGAACACACGGTTCATCAAATCCATGAATGTGGCAGGGGCATTCATCGGTCCGAATGGTATGACAGAAAACTCATAATGGCCATAGCGGGCCCAGAATGCTGACTTCGGCATGTCCTCTGGCTTGATCTTTAATTGGTGGTAGCCAGATCGAAGGTCTCTCTTCAAAAACACTGATGCTCCTTGCAACTGATCAAATAGGTCGTCGATCCTGGGCAGGGGATACTTATTTCGGATAGTGACCTTATTTAGCTCCTGATAGTCTATGCAGAGTCGCAATATCCCATCTTTCTTCTTAACGAAGAGCACAGGCGTGCCCCAAGGAGGCATGCTCGGACGAATTTATCCACGGTTAAGCAGTTCTTGTAGTTGGCACTTTAATTCCTTTAGTTCAGCAGGGACCATTGTAGAAGCATAAAAAATGCTGGGAATTATTCGCATATTTTTACAGTCAAAACCCCCAACATACATGAAGTTTGCGTAAAACAGAGCTTCAAGGCTGTTTGGCATAAAATAGGGCTTCAGAGTTGTACGCGTAAAACATAGCTTCAAGGCTGTGTGGCGTAAAATATGGCTCCAGAGCTGTCCGCGTAAAATAAAGCTTCAAGGCTATTTGGCGTAAAATAGGGCTTCAAAGCTGTCCGCGTAAAATAACTTCAAGGTTGTTTGGCGTAAAATAGGGCTTCAGAGCTGTCCGCGTAAAACAGAGTTTTAAAACTGTCCGCGTAAAGCAGAGCTTCAAGGCTGTTCCGCGTAAAAGATTGCAATACCTTCCTACGTAAAGTTTAAAATACGTTATTTTTAATGCAGCGTAAAGTTGTACGAGGAACTCTTCGTATTCCTCGGATGAATTTGTTAGTCAAATCAGTGAACCTGATATCTGACAAAAGTACTGCACGTTGATCGAGAGGACGGCTGTGATGATGATTTTGCACAGAGACACAGGTTATCATTTAGTGACATATTCTTGACAAGTCATTTTTACGCATTCAAAGAAAGAAAAATGGAGTCTTCTGAATATGCTACATATTCTACATTGACAGAAATGAGTTATTACGCTCAAGATGAGACAAAATCAGATGCCACGACAAAAGCTGTTTCTTGTACAGAGCTCGAGGCATATCTCTGCATTTAATGCACGAGATCGAGATATATCTCTGCATTTAATGCACGAGATTTTATTCTAAAATTTTTTCATGACTGGGAAAGCTAAGATTGTGACTAATACGCTCACATCACCATCCTTGCATTTTATGCCAACCAGGCTATTTTTAACTATAGGAGTACACCGTATGCTATCGCCTCGAAATACGCCAACTCGGCTATATTTGCAAAGATACATGATAAGGCTATTTAGCCCAGAATACGCTTAAGACCTCAGTCGTGAAGGATAATTGGCTATTTCACTTGGCTTTTACGCCAACCATCTTTACGCAAGGGCAGTTACCTATGTGGCTTGCATGCCATGATCTTCGAGAAGCGGTTATACGCGTTACCTTATAAAGGGATATGTGTCATACGCAGATTCAGAAGATTATTTGAATGTGGGTAGCAGTTGTCATAATCACGACGTAAAGGAAGCAATCTTCTTCATAGTTTGGCCTTTTACGCCAACAAGACAGTTTGGCCTTTTACGCCAACAAGACAGTTATTTGGTTTTTACGCCAACCATTTTATGCAGGGGCAGTTACCTACGTGGCTTGCATGCCATGATCTTCGAAAAGCAGTTATATGCGTTACCTTATAAAGGAACACGTATTATACGCAGATTCAGAAGATTATTTGAACGTGGGTAGAAATTGTCATAACCGCAGCGTAAAAGATGCAATCTTCTTCTCAGTTTGGCCTTTTACGCCAACAAGACAGTTATTTGGTTTTTACGCCAAACCAGGCAGTTATTTGATTGATCTCTATAAATAGAGACCCCTGGTTCCAGGGTAAAAAAGGGGAGGAATGATTTGAATCATATTCTATCATGTTTATATTACCTCTGAATAGATATGTTTAACTAATTTGAAGGAGAGGGTTTTGGCTGACAACTTTGGCAACGAGAATTCTATCCTACCTGCAACTTTCCTTTGACTGGCTTTGCCTTCAGTTTAGAGAAAATTTGGAGCTTCTCCTACAACACTTCTTCATCATCGTATGGTCCAAAGAACAAAGTGATCGACTGCAGATCAGACTTTCATAGCAATACTTCCCCATTATCATTTTATTGTACTTAATATTCTCGTATAGGATTACTTGTACTTTTCTTTTTTCTCGTTTGTAACCAAAAGGTTTTGTATAAACCTCCTTTGTTTATCTCAAACACCTGTAGGCCACTGCACCGACCCTTGCAAGAATACTGAAGGGTCGGATGTACCATGGACTAAGCTTTTCGCCTCCACCAAAGCGAATTGTGCTCCGTGTCAAAACAATTCATAAGAACACCAGATTGCCAACCTAGAACAAAATATAGCCTTAACACTCAACCTAAAATAAGGTAATCACAAGCAATACAAATAAAATCTTTACCTCAAACTCCAATGGTCTCCGACGACTATCGGCCTAATGCCGCTGTCTGTCCTGCGCTACCCGAAGTCTATCTCTGATGAGATTCACCTTCTCAGCTGCATGCACAATCATCTTCGGTTCCAACAAGGCTCTCTCACTAACATTATCCCAAGATAAAGGAGTGCGACATCTTCGTCCATATAAAGCCTCGAATGGTGACATCTCAATACTGGCCTGGTAGCTGTTGTTTTAAGCAAAATCAACCAGGTGAAGATGATCCTCCCAAGAGCCTCTGAAATCCAAAACACAAGTGTGAAGCATATCCTCGAGATTCTGAATAGTCCTCTCTGATTGTCCGTCTGTCTGGGGGTGATATGAGGTACTAAACTTGAGTTGGGTGCCCAAGCTAGCCTGCAAAATCCTCCAGAAGTGGGATGTATAGCGAATATCCTAATCCAAGACTATGCTTATAGGAACTCCATACAATTTGATAATCTACCGTACATACATCTCCGCTAGCTTCTCCGTAGACGTACCCACTTTGAATGGCAAGAAGTAGGCTATTTGGTCAACATGTCTACGATGACCCAAATTGCATCTTTTCCTCTTGGAGAACGCGGTAGTCCTAAAACAATATCTATGGTGACATGCTCCCATTTCTACCCTGGAATGGGTAAAGGCTGAAGTAAACCACCTGACCTCTACCTATCCGCCTTTACCTGATGGCGTACTAAACATCTGGATACGAAGTGCGCCACCTCCCGCTTCATGCCATACCACCATACATGCTCTCTCAGATCTCTATACATCTTATTGGCACCTGGATGAATAGAGAAATAACACTGATGCACCTCCTGGAGAACCTTCTCGCACAACTCCCCACTCAGAACACATAGTCTGGTACCGTGCCGTAATGATCCATCATTAACAATAGTGAAGTCCTCGGATAATCCCATCTGAACCTGTACTCTGATGCTCCTCAGAGACTCATTGTCATACTGTGTAGCTCGAATCCTGTCTACCAACTCAGACTGTATCTGCAATCCCCACATCTGCATCTCAACACCAAGAAGTAGCACCTTAATACCCAATCTCTCAAGATCGGCCAATAAGTATCTTTCTGAAGTCAAACACATTACCACTCAACGATGACGTTGGACTTCTCTGGATGATACTGCAATGATATGTCAAAGTCTTTCATCAACTCCAACCATCGTCGCTGTCTGATGTTCAGCTCTTTCTCTGTAAACACATATTTTAAGCTCTTGTGGTCTGTAAAGATCTACACACGCTCTCCATATATGTAGTATTTTTACAGCTTTAGAGCAAAAATGACCACTGCCAACACCAAATCATGAGTATGATAGTTCTTCTCATGAGGATGTAATTGTCTGGAAGCATAGGCAATCACCTTTCCATTCTACTACAGAACGTAACACAAACCCTTCCCTGAAGCATCACTATAAATAGTGAATCTACCTGACCCTGATGGCAACGTCAATACTGGAGCTGGCGTCAATCTCCTCTTTATCTCATTGAAAGCAGCCTGACAATCTTCTGTCCAAACAAACTCCACATCCTTTCTGGTCAACCTAGTCACCGATTTTGTAGTCCTGGAAAAATCCTGTACAAATCTCCTGTAGTAACCTGCTAGCCCCAGAAAGCTTCTGATCTCTGCCACTGAACTCGGAGTAGCCTATGACTCCACCACTGAAATCTTCTTCGGGTCTACGGAGATCCTATCTCCCGTAATCACATGTCCAAGAAATTTAACCTTGTCAAGAAAGAGCTCACACTTTGAAAGCTTACCATAAAGCTTCTATGTCCTAAGAGTCTCCAGAACTATCCTCAGATGTTCTTCATGCTCCTCCGGGGTCTTTGAATACACCAGAATATCATCAATGAATACAACCACAAACTTATCAAGGTATTGATGGAACACCTTGTTCATTACATTCATGAATATCAATGGGGCATTAGTCAACCCAAACGGGATCACCATGAACTCAAACTGGCCATACTGAGTCCGAAAAGCTGTCTTCGAAATATCTTCCTTCTACACTTTCACTTGGTGGTAACCTGACCTCAAGTCTATCTTTGAAAATACTTTCATTCCGTTCAACTGATCGAAGCGATCATCTATCCTCGGCAGCGTATTTGTTCTTGATAGTGAGGTTGTTCAGAGCCTTGTAGTCGATACACATACGTACCGACCCATCCTTCTTCAGTAAAAATAATACCGGAGCACCCTATGGTGATGAACTGGATCGAATGAATCCTTTGTCCTGTAACACATCAACCTGCTTCTTCAATTCTACCAGTTCGATATTGTTGACTCTATTGACGTGCTGAGATATCGGCTCTGTGCCTGGCACCAAATCTATAGAGAACTCTACATCTCGGTCTGGCAGCAAACCAGGCAACTCCTCCGAGAAAACATTAACGAACTCTACTATCAATGGATGTGGTAACTTCTACTCTTCCACCATGGCTCCACAGATGGCATACTCGCTCTGTTCCACTGCTCCTCTGGCAATCTCAAACTCTGGCTCTCCTAGCAGTGAAATAAAACTTTGCCTCCACGACAATCTATACTAGCATGGTGAATACTCAACCAATCCATTTGGAGTAAAATATCGTAGTTCGAAAGTGGCATTACGAGTAAGCATGCACTCAACCCCGGCCTCCCAGTGTAACTCACCAATCCTTGTAAACATTATTGACCAGGATAATGCCTCCCCCAGTCATGATCTTGCAAGTCCTAGCCAAAGGTTCATCCTCTATACGATGCTTAAAAGCAAAAGATACAGATACAAAAGAATGAAAAGCATCAAAATCAAATAAAGAATAATATGGAATAGAATCAAGAAGAACTGAACCTGATATAATATCTCCTATTGGCTCGGTCTCCTCGACTGTCATGGAGAATGCTCTCCCCAGATGTGCTTCTCTCTGCTGCTGCTGGTGATACACGAACCTCTGCTGATGTGCTTGCAATGGAGGTCCCCTCTGTTATCTCGCAGGTGGCCTCGCTGGTGCTCTTTGAACTGGAGTTACTCTCTAATCTGTACGACGAGGAGATATGGGATAATCCCTCATCTGATGTCCCTCAGCACCACAATACAAGCATACTCCTAACCTCATCCTACAGACCCCCCAAATATGGCATATCTTCTTAAAGAAGTGACAGGTGGGAGTCTGCTGTCCCCGTCTCGGCTGCTGCTGTTGTGGTACCAGATGAACTGGTGCACGAACTGGAGCCTACAACTGCTGAAAAGTCCTCTGCTGCTGGAAATGGGGTCGCTTAGATTGACCGCATTGCTTCTAGCTCCTCCGAATACGTCTCTGCTTTACTTGCTCTTGAGCTCCAAGTTATCATCCACTCTCTGAGCATCCATAAGCATATCCCCAAATATTTTAGTGCAATTACCCCTAGTAAGAGATTTGACCTCTCTAATCAATCCCTTTCGGAACTTCCTCGCTCTCACAAGAGGGTTTTATACCTCTATAAATCTGCCCAATCTGTAGAACTCTGTGGCGTACTCGTCCACAGTTATGCTCCCCTAAACGAGGTCCTGGAACTGGATCTCTAGGGCACTCAGAGCCACGTCCGAGAAAAAATTCTTCTTGAAAAGCTCTTTGAAAGCTTTCCAGGTCAGTCCTAGAACCGTGATCCTTGGGTCCATACAGAACCATGTCAAAGCTATGTTGAACATCTGGCTGTCCGCTGCCTCCACCTATAAGCCCTCTGAAATCTGATTTGTGCTAGCTTCAGGGTGTAGAAGCATGAAAAATACGTTGCAGAGTTATACGCAGTATTTGAATGCTGTGTGGCGTAAGACTTGACTTCAGAGCCATCGGCGTACAACAGAGCTTCATCGCTAGTACAGCATAAAATATAAGCTCCAGAACAACCCGCATAATGCAGTATCTGCAGGATGCTTCGGCGTAAAGAGGTTGTTACATCGCCTTTATGGCGTAAAACTCATCTGCTTTTAATGCAGCATAGAAGTGTACGAGGAACGCTTCGTATTCCTCGAATGAACCTGTCAGATCATGCAGTGAACCTGACTCCTGACAAAGAGTACTGTACGACTATCCAGACGACGGCTGTAATGATGGTGCGGCACAGAGACCCAAACCGTCGTTTAATGCCATTTCCCTGATACAAAGTACTTTTACGCATACAAGGGAATACGCTGCCTAGTTTTACACAGGCAGAGGTGATCTTTTACACTCAGCAGAAGACAAAACGAACTGCCATGTCAAAAGCTGCTCTTTGTACAGAGCTCGAGGCACGTCTCTGCATTTAATGCTCAGAATGGGGGGCAGATCTCTGCATTTAATGTACGAGATTTGGTTATATTTCCAAAGACCGGGTGAGCCATGATTACGGCTAATACGTCCACATCATCACCTTTGCATATTACGCCATCAGGCTATTTTCAGCTATAGGAGCACGCTGTACGCTATCTTCTTGAAATACGTCGACCTGGGTATTTTCAACCATAGGAGCACGCTGTACGCTATCTCCTTGAAATACGCCGACCTGGCTATTTTCAGCTATAGAAGTACGCCGTATGCTATCTCCTCGGAATACGCCAACTCAGGCTATATATTTTGCATTAGTGAGTGACAAGACTATTCGGTCCAGAATACGCTCAAGACCTCATTCAAAAAAGGAAGATCGGCTATCTTTTATGCTAGCTACCTATCCATGCAGCAACAGGCTTCTACGCCTACTTGGCTTCTATGCCAATCTGATGGCTTCTACGCCTACTTGGCTTCTATGCCGACTCGACAACCACTTGGCTTCTACGCCAATTTGACAGCTATTTGGCTTTTACGCCATGGTGACAGTTACTGGCTTCTACGCCAATCTTTTCTATGCGAGGAGTAGTTACCTACGTGGCTTGCATGTCATGGTCTTCGCAGCAGTTATACGCATTATCTCTCAATGGGACACGCGTCACACGCTTATTCAGAAGATCATTTATACGTGGGTGGAAGTTATTATAACCGCCGCATAAAAAGTGTCACACTCTCCATTGTCCGGCTTCTACGCCGACTGGACGATTACTGTCACTAAAATCCTATAAATAGAGACCTCTATTGACAGAGGTCCGGAGGGAAAAAGGTCGGAATTTTAGAAAGAGTCGAAAACTTGGAGAATAGAAGTCAGAAGGTCGAAAGGTCATTCTTGAGAGAGAAGAGCATAGACAGAGAGTAGTGATCGACGATTTTGGCATCAAGCATCCACTCCCCTTTGCAATCTTTGAAGCTTCTTCTTCTACGGCATTTCTTCATCATCGTGTGGTCCAAGGGACAAAGTGATCGACCACAGATCAGACTCCTATAGCAATATTTACCCAGATAAAAATTTTGTACTTAACATCGTCATATAGGATTAATAGTACTTCTTGTTTGTAAACCTAAGAAAGGGTTTTGTATAAACCTAGTTTTATTTCTTCCGTTTATTATCAAACACAAGATGGCGACTCTGCTGGGGACCTCTTTCTCATCTGACGAGAAAGCAATTGCTCAACACGATGCAGTATCAGTAGGATCAATGAAGAAGACCTTGGTCATCCAGTTCTACCAATCCGCCTACGAAGATATGCTTCGAGCAGGGGGTAGCTCTCACTCTCTCTCTGTCCAAGACCACAAGAAATTGCGTAAGGTTTGGATGCGCCGGACATCCCCTACCAATCCTGCCGACTCTCTGGCTTCTCCGACCAGCAAGGTTGTAGCTTCGCAACCTCCGGGCCTTGCGCGTAAAACTCAGTCTCCCGTCGCTGGCAGAACAGACAAAACTTCTGGCAATGCCTCAGTGCCAATCCAGAAGTCCACTCCGCGCCTTGCGCGTAAAACTCAGTTTCCCGTCGCTGACGAAACAGACAAAACTTCTGGCAATGCCTCAGTACCAACCTAAAAGTATACAACGCGCTCTGCGCGTAAAACTCAGTCTCCCGTCGCTGGCGGAACAGACAAAACTTCTGGCAATGCCTCAGTGCCAATCCAGAAGTCCACTCCGCGCCTTGCGCGTAAAACTCAGTCTCCCGTCACTGACGTGGCAGACAAAATTTTTGATAATGCCTCAGCGCCAAATCAGAGATTCCCAATGCGCTTCACGCGTAAAAATACCTCTCTCCTCCGTGGAAAAGCAGATGGGCCCTGCAATCTACGCAAGGGAAAACAAATGGCGGATCTCTCAACTTCTCAGCCTTTATGCCGGCAAGGCAAGAATCTGTCCGCTCTCCAGATTACGCGAGAAGCTGATGGCCGATTGAAGACTTCCTCAGTTTTACGCCAACATGAGCATAGTTCTAAATTACGCCAAGTCAAGCCCCTCGACATAAAGAAGGCCTATTTGGTGGATAGATTCGTACCTTATGGATCAGCTGCAACTCACATGGTTGAACTGCTATATACATATGGAGGGAAAAGGCTTGGGATTCCCAATATCGGCATTCCAATTGATGTAAACAAAAAGAACAAGCCTTCTTCTTCTTCTGTTAATCCTTCCAACTTGTGTGAACATCTGATACAGAAACGCAAGGATAGGGGATCTTTCAACATGCCTATTACGCCTCCTAGGGAGCACTATTGTAATAGTCATAGGATTGTAGTTAATTATTGCTATTCTGAAGCAAAACGGTCGATTTTTGACCGGTTGAACTACTCTGTGCCTTTACAGGAAGAAGAACCTACATACGCATCAGTGAACATGGCTTCACACGTTCCTAGAGGAAGGTCAAATTCAAGACGTCATCCTTCTAGAACTCCAAGCCAAAGGAGATTTAACAAACTCCTTGAGAACATTGAAGCTGGGGTGTTCCGAAATACTCGTTCGAGGTCACGACAATCGGCTTCGTATTCTTCTGATTCCGATACTGGGGGTCGCCAGTTTTCCAAATCAGATACTGAAAGTATAGAATCATTCTCTACAGAGACCGATACTAGCCCTTCAATGGCATCCAGAGAAATGGGGGTCTATGCCATTGAAGATGAACGCGAAAAGGGTTCCTCGTCAGGAAGTACTGAGCAACGCATCGCTGTGTTGGAGACATCTCTGAAAGAGATATAGTCCATGATGGAGAATATGCACCAGATGTTGCTGACTCAATATACAGCTACTATAGCTCATGCCTCGGTCCCTCCGAATCAGATACGTGTGGGGGTGGACTTACCACCATCCAATGCGAATCAGGATCCTGCTCTAGATCAGGAGTCAGCAGCTCCTCTACTTCCTAACTCGGAGAATGTACAGCCTCCTGTTAGAGTCACGATACAACCAATCTCTCACCACTCCGCGGTCCCTCTTCCGGCTGAAGATCCGATGCAGGCGGTGCGGGAACTGAAAGCCCAATTTGATGCCTTAAAATATAAGGATAAGTTAAAGAAATTGGGAATCAACCAGCCTTACCCAGCTATCTGGGATGAAGTCCCTTTCCCTCCTAAATACAAACCACAGACTATGGCTTTGTTTAAGGGAAAGACATCACCGAGCCAATACATGAATTACTTCAGTATGATGATGGTGTTGTTACAAGGGAATGATGCCCTTCTCACTCGAGTGTTCAAAGGCTGTCTCTCGGGAGTGGCTTATCAGTGGTACCGTAGTCTGGCGGACAACTGCATTGCTTCCTTTGAAGATTTCAAGTCTTTGTTCTTCGTGCGATTCTACGAAGGAGGGATGGATATGTCTATGTCCTCTCTCATCGAAGTAAAGCAGAAGGAGAAAGAGAACGTTCGCACTTTCATCGAGCGTTTTCGTCAAGCCACTTTGCAAATGCCTCCAGGAGTTCCAGACTCGGCATTGGTGGACATTTGCAGGAAGAATCTTCTTCTAGTGATCTCGGTGTTCACAGGACCATATCAGTTCCATAATTGGCTCTCGTTCATCATCTCAGCGGTGGCTGCTGAAGACAACAGTCGGAAGGCGCGTGATAATGGAATTATGATATCTGCCTCTGATAGAGGCAAGAAGTCATCCTCCAACAGCGACCATCCTTGTGGTTCTAAAGGAAAAGAAGCTCTGGTGATCAATACGTCCAGGCAAAAGACTGGGGCAACCACACAGACGAAATCTGGGACTTCCAGGCCCATTGAAGTATACTCGTTTGACGACGACGATATTCCGAGTATATTCGAGTGTCTTGTCAAAAGTGGCAAGATTACCCTTCCTGAGGTGAAGCGGCCTAATGAAATCGGCAGTACCAATAACCCCAAGTACTGCATTTTCCATAGGTACATACATCACCCCACAAAGGCGTGTTATATGCTAAAAAGGAAAATCCAGGAGCTGATCGATGCTAAGGCCATCACTCTGCGCAACAGCGAGAAGACGGTCACAGCCAACATGATATCTCTTCAATTTGGCAATCTGCCTCCTCAAGAAAATTCGGACGGTGTTGTACCTATTTCCCGGACGATGATGAACATCGTTAATCTCCCTCCAGCCAGAGGTCAAAATCATGACCTGGTACCCCTGACTACCCAGCACAGCAAGATTATGTGGGTTCATCCAGATCTGGTGTCAGAGATCGAGGAAGAGACTCAAGCTGCCAAGGCTAAGTCTAAGAAGAACTCGAAGCGTAAACCATATCATATGGTTGCGGTATCTCCAACATCAGAAGAAGAGGTTTTGGCTACTGGAACCCGTTCAGGGAAAGCCTACCTCAAGGACTATGAAGGAAATCAGGAGAAAAAAATGGCCGATACCTTAGCTGCCAGACTTCCAGAACCTGAACCTGTCATGCCAGAGGCAGGTCCTTCTAGACCGACTTCGACGGACAAGGGCAAACAGAAAGAAGTTCGTTTTGATAAACCTTTGAAAAATATTCAAAACAAAAGTTTAGAGAAGCCATATAACTTCGACGTCCTCGCCCAGTTGGCCCACACTCCGGCCAGATTGTCCATCTTCGAGCTGCTTAGGCTATCTAAAGACACTCGTCAAGCCTTGAGCGAAGCTTTGATGCAGGCGGACGTATGCTTGACCCAGCTCAAGTCCCCCGACGAAGAACCTGTGGCATGTCCTCAATGCCATACTATGATGAAAGTGGTTCCTAATATCACATTCACTCAAGATGACATGCTGTTGAAACACAACAAGCATGACAGACCCCTCTATTACACCGGATATGTCGGTTCCATAGAGGTTGACCGGATTCACATAGATCCGGGATTATCGATCGGCATCAAGTCGCTAAAGAATTGGAGGTTGAGTACCTGGAAGCTTTTGGTGATTCTCAGCTGATCGTCAATCAGGTCAGAGGAGTATATGAAGTCCGCAATCCAGACCTCATTCCTTATCACCAAGCAACGGTCGAGATAGCCATATCTTTTAAAGGGTTTTACCTAGAGCATGTACCTCGATCTCAGAATCTGGAAGCTGATGCCCTGGCCAGTCTAGCTGCAGATTTAGCTATTCCTATAAGAAGGCAGAATTCGGTGATCCTTCTTAACAAAGATCTATTCTGTGTGAAAAACAACTTTCATATAGAACGCAGCTACGCTGTGAACACAGATCCTCCCAAGAGAGACTGGAGAAGTCCTTTTATAGATTTCGTGGTATACAGAATCTTACCGGCGGATCCCAAAGAAGCAGTATCGGTTAAAAGACGGTCATTACGCTTCTACTTTGACGCTTCCACACAGAGTCTATATCGTCAGACTTATGATGGACTGCTATTACGATGTCTCTCCGGTGATGAAGCGCAGCGGATTATCCGTGAAGCTCACGATGGCGTATGCGGAGCACATCAACCCGGTCCTAAGCTACAGGATCGTATCAGGAGGATGGGCTATTATTGGCCTACTATGATTGCGGACGTAATAAAATATGCAAGACAATGCAAGCCTTGTCAGGTTCATACAGACTTTATACATCAGCCTCCTGAGTATCTGCATCCTACCATTGCATCATGGCCCTTCGAAGTATGGGGTATGGACATCATTGGCCCTATTCACCCGTCTTCTTCCAGAGGTCATCGGTTCATATTGGCCATCACGGATTACTTCTCCAAATAGGCAGAGGCGGTCCCCCTTGCTGAAGTAAAGACATCCAACGTGATCAACTTCATCAAGCATCATGTTATTTATCGCTTTGGGATACCTCGAAGGATAATTCATGACAAGGGGCCTCAATTCATCAGCCAAGCGTTTCACCGGTTTTGCGATAAGAATCGGATACAAAATATGGCCTCTACGACATATAATCCTGCTGCTAATGGTTTGGCGGAAGCTTTCAACAAAACCATTATCAAACTCCTGAAGAAATTCGTCTCTTCGAACAAAAAAGATTGGAATGAGAAGCTAGGAGAATGTCTCTGGGCATACCGTACAACGGTACGAGCACCGACAGGTTGTACCCTATTCTCATTAGTCTACGGGAGTGAAGCAGTTCTCCCCATCGAAATTCAAATTTTGTCACTCAGAATAGCAGTGGCTAATGAGTTGACTCAGGAAAAGAATGACCTATTAAGGCTTCAAGAGCTAGAAGGATTAGATGAGAAACGCCTTCAAGCCCAACAGCGCATCGCGTTCTACCAAGCACGCATTTTCAGAGCTTTTAATCAAAAAGTAAAAGAAATAGTGTTCAAAGTTGGCGAGCTAGTTCTAGCCGTGAGAAGGCCAATGATCATTACTCACAAGAGTAAGGGTAAATTCTAGCCCAAATGGGAAGGCCCTTACGTGATCGAGACGACGTTCTCAAATGGCGCTTACAGATTAGCCAAGCCTAATGGAGAGTTGTTAATGGCTCCTATCAACGGCAAATTCCTGAAGAGGTACTATACTTAATCTCCTTTGCTCAAATGGAGTATGGTGAAGATCTCATTCTGACAATACTGATTCCAAAGAACTAGTTGGATCATATTCTATCATGTCCATATAACCTCTGAATAGATATGTCTAAACTAATTTGGAACATCAAAACCTATCACGTCCATATTACCTCTGATAGTGTTTTGTGTACAAATTCTAGTTGGATCATATTCTATCATGTCCATATAACCTCTGAATAGATATGTCCAGCTGAAGCTTACCGAAAGTATATCACGTCCATATTACCTCTGATATTACTTTTACCTTAGCATGTCATTTATATTCCAAAATGATGGGTCCACCAAAGTCAGATAAAGTCTCTTTATTATCTCCAAAAAGAGCAAATTACATAGAAATGCAAAAGGTACATCATTTGGGAAGAGCAGTTAAGTCGCGAATTTATTGCGCCAGAGTAATCATTCTCTCATCCCTGGAGTTCAAGACGTCGGCGCGAGCCCGCTCCAATCTTGCCGCCTCATTGTTCAAAGCAGATAGCTCGGACCGAGCATGTACAAAACCTGCATGGGTGACACTCACATGCGTCAGGTTCTGCTGAGCCGCCTCCCTTCGATCCTTCAACACGTCGCAAACTTTTGATAAAGAGTGAGCCTTCTCCTTGGACTTAGCGAGGTCATCTTCCAATTTGCGGATCCTCGCTACCTCTTCCTCATATTCGGCCTCACACTGAGCCAGCTGGGGAATGACATAGCCCAATACGGCACGCTCTTGATCCATCTCCTGCTGCTGTTCCTGGACGAATTTGTCCAGAGAGTCCATTTGCCCAGCAAGCTCTGCAGTTAAGGAATCATACCTAGCTTGAACGAGACCGTCGATGCTGCCTCGAGATAGCTGCAAATAATCGTTAATGGGTTGCTCCAAACCATTAACTATCTGCTCCAGCGTATCAGCTCTCCCAGCGTCGTTGAAATCTCTGATCGACGCTATCACAAACTGGAAGGACCTCCTCAGAGCCTCAAAACCTAGATTCTTCTCCAGCACCATTGATATCAGCGTTTTTAAGGTGGTATAGAAAATACTAGTATACTGCTCAATTAGCATGGCGAAATCAGATTGGATGCCGGGAGTGGCTGCAATATCGAAGAATCCCCCTCCAGGAACGACTACAGACGATGTTGTCACAGTCGTCGCCTCAACAGATGGCGCGATAAAAGAAGAAGCGCCAACAACGGTCGAAGTGGCTGGCGTACTCAAAGGAGGCATAGTCGTAATGACAAGCTCATCCTCCTCTCGAGAGGTCGGAACTGCTTCGGGCGAACCGGCACCCGAAAATGTTTCCTCTTCAAAGTCAGGCACCTCCGTGTCATCGACAGGAGCTGAAACAAAACCAAAAGTTGCGTCGACGCTGCCCTCCCTATAGATGTCTTCCCCTGAAAAGAAGACAAGAGAAAGTTAATATCAACATGATGTTAATTTTTCTAAAAGAGGCATAAAGACGACATTTACCCATGGCCGATGGTATATATGGCGTATCTGCAGCCAGTACAGCTAAATTATTTCTTAATGATGCTAAGCGAGCTGTCATACCTGGAGAAAGAGGTGTACCAACCGACACTGGCAGGTATTCTTCCAGGTCTTCACCGAGATCCACTCGAGGCTCATTGGGTGGAATCTCGCTGGGTATACTTACAGACCCGGCAGAAGTTTCTTCCGTTGCTGGTCTGGATAAAGATATTCTTATTTGGCTTGGCCCCGAAGGCGATTTCGTACCACTACTTGAAGCGATAGCAGCGACAGCAGCCTCGAGCAAAGATTCTCCGGCACTGCCAACCGGAACTATAGAGGTTCCCTCTCTAATAGGCGAGGGACCTCTAATCAAAGGATTGTCCCCAACATGGGAAACTGCAGGCTCACTCCTAGGAGCCTCATGACTGGAAATCCTGACAGGACCAATAACAGTCTTCTTTTTCTTGCGAGGGGAAGTCTCCTTCAGAACAGGAGCCCTTCGCTTACTAGGGATAACCAGAGGCCCTGCAGACGGAGGTATTTCACCTCTCGGTACTGTCAGCAAAAACTCATTTGGAACGACAGAGTCTTCTTCTTCGTCAGATGAAACTGATGGGATTTTCTCTCATCCCGCGGACTTAGAAGAAGGCATCCTAAAAATTCCACGCATATCAAAATCGCGATGGAAAGTATTGGTGGCCACATAAAACTGGGCGTACGAATGGAGGATGCGCAACTCCATGGAAAGTGAAGTCGCGGGCACAGTATAGGTTGCTCCAGTACAATCCATTATGAAGTATCGCCATCCTCTCGCTCCATCAATAAGTCCACCTCTGGACCTGAAGCTGGTGATGGCATTGCCCACGTGTAATTGGTCATACCCAAACTGCCTGACGAACCGACTAGGCAAGTAGGGCTCCAGGAAGCTATGGTCTTCACTTCTATACAACAGATGGGAAGGTCTAATGCTGACCAACCAATAAAAGCTTCAGGAGAAAGAACGGTCGTCCCTTGACTTCAGGATCCCTTGACCTTCATCCTGAAGTCTCATCCCCTGTTGATTGATATGTACAGTGGGGATGGTGCAGAAAAGCTTCCAGCTGTGAGCAAAATTCAATGCTCGCCGACAGTCTACTACAGTCGTCACGTTCCAGGTGGAATTTTTGTAATTCAACAAGAAATTATTTCCCGAACTACTGCCAGAGCCGGAAGACATCACTCTGGGGTTATGAAGAATTAGCCATCCCATTAAATACAGGAACGACAATTCTACCCTGGAAAAGCTGTCACGCCGTGTTTCATCGGTAAGCAGCCCATCAGTAATGGCCCTCAGGCCAGCTTGTATCCGGCACACCATGGCAGGGAGCAAGCCCAGTCTTGCTCCGAACACCATACGCACTGCAGGCCATAAGGTGTTACGGTGAATGCGATCCGAAGATGCAATGCCTGGTACTACCAATCGGCGCAGCCAGACAGAGAGGAAGCCAGCCAGTTGAGCTTCCTTTGACAGAGGCCTGCGACAATGCCTCATATAACTGTAGGCTTTAGTGCCTGCAGGATATTTCCCTATCCCTTCGTCGAGAATTCGATCTGAAGCCCCAGCGTCTTCAATAAGGTCATCGACTACTTGAGCATTAAGCACGCTCAGAAGGCTCAAAGGCCTATCCCTACTATCCACGACTTTGTCAGGCTTAGCATCTCTAGCCTGATGGAAGAAGAGGTAGGATGCCCACTTGTTGGTATGAGCCAAATCAGAGGGCTCATGAAGAAGGTGGTGTACGCAAGGTAATGGCTCATCAACTCCTGGTATACTGCCACCACCCGAGGGTTTGTATCCCCCAGCTCCCGGTTTGTGGGTACATACTCTTCATAAGGAGTATCTCCCATTGGCAGTCTTGAAATCTCTGTCATTTCGTGAAGGGCCAATCCTAACTCCCCCAGTGGAGTGGCGAAAGTCCCAGTGAGCGAAATATATCGCTCCATCAAAGCCAAAAACAGGTTGGGATTGAGAGGCAACCCAACACTGGTAGCCTCCACAGCCGCAAACAGACCGATGCTCTCCAGCTCCGTCTGAAAGTTCTTCAGGGCCCAGGCAGCTAAATGAATCCATCGAAGATTTGTAGGAGTAAGCTACCCATTGGTTCGAGGATTAACTTTGGGGTACTCTCCTCCATGCCCCATGAAGTTATTGCAGAAAGTCGGTAATTGGACTGGTTGGAGCAGTGAAGTATCTTCACTCGGGACACTGCCCGGATACAATCCCCTGAAAGGCATCACAGGTCCTGAAGGGCGGCTCACAAATGATCCTTGGTTTGATCCTTTATGATAAAATATCTTCCCCGGCTGGCCGTGAAGATCAGGAGTCAGGGTCCACCCCATTCTCCTCGGATGTGTAGCGTGGAAGAACACCGAGATAGGGTAATCTCTCAGCATCTTGGGCAGGTACATGACCAAGCCCCCAGCAGGAAAAACCCAGTCTTCCTTCTTGGGCTTCGTCTGGGATTGTTTATCAATCATATCCCCGAACAAGAAGGCTGATTTTATATACTTGTCCCCGTCTATATACGTTAGTGGCTCCCCACTGATCATGCTCAACAGCATCCGTTTTCCTTGAGACGATATCAGAATCCCCCTTCCTTCAGGATACTAGGGTCCAGAAATAGGGAACGTCACGTGGGACAAATCCTCCAGGTAATTGGAGTTCAGCATCCCAGCAGCAGAACCCATTATCTCAGCCAACGGAGGGATCTGCAAGTTAACTACAAAATGCAAGAAGAACATGTCAGTTTTTATACTAGACATTACAGTCTTACAGCTTATGCCAAAGATTAATAGTCTGTGCTTTTACGCCAAGACTGTAAAAACTTGAGCTTTTTACGCTGGAACCTATTTTTTAGGCGTAAAATCCAAGGTTGGCAGTATACAGTCTGTGTTTTTACGTCAGACTGTCAAAGATTGAGTTATTATGCCAGAATTTTCATCTAGAGCATAACACTCAAAGTTTGTAGTATATGCCAAATTTTGACAGTCAAAGTTTTTACGCCAGACTGCAAAAATATGGAGTTTTTACGCTGACACATTAGGAATGTGGGCGTAAAATATAAAATATCTCTGTGCATCATCTTCTCCGAAGAGACTCTCAGCACATAAGATGACCTAGCGCGTTCACGTACAACATGTGCGAAGGGTTTTTCTTCAGTTTTTTTGGCCGTCCCAAAAGCTTTACCTATAACACCCGGTGCACAGCTTGACGGTGGGATACTTCGTTCCGATCGAGGTTCGCTCTGCCCGACGGGAGTGGCTCGTGCTTGAGCAGAGGAACGAGAAGAGGAGGCCGCCTTCTTTCCTTTGGTGGTGGAAGATTGTTTCGGTGCCATTGTTAAAACTCAGTATTCTTGAGAAAGAGACGAAGAGGAAAGGTTCTTGGAAAGCTAGGGTTTCTTACAAAAAAGACAGGTGAAGAGTTTCTTCTCTGAAGACCTTGGGGTATTTATAGAGTTCAGTTAGACTCCTCGAATCCCTAACCAAATCCGATATTTAATATTCGGTTATGATTTGGGGACACGTCATCCTAGGAGAAGACGGACAGTCAACGGATTCAAAATTCACGTACAGAGCAGATCTATGATTTTACGCTCAGGAGTTTTTACGCTCGGGAAGCTACCAATCTATGATTTTACGCTCAAAGACTATAAGTCTAGGGTTTTACGCCCGGATGCTTTTATGCTCGGTAGCTTTTACGCTCGAGAGCCTACAAACCTACGACTTTACGTTCAGAGGCTACAAATCTATGATTTCACGCTTGGGAGCTTTTACGCTCGAGAGGCTACAAGTCTACGATTTTTTCGCTCAGAAGCTATGAATCTATGGTTTCACGCCCGGATGCTTTTATGCTCAGCAGCTTTTATGCTCGAGAGGCTACAAACCTACGGTTCTACGCTCAGAAAATACAGATGCTACGGATCTATGACTTTCCGCATATCTTAAAATATGCAGACCAGAATACGCGTATATCTGAACAATTTTCAAGATGGCCAGTTACAAGGATTTACGCAGCAATGCTACTTCTTGGCTACAAAATATTCCAAGTGCCCAGAATACATAGAGTTCAACATTAAAGATGACTCTTCTTCTTGGGTCGATTGGAAACTCATCTGAAATCCAATCAGAATCTTTTCTCTACAGTTCAAGATGGTGACTCAGTTTCGACAGCCATTTCTCGCCCTAGTTCAAGGGATTTTCGAGAAATCATTCTTGAAGATGATGATCTGAACAAGAATTCTTCTTATCATAGAAGTGACAGTTCAGAATTCTACGCAATTCCTCGTTCAAAACAGCATGACAGTTCGAATATGCGACTTAAATGCTAAACTCTTTTCTATGCATCCTCAATTACGCATAAAAGATGGGACGAGACCAGATACTCTTCAGACGTGTCGAAGCTGCATATTATTCAGACTTCATCACAGCAAATATGGCAAATAATCATCAGATGCGTAAAAGAAGATAATCTTATTAATCATGATTACATATGATAGAAATCCAATCTACAAAGGGTTTTTTATCTTCATGATTACATATGAGGGAAATCCCGTCTACAAAGGGTTTTTCATCCTCATTTAAAGATCTACGCCCAGAATCTGTTCTGTCAAGTTCTCGCATTGGTGGAGATCTTTCGTCTTCTTCGACAGTTAGTCGGTTTTCGCGGCCGATTAACAAAGAAAATGATTAATGGCGGGAGGATACAAAATTAGGCATGTATCAATTTCGCGAGCCCATCCTCCATACGCCATTGATAGATTGAGTTGGGATTCTGACCCAACTCAATATTGGAAGACAGGGCCAGTTTGTCTGCCCTCGTCCACCGTCCTGAAGGGAGAAAATACAACTTGCAAGCTGTGTGGTCGAATGTGACCCTTTCTCTCTCCTGGACGAATTGCCATATAAAGTTGCTGATTATCCCGAGCAAAGGAAGCTATGATATCCTTCCATGATCCATCGTTGCAGAGGACATTTGCTCGAAGATGCCTTCTTTTTTTGCTCCTTACATGATGGAAGAACATGATCTTCTTCTTCCTCGAGTCGACCCTACGAAATCCGGTAATCATCTCTGTGTGGTAAAGGAAATATGGGAAGAACAGGTTAACTCATCAGCCTTTTTAGAGGCAAAAGAGAACACACCGAATCCCAACAAATCCCTAAAAATCTGCCAAGAAATCAGCCTCGAGGAACGAGTCAGACTTTACCGTTTCATGCTTCATTCAAAGTGTTTCAAATTACGAGAAATTTAAAAACTTTGAAGGGGGTCTTATAGAAGCATGAAAAATATGCTGCAGAGTTATACGCAGTATTTAAATTTTGTGTGGCGTAAGACTTGACTTCAGAGCCATCGGCGTACAACAGAGCTTCATCGCTAGTACAGCATAAAATATAAGCTCCAAAACAACCCGCATAATGCAGTATCTCTAGGCTGCTTCGGCATAAAAAGGTTGTTACATCGCCTTTATGGCGTAAAACTTATCTGCTTTTAATGCAGCATAGAAGTGTACGAGGAACGCTTCGTATTCCTCGAATGAACCTGTCAGATCATGCAGTGAACCTGACTCCTGACAAAGAGTACTGCACGACTATCCAGACGACGGCTGTAATGATGGTGCGGCACAGAGACCCAAACCGTCGTTTAATGCCATTTCCCTGATATAAAGTGCTTTTACGCATACAAGGGAATACGCTGCCTAATTTTACATAGGCAGAGGTGATCTTTTACGCTCAGCAGAAGACAAAATGAACTGCCACGTCAAAAGCTGCTCTTCGTACAGAGCTCGAGGCACGTCTCTGCATTTAATGCTCAGAATGGGGGGCAGATCTCTGCATTTAATGCGCGAGATTTGGTTATATTTCCAAAGACCGGGTGAGCCATGATTACGGCTAATACGTCCACATTATCACCTTTGTATATTATGCCATCAGGCTATTTTCAGCTATAGGAGCACGCTGTACGCTATCTCCTTGAAATACGCCGACCTGGCTATTTTCAACCATAGGAGCACGCTGTACGCTATCTCCTTGAAATACGCCGACCTGGCTATTTTCAGCTATAGGAGTACGCCGTATGCTATCTCCTCGGAATACGCCAACTCAGGCTATATATTTTGCATTGGTGAGTGACAAGACTATTCGGTCCAGAATACGCTCAAGACCTCATTCAAAGAAAGAAGATCGGCTATCTTTTATGCTAGCTACCTATCCATGCAGCAATAGGCTTCTACGCCTACTTGGCTTCTATGCCAACCTGACGGCTTCTACGCCTACTTGGCTTCTATGCCTACTTGGCTTCTATGCCGACTCGACAACCACTTGGCTTCTACGCCAATTTGACAGCTATTTGGCTTTTACGCCATGGTGACAGTTACTGGCTTCTACGCCAACATTTTCTACGCGAGGTGCAGTTACCTACGTGGCTTGCATGCCGTGGTCTTCGCACCAGTTATACGCATTATCTCTCAATGGGAAATGCGTCACACGCTTATTCAGAAGATCATTTATACGTGGGTGGCAGTTATTATAACCGCCGTGTAAAAAGTGTCACACTCTCCACTGTCCGGCTTCTACGCCGACTGGACGATTACTGTCACTAAAATCCTATAAATAGAGACCTCTATTGACAGAGGTCCGGAGGGAAAAAGGTCAGAATTTTGGAAAGAGTCAAAAACTTGGAGAACAGAAGTCAGAAGGTCGAAAGGTCATTATTGAGAGAGAAGAGCATAGACAGAGAGTAGTGATCGACGATTTTGGCATCAAGCATCCACTCCCCTTTGTAATCTTTGAAGCTTCTTCTTCTTCTACGACACTTCTTCATCATCGTGTGGTCCAAGGGATAAAGTGATCGATCGCAGATCAGACTCCTATAGTAATATTTATCCAGATAAAAATTTTGTACTTAACATCCTCGTATAGGATTAATAGTACTTCTTATTTGTAAACCTAAGAAAGGGTTTTGTATAAACCTAGTTTTATTTCTTCCGTTTATTATCAAACACAGGTCTCTCTCGACATCCTCGATCCAATCTTTCCCATATAATATCCCCTCGATGCCCTTGAAATCCTTGGGCCCCGTCCTCTTGAAGTCAATGATGGTATCCGGCCTCGGCTTATACGATACGGGATAAAATGGTATGGTCTGCGGCTGGACAACTGCTACCTTATCTACAGCTGCTAGTGCTAACTGGTGAGCACTCTCGATGCCCTGTCGTAGAATGTCTGTTTACCTCTGTTGTGCTACCATCATCTCCTGGAATATAATAAATATCTGCGTCATGTCTGCTGGTATGGGTGGTGGAGGTGGAAGATCCTCCGTGATTGAGGGAACAGTCATCGAAATTGGAGGTGTAGCACCCCCAAAAGCTTCTACAAAAAACCCCACCTGAACTGGTGAGGCAATCCTTTGAGCTGAAGATAATGGAGTAGTGTCTGCTGCCCTCACAACAGCAGGCTGACAAGTAGCTGAGGAAGTTGCAGATACTCCCGAGCGATAGAACTTGATCTTCGGAGGCATCTTTAAGATGAATTCAAAATAAATGGATCAATATTGCGTAAGATACGATAATCATCAAAGAAGGACAATAATATTTTAAAGAAAGCAATTATTCAGATTGATAAGGATATCAAAAGCAATGAATTGGAAGTATTCCTAGCTGTGAATAAGTATACTCTCATCCTATATCCTATATCCTATATCCTATATCCTAAAGCAGGCTCATAGCAGTACTCTAGGTCTAAGCACTTCTATGATAATGCACTAGTTGCGACCTTGGACCTGCATGGGCCACCATAAAAAGGTCTCACGATACGCACCCGGTGTAAGGGTACGAGAACGTGGGTACGTCTAGCCTACGCCGCAGAATCGACGGTAGAACGCTGTCTAGGTCAACAATACTAACTAAACATCTCACACAAAATATATGTACATGTTAAGATATCTCAATTCCAAATGGAGGAACAATATGATAACCAATACTCAATCACAATAAAATTAGAGAAAGATGTAGCACGATATGGAAAAGAAGAAAAAAATAAATTATAGTCACAATACAATTCATAATCAAGTCTAATAGACTGGAACAACAGTCTCAAATATAATAAATGTCAAAAATGTCTAAACTATGACATAACTAATACAAGAGTCTAAACATCTGCAGCTAGCTGGTCATCTCCCGGTACCAGCTCCTCCTGAGCCACCTTCTCTAACTCTACACCCACTATATTCTGAGGTCCATAGTGTATAGGATACCAGTCATCTAAATCATCTGAAAAATATATCCAATCAGTATTGGAGCAAAATACACCTCTAACAACAGTTGTAAATAAATGATAAAAACTATGTGACAATAAATAGAGAGAATATACAAGATAAATAGAGCATGAACAAAAAATATATAGACTATATAAAGCTGTAAATAATATAAAAGAAATAGGCATCATATACAAGAGTCTGGAATATAACTAACTGAGTGAGTACTAGCTTTGACATGTGACCGGCTTGAGAACTTGTACAGGAATTATAGCGTGATTAATCATACGTGAAGTGTATGATTAACACTAACAAGAAACTTATACAGGAATACTTATATAGGAATGGGTATTTATCACATCTCTAACTAACACTTCCCATTCTCCGACTGGTATAGTGGATCCAACCATGGCACGTTACGACATAGGATTCTCCAAGGAGGTAGCAAGTCTCCCTAAGAATCAGTGTCCATACAAGTACAAGAACAACATGACATGTACATGATACGCCAAGAAATACCGAGAATAACATCTTATGACGGGATCCAAAAAATACCAATCTGGGTAACCACATATCAAGAAGTTAAGGATATCTACACTAAATACAAGAAACATAGAAGATATCATAAATGGGAAGCTGTGAGGGAATATACTCGCCTGTGGTCCTGAGAAAAGGGTATGACTCGGTATTCGAGCTGGTGACACACACACCTATATATGAATGGCATGTCCATTCGGTTTAATAAAGTGATAAATAGCTAAAAATGCATTAATATGAGGTTCTAGGCCATTTCTAGGTCAAACTTAGGTCATACACAAGTTTCTAGGTCCACACTAAGGTAATTAGTCCATATTGGTCACTAACTAGCTAACACTAGCTTGTATTAGCTATACTAGGTCATTATCTTAGTGTATAAGTCTTACCTTAGCTAATATCAATAACTTAACATTAACTTAGACTCTAACTAACACAGCTAACTGATACAATAGTATACTAACACTTAGTACTAAACTCTACTTGTCCTAACACCCCTTGCCTTACCTCACTGATACCCATTGGTGTACTCACTGATACACCCCTAATGTGTATACTCTGATACACACACACATCAGTGGATATACTTACTGTTACACATAGTTTGGTATATACTGATACACTGCCCTCACCCTCAGTCATACTGATACTACTACTTCTTTCCTCTTAATCTGAGCACTGATGCTCCTTAACAACCTCACATACCTTGTATTTCAACCTCCATGAATTTTTCCACTATAATTTGCAGAGCTGCAGTGCTTGCCCCTCATCAAATATACTACTTGCACTTGATAGCACAGTCCAACTAATACCCAGTCCTATAAGCAACTTGCTGCTAAACTGGTACCCCTCATCTCTTCACTCGAGCCACCACATGACTAAAACCCTTTATAGCTTCTCACTGAGACTTTATATAGCTCTTCCCCTAAAACTGGCATACTGCCTCAAGACTCACTGTGCAGTGCAAGTCTACACTGTAAAACCCCTAATTTTTAAATCGTATTATTAATTATTTAATAGTAATTATGAGCTAAATAGAGAAATTATATTTTATTTAATATTTATTTAAGTGTTTGTGCGTCTAGGAGATTTATGGAGCCATTATAAATTTTTCTAATTTATTTCATGTAGAAGACCCGTTGGACACTTGCTAGTTAACCGTATACACCAATATAAAATTTTGTACAATTATATATATATATATATAGATTTTTATTAATATAAAAAAGAAAAGAATAGAAAAATAGAATTTCCTATCAGACCCAAACCCGCAACCCGTTAAACCACCCCGCGTAAAGTAAGGAAGTAGCAGCAGCAGCTCACCCCGCGTAAACAGACAACAGCAAACCGTTCACTACACCGCGTATACTTCTCCACGAGTAAACCGCATCAGCAGCAGTAGCAAAACCACCCCGCGTAAACTCTTCAGTTCACCGCGCGTAAAACCCAAACCACAACCCATTAAGAGAAGAAAATATCAACAGCAGAAGCAAAACCTAATTTTACTTTGCTTTGCTTTCCCACACATGTAAGCTTATCATTCCACCACTCCTTAACACTAATATTACTAAACACCCCTAGCCGAAACCAAAACTAATGAAAAGAGATAAAACAGCAGCGACAGTAGTTTTAGTTTTCTTAAACACTAAGTTTTCCCACCGCCTCTTATTCTCTATATATATTCATGCAATACCTTAAAACCTCACTTCTTTAACTTAAACACTGTTGTGGACGCTTGTACTATACGGAACTTTGCTCGGCAAGTATACCTTGCCACAGTACTATTATTTATATTCCAAATAATGCATGATTCTGTTTTATTTATGTATTTGTATTGGACTATGTTTATGAGACCACCCCAGTTTTATGGAGCATTATTTGGTTCATTGGCCGTGACACAAGTTCTTACACGAGTTGTAAGTCTCATATAGATCTCGGACTACGTATTAGGTTGGCCGCCTGTACGTAAGAGCCGTGTGTTAGGGATGACTGCTGATAGAAACTTTATATGCTAGTAGACCTGGCAGTTATTTAGAGGTTGTATCGTATCATGGATATGGCATGTTTAGAGCATGGGGTGGGGAGAACAATAAGTAAAACATTTGGGCTCCTATGCACTTTTTTCTGTATGCCCGGATTCTCCATCGGAGAAACGAGTGATGATGACCCTATATATTACTGGCGGCCTCTGCCGTTCAAAAGACGACATACTTTTAGGCCCCTGATTCTCCGAGAGAATCATGCCAATCCCATTATTGGCCAGATAGTCCACTCAATAGAAAGTTGTTCTCAAATTGCATACACTTAGATGGTTAGGCGACCCAGGGGATATTTTATTTTAGTACTTTATTGGCATGCTTATATGTATCTTGTTACGTCCCTCTGAGAACCTGGTTCCTTTCCAGATATGGACGAGCAGGATTACCCACAGGAGTATGGACCTGGTCCTGACTCCACGTACCTGACTGAGGAGATCTTACCCTCAGAGTATCTATGATTATTGATGCTGTTTAGATATTTGGCTACTTCAGTATAGTCATTTTGTAGTGGATTTGTTTTCACCCGACTACCAGACTTGATACTCATTTTGGATATTCAGTTATTATTTCAGCCTTTATTCCTACTAATTATTTATGCTATATGTCACGCCCCAGTCCCAAAAAATATACGGAACTAGGCCACGTGGCATTGGCCAGCTGACACGTCACTAAGGGTTTACCCAATTTAATGAATCCCAAGTAACGTGCTACGCTGTCCTAAAATACTACAAGTCTAATATATGTATATCTAATCTCATCCACAGAAATATCAGGAAATAAGTGCTGAATATATAGATGCTGAGTCTGAAATGTCATATACATATCAGATAAAGTCTGGTGGGAACAAACCCACTACAAGAAGTAAGCAAAAGTGAAGTAAGATAAACTAATGCATCGTCCCCAAAATATATAGCTCCAATTCTAGGTATACTCAGGCAGACTCTGATGGCATCTCCTCTAACTCCTTCTCAGGGCATATCCAGTCTCCTGTCCAGGTCCCTGTGCTGTGGGGTGGGGTGTCTCATCTAAACCTGGCAGGGAACTAGGTCCTCAGTGGGACGTAACAAAATACATAAAAATAACATGCCATGTATGTAAATACTGAATAAATAAATACAGGGTGCTATCCATCTAAGTGAATGCAATTTGAGACAACCTAGTACGTATGGAAAGGTGTGGCTAGACATATGCTGACGTAATTCACCAATCCGTAGTGACTGGCTAATATATGCCACATATGCCCCCGTTCAAGGGCACTATACAATTTTCCATCTACGATGAGTATGGTCACAGGAATATATATATAACAACCGTATCACTCCGTCGAGTGCGGCATCGGGATAAAGAGGTGGGTGTCCCATACGTCTTTTAGTCGTTCTCCCCGCCCAATGTAACTAATGCCAAGTCGTAACTTTTCTGATTTTGTTCTAAGCCGTGATGCACGTCGTACGTACTGGTAGCTAATCAACTACGTAAACTTGCATCCCAAAATGAAATGCAACCTTGTTGCGTGTACCCGTGATAGGGTCTAAGAGGATATTAGGATACCCTCACAGTTGATGGTAAGTCTGTATAGACTAAGTTAATTACACTACGTGTCAACGTACTTGTTGACGGTACCCGAGGCAGTCTCAGATACATACTGTTTATATGTAAATTTGCTAAAAAGAACATTCAACAGTTAATAATTTAAACAGTAAAAACTTGGCAAGGTATACTTGCCTACTCCCTGATTGTGTTGAAAATCTGATCTCACAGTCAAGTTTGAGGGTCCTTGTGACAGGGGGTCACTGACTGTGTTTGGAGATATAATCTGTTTAAAACATACAGGGTTTGTAAATATAACATTTAATAAGAGGGTACATAATATATATATATATATATATACTTATGTAAGTATATAAGACATAATATATATATAATCATATATATAGTATATAGGGTACACATATATATATAGAGTATATATATATATAGATATAGTAAATATAGTAGTATGTATATATATATATATATATATATATATATATATATATATATATATATATATATATATATATATATATATATAGCATATATACATAATAGGTATATTATATATAAATACACATATATATATATATATATATATATATATATATATATATATATATATATATATATATATATATATATTCATATATACATATATACATATATATATGAAAGAAAGTAAAATGCAGAAATTGAAATACATATATATATATATATATACTGTGTATCCAGTATAATAATATATATATATATATATATATATATATATATATAATATAAATATATGTATAGATAATACATATATATAAAAGAAAGAAAAATGCAGGAATTAAATACATATATATATAAAAGAAAAGAAAAATGCAGAAATGTAAATACATATATATGTACTGTATATCCAGTATTATAATATATATATATATAATATAAATATATGTATAGATAATACATATATATAAAAGAAAGAAAAATGCAGGAATTAAATACATATATATATAAAAGAAAAGAAAAATACAGAAATATAAATACATATATATATACTGTATATCCAGTATTATATTAGATATATAATATAATATAAATATATGTATAGATAATACTTATATATATATATATATATATAATTAAAAGAAAAGAAAAGTGCAGGAATTAAAATATATATATACATACATATATAATAGTATATAGTATATATATACATATATAATAAAATGAAAGGCATATATATATATATATATACATATATAATATATGTATATATATAATAAGTACTATACATAAATATATATATATATATATATATATATATATATATATATATATATATATATATAAGAAAGAAAAAGAAATATACATATTATTTTCATATATATTACAATATATATAGTATACATATATATATATATAATGTATATAGTAATAATAATAGTAATTATAAATATATAATATATATATATATATATATATATATATATATATATATATATATATATATAATTATACATAGAATATATATATAAATATATATATACATATATATATACTACATATATATTATATAAACAATAAATAAATAAAAGATGCATAAATATATAATATATATATTTATACTGTATTTAATATATATATATATATTATATATATAGTAATATATATGTAAATATATAAATACATATATATATACATAGATATATATATATATACATATATACACAATAAATAATAAATAAATAAAAAGAAAATTCAGAAATATAAATAGGTATTTATTTACTGTATATACTGTATTTAATATTTAATTAAATAATTTTAAATATATATATAATAACATATATAATAATATTTATTATTAATACATATGTAAATATTACATATATATACATATATATATACATGTATACATACATATAGAAATATTTAGATATTTACTTAATATACAGGTATTTATACCTGACAGGGTGACAGGGGGCTACGGCGGGTCGCCGGCGGGAGGACGGCGACGGAGCTTACGGCAGCCGACCGGAGGGACGGCTGCAACAGCAGCAGTAGTTAACAGCAGCAGCAGCAGTGGCGGCTTGCAGCAGGGCGGTGCAGGGTGAGGGATTGGCGGAGGGAACGTCGGCGAGCAGTTCGGGCAGGGTGGCGGAGGTCGGGGGTGGCCGGAGTGGCGGTGGGGGACGGTCGGGATGAGGGTGTATCACGACCCGCACCCGAAAATCGGGCATGAGCCGTGGGTACGTCCAGCCTACGCCGCAGAATCGGCGGTAGAACGCTGTAAAGGTCCGTTCTAGGTTAACCATATCTATCTATATCTCACAGAAAAATCCTGCATGACCTCTACAAAAAGAGGGCAACCAAGCAATATATATATATATATCAAAATCCTCTCCAAAAGGAGGGCAACCACGCAATATATATAATTTCTCAATCACAAAATCTAGGGGAAGAATAAAAGCACGATATGATATAAACAAAGAAACAGAACCAAGAGAGCAAGACAATCCAAAATAATACAGTCCAAGACCATAATAGCTACAACATCACAGCATCAAAAGAATAAGTACAATCATCCAAAATATAAACCACTGAAAATAACCCAGGAACCCACCTAGCTAACTAGGGTGCTATAGGCGTCTCCTCGGCGCACTCCTCCTCGATCACGGGATCACAACAGTCGTCAACACCCGGCCCGTAGAACGTCGGGCAATAGTCCTCAGGATCCTCTGGAAAAAATATGCCCAGTCAGGACTGGAGCGAAGTACATAACTCTGAAAGCAACTCCAAATACATGGTAAGGTGTATATGACGAGCAATAGAAAAGTATACAAGATGCACAGAAAATAAATATAAGCTGGAGCACAATAAGTAGCTGCAAGGTAAACTGGAGAACAATACAAGTACTGGAAAAGTAACTGCAGGTGAGAAACATGAATACTAGCTAAGTGCCTTGAGCACAAGTTCGTTATGTGATCGGCTTAGGTTGCACATGAAGAACACTACGATAACTCCGTTATGCGTGAGTTGCATAACCGACATACACATGAATACTGTTTGGCTTTGATCACATAACCAACTCCTACTCCCCTCCCCCACTAATACTACTGGATCCAACCACAACACGCTACGTACATGATAATAGCTCGCGCACACGAAAGCGAGAGCACAAGAAGCACATGATAGCACATGAGAATCAATACCCGAAGCACATGATGAAATACACGTGATAGAGTACCCGCTGAACACGGTAAGGGGGATAGCATCTCATGACGGGATCCACTAGTACCAGCTCGTGTAACAAATGTGTCAGAATCAAGTATTACAGTTCTAGAACAGGTGATATAAACGCTATCATGAAATGGAAACTATCAGAGGTAGGTACTCGCCTGATGTCCTGAGCAACTGATGAGGATCGAGATCCGGACCGGTGTCACAAGGACCTAATGCGAAAAGCAAAGATTAAACAGGATTCTAAGCATTTAAACTGATATAAAATAATTAAAAACAGGCTTCTAGGGCTATTCTAGGTCGAACGGGTCAAACCGGTGAAAATTGGGTCAAAAAGTCAACCCGGGGTCCAAAAAGTCAACTCTAGGTCAAAACTAGGTCAAACGTTGACTTTTACGGTCAACGAGGACAATTATGGTCAAAGCTAGGTCAAACTAGGGTGCCCCTGAAATTCTAGGTCAAACCGAGCTCATTAAGCTACTAAACTCTCAAACTCGCCTAATCGAGATACCGGGATACCCTCGGTATCCGATACCTCGCCCTAGGCCACGCACCCCGCCTAAACCCGCTAAAACCTATGCTAGCACGCGTAATTATATACACATAAACATATAAAAATCACTCCAATACTATTCCTAGGCTATTGCTCAAATACCCCGCTCGAAACTCAATACCTTGAATATCTCAAGGTATTGAGATACCTCGGTATCTCAAGGTATTGAGGTTCGCTCTAAAACCCCTCTAACTAGCTATCTAGCTATTGATTATATACCTAGTTATTAATCTAGGCTAGGTAATATAGATATCTACCATATTTATATATATCTAAGTATGTATATACCTATGTATATAGATATCCACACACATATGCATATATACCCTTTATCTTACCTATACACATATATATATAACTTATAGGCATATAGATATCTATATCCTAGATAGGTATATCTAAGTATCTAGCTATCTACCTATCTAGTATCTATTAATCTAAATACCTAGCTATCTATCTATTAATCTAGCCCTCTAACTATCTATTTATCTTATCTAACTATCTATCAAACCAACTATCTAACTAATAACTTAACTATCTATCTATGTAACTATCTATCATACTATCTATTTATCTAACTATCTAATCTACCTAGTTATCTATCTAACAATATATACATCTATCTAACCTATTCACTTACCTATCTAGGTAACTATCTAGCTACCTATCTAACTTATTATCTATCTAACTAATTACCTATAGGTATACCTATCTATCTATCAACATATATATATATATATATATATATATATATCAATCCCTCACTCTCCCTCACTAGCTACTACTGCTGGAGTTGCTGTTGCCCTTGCATTTACTGCTGCTGCTGCTGCTCTTGCTGAGCCTGCTGCTGCTGCTCCATGCTACTGCTGCTGCTGGGCTTCTACATGCTGCTGCTGCTGCTGCAGCTCCCTGCTGCTGCTGCTGCTGCTACCTGCTGTAGTGGCTGCCTCCCCCCTCCATCACAAACACACACACACACTCCTACATATATATATATATATCACTCTCTCTCTATATATATATACATACATATCTATATATATATCAACAAGATACATATATATACACCTATATATCTATATACTAACACACACTAACACACTCACACACACACCAATATATACATAGCTATATATATATATAAACACCTATATTAATATATATAAGCACACATACAAATATATATATACACCTCAATACACACACACTCTAAGATATATATATATACACACACATTCAAATGTATATACATATACACACAAGCACACTTACACATATACATATATATATACATAGACATATACACACAAGCACATAGATATAAATACACACATATATATATAAATATATATACATATACATAAACACACATACATATAAATATATACATATATATATAGTCACATATACACTAACACAACACAACACACAAACAACACGCCCCACTCACGCCCAACGACCCCGACACTCACCAATACCCTAAAATATATAAAATATAACTCAAAAACTCTAGCACACACTCTCCGATACTAACCCAACGCGCGTGCAAGCCCGAAACGAGGAAACCAAGTCGAAATGGCCGTTCGGTCATTTCGACGAACACGTGGTGCGCGGCTCGGAAAACCTCCTGAAACGCACACCAAACGAACTCGGAATCGGCCCAAAATTTACCCACGCATTCTAAACGATGTCTAGATCCTAGAAAAAGTGCTCCCGCGTCGATTCTAGGCCCGTGGCGGAAACGCACACGCGCTTAGAATCGGCGACGACGAAAAACTCCAATTTTGCCCGAAATGCCCGTTTCTTCGCGATGCGGCTTCCCGTGTCCGAACGGAGACACGCACTCACCCTCAAGACACCCGACAACGTCTACCTAGGTCCGTCTAACCTAGGGCATCACCCAAAATTGGGCCAATTTCAGATTCCACCCGAAATCGACACAAAACCTAATGTCAAAGTCTCTAAACTCAACCAAACTAGTTCCAACTTCCTCCCACGGGTAGGCTTAGGGTTTAGGAAGGTTCTACAACACTAATTACACTACACAAAAATAATTAGCAAGGGGAAAGTTAGGTTTTACCTCTTGGGAGTTGGAATCCCAAGGCCACGGTCTCCGATCTCCTAGAAATCACCTCCCTCAAGCTCCAAGCCACCAAATCTAGCTTCCACACTAGATCTAAGCTCCTCACACCTAGGTTAGGGAAAAAGCAAGATTAGGGCTAGCATAAGGAGAAGGAATGGAAGAAAGAAAGAAGAAAAATGGAAGAAAAACTTACTTGGAGAAGGAAGGAAGAAGAAAGAAGAAGTGGAGAAGAAGAAGAATGAAGAAGTGAAGAATGAAGAGAGGGGGGGCTGCTGGAATTCGGAAATGGGGGGTAGGTAGAGCCGGCCTTGTTAATAAAAGGGTTCTCCAAGCTCCAAATGCCCAAAATACCCTCCCCTAAATTGGTTTTGGGTTTCGGGTTCCAAAAGCACTCAAACTAGCTCCAAATCTCTCCAACTAACCTCCTAAAAATAAAATAATAAATCTAAGCCCCAAAATAATTCTCACAAGGGTGTGGGCTGGGTCGGACATGGGTCCACTAGGGTCTGACATGGGTCCAGGCTAGCCAAAACCCTAAAATAATCATTAAAAAAATAATACAAGCACTAAATAAATATAAATATAAATAATTAAATACAATACACAATTTACCAAATAAAAATATAAAAAAATAACCCTATTTTCTAGAATTGGGTAGTGACAAGTCTACCCTCCTTAAAATAATTTTGTCCTCGAAATTAAAAGACGAAACTAGGACAGGAATGCAAGGAAAGAACCATACCTCAAGTCTCGAAGAGATAGGGGTATCGCTCGCGCATTTCATCCTCCCTCTCCCAGGTCGACTCACCTGGAGAGTGATGCCTCCATGCGACGCGAACCAAGGGAATAGTCTGGTTCCTCAACACCTTCTCTCGCCGATCCAGAATCTCCACCGGCTGCTCTAGATAGCTAAGAGTAGGACCCACCACGATCTCTGAGTGATCCAATACGTGACTAGGATCCGCCACGTACCGTCTCAACTGCGACACGTGGAACACATCATGAACTCCCTCCAGCGTAGACGGCAACTCGAGCCTATACGCCACGGCGCCGACCCTCTCAAGGATACGGAAGGGTCCGACGAAACGTGGGCTAAGCTTCCCGCCTCCACCGAAACGAATAGTGCCCCGCGTCGGAGAAATCCTCAGGAATACCAGATCTCCAACCTAGCACAAACAAGGTCTCTGCACTTAGTCTAAAACAAGCAATCACAAGCAAACACAAGAACAAAATCTAGATTCTAAGCTATACCTCAAACTCCAAAGGTCTCCGGTGGCTATCGGCCCAATGCCGCTGTCTGTCCTGCGCCACCCGAAGTCTATCTCTAATGAGCTTGACCTTCTCTGCCGCATCAACCACCATCTCCGGGCCAAGCAAAGCTCTCTCACCTACATCATCCCATGACAACGGAGTGCGACACCTCCGTCCATACAACGCCTCAAAAGGTGACATCTCGATACTGGCTTGGTAGCTGTTGTTGTAAGCAAACTCTACCAAGTGCAAGTGATCCTCCCAAGAGCCTCTGAAATCCAAAACACAAGTGCGAAGCATGTCCTCAAGCGTCTGTATGGTCCTCTCTGACTGACCATCTGTCTGTGGGTGATACGCACTACTAAACTTGAGCTGGGTGCCCAAGCTAGCTTGCAGGCTCCTCCAGAAATGCGAAGTAAAGCGACTGTCCCGATCTGATACTATGCTCACAGGAACTCCATGCAGTCTGACTATCTGGCGCACATACATCTCTGCGAGTCTCTCCGTAGACGTACCCACTTTGAATGGTAGAAAGTGGGCCGATTTGGTCAACCTGTCCACGATGACCCAAATCGCATCCTTCCCGCCTGGAGAACGGGGAAGTCCAGAAACAAAATCCATGGTCACATGCTCCCATTTCCACTCCGGAATGGGTAACGGCTGGAGTAATCCTCCTGGCCTCTACCTCTCCGCCTTCACCTGCTGGCACACTAAGCATCGGGATATAAAGCGTGCTACCTCCCGCTTCATCCCGTACCACCATATATGCTGTCTCAGATCTCTATACATCTTGTTGGCACCTGGATGCATAGAGTACTGGGATCGATGCGCCTCTTGGAGAACCTTCTCACGCAACGACCCACTCGGCACACACAACCTGGTACCGTGCCTCAAAGAACCATCATCAGCAATGGTGAAGTCATCTGCTAATCCCATCTGAACCTGCTCCCTGATGCTCCTCAGGGACTCATCCTCAAACTGTGTAGCCCTGATCCGGTCTACTAACTCTGACTGAATCTGCAGTCCCCACATCTGCATCTCAACTCCAGGCACTATCACCTCAATGCCCAAGCTCTCTAGATCTGCCAGAAGATAACGATCTGTAGTCAGGCACATAGCTACCGGATACCTGCTCAATGCATCCGCAACTACGTTCGCCTTCCCTGGATGATACTGCAATGATATGTCGAAGTCTTTCATCAACTCCAACCATCTCCTCTGCCTCATGTTCAGCTCTTTTTGGGTAAACACATACTTCAAGCTCTTGTGGTCTGTGAAGATCTCCACGCGCTCTCCGTATAAATAGTATTTCCACAACTTCAGAGCAAAGATGACCGCTGCCAACTCTAAATCGTGGGTAGGGTAGTTCTTCTCATGAGGTCATAATTGCCTGGAGGCATAGGCAATCACCCTCCCATTCTGCTGCAACACACAACCCAGTCCCTTCCCCGATGCATCACTATAGATAGTGAATCCTCCAGAACCTGATGGCAACGTCAACACTGGAGCTGTCGTCAACCTCCTCTTCAGCTCATCAAAGGCGATATGGCACTCCTCTGACCAAACAAACTCCACGTCCTTCCGGGTCAGCCTGGACAACGGCTCTGCAATCCGGGAAAATCCTGAACAAATCTCCTGTAGTAACCTGCCAGTCCCAGGAAACTCCTGACCTCGGCTACTGAACTCGGAGCACTCCATGCCTCAACTGCCATGATCTTTCTCGGATCCACCGAGATACCCTCTCCAGTCACCACATGACCAAGGAATTCCACCTTGTCAAGGAAGAACTCACACTTCGAGAGCTTTCCATAAAGCCTCTCCTTCCTGAGAGTCTCTAGCACTATCCTCAGATGCTCCTCGTGCTCCTCTGGGGTCTTCGAATACACCAAGATATCATCTATAAACACCACCACAAACTTGTCCAGATGCTGATGAAACACCTTGTTCATCAGATTCATGAACACTGCCGGGGCATTAGTCAACCCAAACGGCATCACCAAGAACTCATACTGTCCATATCTGGTCCGAAAAGCAGTCTTCAGAATATCCTCCTTCCTGACCTTCACCTGGTGGTAGCCTGTCCTCAGATCAATCCTGGAAAACACCCTTGCTCCGCTCAACTGGTCAAAAAGATCATCAATACGCGGCAGCGGATACTTGTTCTTGATTGTGAGGTTGTTCAGAGCCCTGTAGTTGATACACATCCGTATCGACCTATCCTTCTTCGGCACAAAAAGTACCGGAGCACCCCACAGAGAAGAACTAGATCTGATAAATCCCTTGTCCTGAAGCTCATCCACTTGCTTCTTCAACTCTATCAGCTCACTGTTGCTGACTCTATAGACGTGCTGGGATATCGGCTCCGCGCCTGGCACCAAGTCTATAGAGAACTCCACATCTCTGTCCGGAGGTAACCCTGGCAACTCCTCCGGAAAGACATCCATATACTCCTCTATCAGTGGATGTAGCGACCTCGGCTCTACCACCAGGGCTCCGCAGAAGACTCCCTCGGTCTGCTCCGCTGCTCCTCTGGCAAACTGAAACTCTGGCTCACCTGGCGGACTAAACAAAACTATGCCTCCACGATAATCTATACTAGCACAATGCGTACTCAACCAATCCATCCCGAGTAAAATATCGTAGCTCGGAAGTGGCATTACGAGTAGGCACACACTCAACTCCCGGCCTCCCAAGATAACTCTTCGGTCTCTGCAGACATCACGGACTAGGATGATACCACCCCCGGTCGTGATCTTGCAGAGTCTAGCTAAAGGTTCAGCAACAAGATGGTGTCTAACAGCAAAAGATACAGACACAAAGCTATGGGAAGCACCGGAATCAAATAAAGCAAGGGCTGGAATGGAATCAAGGAGAACAGAACCTGAGATAACATCACCAACTGGCTCGGCCTCGTCTACTGTCAGGGCAAAAGCTCGCCCCTGCTGTCCTCCTCGGTGCTGCTGCTGGTGCTGGGCGAACCTCTCTGCTGCACTGCAGGTGCTCTGGCTGGTGCCCTCTGAGCGGCTCCTCCGCCCTGAGCTGGACGGGCAAGCGCTGAAGGACAATCCTTCAGCTGGTGATCTGCTGCGCCACACAATAAATATCTGCCCAGCCTCTTTCTGCATATGTCCCATCCGTGCCCTGGCTTCCTACAGAAAGGGCAAACGATGGGCTGCCTCTGGCCCTGCTGCTGACCCTGCCTCTGCTGCTGAGGCGCCTGCCGGAATGGCGCACGACCCTGACCCTGGTGATGCTGGGTCTGCTGGAATGGCCTCTTGGCTGGGCCTGCACTGCTACCTGCTCCTGAAGCATCTCTGCTCCTCTTCGTCTTCAGCTCCAAATCATCCTCAGCCCTCTGAGCGTCGCTGACAATCTGCTCGAAGGTCGCCTCACGGTCGCTCCTAGTCAAGGACTTGACCGCCATGGCCAAACCCTTGCGAAACTTCCGCACCTTCGCTGCCTCAGACAACCCCTCAACAAATCTGCCCAGACGGCAGAACTCCACTGCATACTCATCCACTAGCATACTCCCCTGGACGAGCGCCTTGAACTGACTCTCTAAGGCACTGAGAGCCACGTCCGGGAAGAACTTCTCCTTGAAAAGCTTCTTGAAAGCCTCCCAAGTCAATCCCGGAGCTGCTATCCGCGTATCCGTGCGGAACCAAGTAAGGGCAAGGTCGAACATCTGGCTGCCCGCTGCCTCTATCTGCATGCTGGCTGGGATCATCGCCAGCCTGAAAATGCCCTCTATATGCTCGATCCAGTCGTCGGCGTAGAGGATCCCCTCTGTGCCGCGGAACTCCTTAGGCCGTATCCTCTGAAAATCGATAATAGTACCCGGCCTAGGATACTGAGCCTGCTCTGGCTGCGGCTGGATCTGAGCCACTCTGTCGACCGCTGTCATAGCCACCTGATGGGCATTCTCAATGCCCATCCTCATAACATCTGTCTGGCGGTGCTGCGCATCCATCATCTCTCGGAAGAATGCGAACAACTGCGTAGCATCCACTGGCGCAGGCGGTGGTAGAGGAGGTACCACCGGAACAACTGGGGTGACTCTCGGATCAATGGGAGTAAGAGGATCTCCGAGAGAAGCTGACGCTCCCTCAACCGCAGGAGTGGCGAGTGGAGCGGTAGCGGCTGCCGGAAGTCGAGCAGGTCGAGAGGTGGCAGACCTCTCGGTGGCAGCTGCTGGGGCGGTGCGCTGAGATCTGGTCTTCGGAGGCATCCTGGACACAGATCAAAAGAAGTCAATACAGTGCTAGAAACGATATCATCAAAGAAGGAAAGTAATATTGTAAAAGAAAACAATTTCAGGAAAAATTAAGATAGCAAAAGAAATCAGGGAGGGTCCTAGTTGTGATTGAGCACACTCTCTCTCATCCTATATCCTATATCCTATGCAGGTAAACCTAAAAACTGGACCTGCATGGGCCACCACCAAAAACGTATCACGACCCGCACCCGAAAATCGGGCATGAGCCGTGGGTACGTCCAGCCTACGCCGCAGAATCGGCGGTAGAATGCTGTAAAGGTCCGTTCTAGGTCAACCATATCTATCTATATCTCACAGAAAAATCCGGCATGACCTCTACAAAAAGAGGGCAACCACGCAATATATATATATATATATCAAAATCCTCTCCAAAAGGAGGGCAACCACGCAATATATATAATTTCTCAATCACAAAATCTAGGAGAAGAATAAAAGCACGATATGATATAAACAAAGAAACAGAACCAAGAGAGCAAGACAATCCAAAATAATACAGTCCAAGACCATAATAGCTACAACATCACAGCATCAAAAGAATAAGTACAATCATCCAAAATATAAACCACTGAAAATAACCCAGGAACCCACCTAGCTAACTAGGGTGCTATAGGCGTCTCCTCGGCGCACTCCTCCTCGATCACGGGATCACAACAGTCGTCAACACCCGGCCCGTAGAACGTCGGGCAATAGTCCTCAGGACCCTCTGGAAAAAATATGCCCAGTCAGGACTGGAGCGAAGTACATAACTCTGAAAGCAACTCCAAATACATGGTAAGGTGTATATGACGAGCAATAGAAAAGTATACAAGATGCACAGGAAATAAATATAAGCTGGAGCACAATAAGTAGCTGCAAGGTAAACTGGAGAACAATACAAGTACTGAAAAAGTAACTGCAGGTGAGAAACATGAATACTAGCTAAGTGCCTTGAGCACAAGTTCGTTATGTGATCGGCTTAGGTTGCACATGAAGAACACTACGATAACTCCGTTATGCGTGAGTTGCATAACCGACATACACATGAATACTGTTTGGCTTTAACACATAACCAACTCCTACTCCCCTCCCCCACTAATACCATTGGATCCAACCACAACACGCTACGTACATGATAATAGCTCACGCACACGAAAGCGAGAGCACAAGAAGCACATGATAGCATATGAGAATCAATATCCGAAGTACATGATGAAATACACGTGATAGAGTACCCGCTGAACACGGTAAGGGGGATAGCATCTCATGACGGGATCCAGTAGTACCAGCTCGTGTAACAAATGTGTCAGAATCAAGTATTACAGTTCTAGAACAGGTGATATAAACGCTATCATGAAATGGAAACTATCAGAGGTAGGTACTCGCCTGATGTCCTGAGCAACTGATGAGGATCGAGATCCGGACAGGTGTCGCAAGGACCTAATGCGAAAAGCAAGGATTAAACAGGATTCTAAGCATTTAAACTGATATAAAATAATTAAAAATAGGCTTCTAGGGCTATTCTAGGTCGAACGGGTCAAACCGGTGAAAATCGGGTCAAAAAGTCAACCCGGGGTCCAAAAAGTCAACTTTAGGTCAAAACTAGGTCAAACATTGACTTTTACGGTCAACGAGGACAATTATGGTCAAAGCTAGGTCAAACTAGGGTGCTCCTGAAATTCTAGGTCAAACCGAGCTCATTAAGCTACTAAACTCTCAAACTCGCCTAATCGAGATACCGGGATACCCTCGGTATCCGATACCTCGCCCTAGGCCACGCACCCCGCCTAAACCCGCTAAAACCTATGCTAGCACGCGTAATTATATACACATAAACATATAAAAATCACTCCAATACTATTCCTAGGCTATTGCTCAAATACCCCGCTCGAAACTCAATACCTTGAATATCTCAAGGTATTGAGATACCTCGGTATCTCAAGGTATTGAGGTTCGCTCTAAAACCCCTCTAACTAGCTATCTAGC
Source organism: Iris macrosiphon (assembly GCA_036927795.1). Classification (NCBI taxonomy): domain Eukaryota; kingdom Viridiplantae; phylum Streptophyta; class Magnoliopsida; order Asparagales; family Iridaceae; genus Iris; species Iris macrosiphon. The sequence continues at coordinate 144,285 of JAYESA010000217.1, forward strand.
TATTGATTATATACCTAGTTATTAATCTAGGCTAGGTAATATAGATATCTACCATATTTATATATATCTAAGTATGTATATACCTATGTATATAGATATCCACACACATATGCATATATACCCTTTATCTTACCTATACACATATATATATAACTTATAGGCATATAGATATCTATATCCTAGATAGGTATATCTAAGTATCTAGCTATCTACCTATCTAGTATCTATCAATCTAAATACCTAGCTATCTATCTATTAATCTAGCCCTCTAACTATCTATTTATCTTATCTAACTATCTATCAAACCAACTATCTAACTAATAACTTAACTATCTATCTATGTAACTATCTATCATACTATCTATTTATCTAACTATCTAATCTACCTAGTTATCTATCTAATAATATATACATCTATCTAACCTATTCACTTACCTATCTAGGTAACTATCTAGCTACCTATCTAACTTATTATCTATCTAACTAATTACCTATAGGTATACCTATCTATCTATCAACATATATATATATATATATATATATATATATATATATATATATATATATATATATATATATATATATATATATATATATCAATCCCTCACTCTCCCTCACTAGCTACTACTGCTGGAGTTGCTGTTGCCCTTGCATTTACTGTTGCTGCTGCTGCTCTTGCTGAGCCTGCTGCTGCTGCTCCATGCTACTGCTGCTGCTGGGCTTCTACATGCTGCTGCTGCTGCTGCAGCTCCCTGCTGCTGCTGCTGCTGCTACCTGCTGTAGTGGCTGCCTCCCCCCTCCATCACAAGCACACACACACACACTCCTACATATATATATATATATATATCACTCTCTTTATATATATATATATACATACATATCTATATATATATATCAACAAGATACATATATATACACCTATATATCTATATACTAACACACACTAACACACTCACACACACACCAATATATACATAGCTATATATATATATAAACACCTATATTAATATATATAAGCACACATACAAATATATATACACCTCAATACACACACACTCTAAGATATATATATATACACACACATTCAAATGTATATACATATACACACAAGCACACTTACACATATACATATATATATACATAGACATATACACCCAAGCACATAGATATAAATACACACATATATATATAAATATATATACATATACATAAACACACATACATATAAATATATACATATATATATAGTCACATATACACTAACACAACACAACACACAACAACACACAAACAACACGCCCCACTCACGCCCAACGACCCCGACACTCACCAATACCCTAAAATATATAAAATATAACTCGAAAACTCTAGCACACACTCCCCGATACTAACCCAACGCGCGCGCAAGCCCGAAACGAGAAAACCAAGTCGAAATGGCCGTTCGGCCATTTCGACGAACACGTGGTGCGCGGCTCGGAAAACCTCCTGAAACGTACACCAAACGAACTCGGAATCGGCCCAAAATTTATCCACGCATTCTAAACGATGTATAGATCCTAGAAAAAGTACTCCCGCGTTGATTCTAGGCCCGTGGCGGAAACGCACACGCGCTTAGAATCGGCGACGACGAAAAACCCTAATTTTGCCCGAAATGCCCGTTTCTCCGCGACGCGGCTTCCCGTGTCCGAACGGAGACACGCACTCACCCTCAAGACACCCGATAACGTCTACCTAGGTCTGTCTAACCTAGGGCATCACCCAAAATTGGGCCAATTTTGGATTCCACCCGAAATCGACACAAAACCTAATGTCAAAGTCTCTAAACTCAACCAAACTAGTTCCAACTTCCTCCCACGGATAGGCTTAGGGTCTAGGAAGGTTCTACAACACTAATTACACTACACAAAAATAATTAGCAAGGGGAAGTTAGGTTTTACCTCTTGGGAGTTGGAATCCCAAGGCCACGGTCTCCGATCTCCTAGAAATCACCTCCCTCAAGCTCCAAGCCCCCAAATCTAGCTTCCACACTAGATCTAAGCTCCTCACACCTAGGTTAGGGAAAAAGCAAGGTTAGGGCTAGCATAAGGAGAAGGAATGGAAGAAAGAAAGAAGAAAAATGGAAGAAAGACTTACTTGGAGAAGGAAGGAAGAAGAAAGAAGAAGTGGAGAAGAAGAAGAATGAAGAAGTGAAGAATGAAGAGGGGGGGGCTGCTGGAATTCGGGAATGGGGGGTAGGTAGAGCCGGCCTTGTTAATAAAAGGGTTCTCCAAGCTCCAAATGCCCAAAACACCCTCCCCTAAATTGGTTTTGGGTTTCGGGTTCCAAAAGCAGTCAAACTAGCTCCAAATCTCTCCAACTAACCTCCTAAAAATAAAATAATAAATCTAAGCCCCAAAATAATTCTCATAAGGGTGTGGGCTGGGTCGGACATGGGTCCACTAGGGTCTGACATGGGTCCAGGCTAGCCAAAACCCTAAAACAATCATTAAAAAAATAATACAAGCACTAAATAAATATAAATATAAATAATTAAATACAATACACAATTTACCAAATAAAAAAAAATAACCCTATTTTCTAGAATTGGGTAGTGACAGGGTGGTAGTGTTGGTGCGGGTGAGGGCGGAGGGTCTGCGGGGGTGAGGGCGGCCGACGTGGTGGTCGTGGGGCGGTGGGAGTTGGCCGGGACGGTGGAGGAGGTGGTGGCGAGTCGGTCAGGGGTGGTGGCGGTGGTGCACGGTGGCGGAGGGCGGTGCTGGGGGTGGTCGGCTGGTGGAGTAGTGTTGTGGGGGTGGTGGTCGGGATGGGTCTGCAGGAGCTCAGGACGGCGGAAGCGGTGGCCGGAGGGTGGTGGCGGTGGTCGGAGGGAAGGGCAGGGGAGAGGCGAAGTGGTTGGCGGCGGTCCGGTGGGCGGAGGGTGGTCGTGCTGGTGGTGGGGTGTGTTGGAATGGGGGGGGCTGTGGTCGGGTATAAATAGGGTTAGGGCAATGGCATAGGGTGTAAATAGGTTGAAGTCCAAGGGCATTTAGGGTATTTTGATTTTTTTAGGATATTTTGGCAGCCATTTTAGATATTTTATGGGTCCCACTTGACACGTGTCCATTGCACGTTCACCGGCCAATAGGGAAGTGCCACCTCGTACTGTAATTTATAGAAAAATCCATGTAATTCCATAAATTGCAGAAAAGTCCTAAAATTGGGAAATTGCACAATTATGCAATTTGTCTGATTAAAAACACTGATTCCTAAAAATACCAAATTGCACAGAAATAAGGGAGAAAACTGGGGGAGTACCTAGGCAGGGATGGGGGTGAGTCTGGGCAGGGGCAGGGCCTGGTTTCTAGGTGATACGGATCACCGTATTTATTATTTAATAAATACTGTGCACAGTGTTCACTAATTATTTAGGGGCAGGTAGGGTCATAATTTTTCTACGGTGTCAATATACTAATTGTAGTATATTCAGTGTAAAATATTATCGTATTTTTGTTTGGACAAAACAGGTGCATGTGGGGCCTCAAATCCCTAGGGGTACAGAGATGGGTAAAGAGCAGGAATTTAAATAGGGAATAAATACGGACTTTTGTAACGATATTTGTGCGTCTTAAACGAGGCTCAAAATAAAACATCTGGAAGTTGCACAAAATTTATGAAAATAATCTAACATGTCTAGGACAGGTATGTGAACTTGTTTAGGGATAACAGCTATTGCAGTGTTCTAATTAAATATGTAAATGACAGGTGTACAAGTCAATAGGATATGTAAGCAAAATAAAATTTAAAAAGTTACAATAATTCTAATTGGCTAAAATAATTTTAAAATACTGAAATTTGGTCGAGGGAGTTTACACTATGGATGAGATATAGATTCTGTGAGACTTGTTGTGACAGTATATTACCACTGGTGGATTATAATATTCATGTACAGCGTACGTGTGTATATGGTTTCCATATATTGGAGTTCGTATATATACGGTTGGACGTGTTACGTATTCCTAGTCCTACGTATTTTGGGACTAGGGTGTGACATATTTTTGGTGGTGGCCCATACAGGTCAGAATATATTGTCTTGGTTACGTAACTGTACCAAACAAGCCTGCGTATAGGAATAGAGTATAAGGATCTCATCCACACTTGATTAAACCTCATTCTTCCTATCAACCATCCCCTGTTTGGATAAAACCAAAGTTTACGCCAAAAAACCCTTTACCCTTGTTGGCATAAAAAGCCAAATGACTTTCTTGTTGGCGTAAAAAGCCAAGCTATGATTACCTACTTACGCTGCAGGAGATTACCTATTTACGCTGTAATATATTACGCTGCAGTTATAAACAACTGCTACCCACATTCTTTTAGTCTTCCTAATCTGCGTATAGTACATTATACAAGTCACGTAGGTAACTGTCCCTGCGTAAACTTGATGATTCCTGAATAAATAGATAACCAACGTAGAATAACCGATTAGGCGTAAAGTATAAGGATGGTGATATGAGCGTATTTGGTACGGTCTTAGCTTTCTAGTCATAACCAGTTAGAACCGAATCTCGTACATTAAATGCATAGATATGCCTCGAGCCCTGTGCAGAAACAGCTTTTGACATAGCATCTGATTTTGTCTCATTGAGCGTAAAACTCATTCCTGTAGATAGCGTATGTAGAAGCCCCAACTCTTCTTCCTCATTGGAAGCATAAAAAAATGACTTTGTATTAAAATATATTACTAAACGACAACCTGGGAGCCCTGTGCAGAAACAGCTTTTGACATAGCGTCTGATTTTGTCTCATTGAGCGTAAAACTCATTCCTGTAGATAGCGTATGTAGAAGCCCCAACTCTTCTTCCTCATTGGAAGCATAAAAAAATGACTTTGTATTAAAATATATCACTAAACGACAACCTGGGTCTCTGTGCAAAATTATCATCACAGCCGTCCTCTCGATCTTCGTGCGGTACTTTTTTTAGATGTCAGGTTCACTGATAAGCCTGACAAATTTATCCAAGGAATACAAGGAGTTTCTCATACGATCTTATGCTACAACGTATGGTAGATTTTTACGTGCAGAGTTTATGCATTAGATTTTACGCGCAGACCTTTCGTGCAAACTTTACGCAGAAACTATAACAAGACTTTAAAAGGAAGATTTTACGCAGCATATCCTTTACGCGCAGACTTTACGCACGGAAACTTTTACGCAGAATTTTTCCCAGACAGTTCTGAAGCCCTATTTTATGGGAACAGTTTTGAAGCTCTATTTTATGCTGACTCCTTTGAATCTCTGTTTTTACGCAGACAAACTCTAAAATCTTACCTTACGCCTCTCTGTTTTACGCAGATATTTCTGAAATCATGTTTTACACCGATAAATTTTACATCTCTGTTTGATTCATGTTCTTCTTCTAAACGTTGTGTACATCACATGTAGAGAGATGGATATGCAGAAGGGATGTACTGTCATCGATGGTGACATAACTCCTGGAGCCAATGATCAGACTCAATGAGGGACCTCAATGAATCCTAGACTTTCAGGACCAGATGGACAGATTCACAATCCAGTTCCATCTGACTTTCCTGTTCTACCAAATGGGAACCTCCCAGCCTCATCAATACCGCAGGATGGTCAGGCTCAACTGTTCCAATTCTTTCAGATGATAATGAAGGAACAGCAATAACAGGCCGCCATACTAGCTACAGAGCAGAGACAGCAAGCAGCAGAATAGAGACAAGAGTTCCTAGCAGCACTTGAAAGGATGGCTGTAAAGACTATTGTGCCAGCCCAAGCACTAGCTCCAGTACCTCGAGCTAGAGTTGGTTCAGTAAAGGACTTTGTACAGATGGGTCCAAGGCCGTACAAAGGCATTGAGAGCCCAGAAGAAACTACCAACTGGATCACCCACACTCGAAAGTTATTAGAAGCCTCACAGCTACCTACAGAGCTGTGGATGACAAGTGTAAGAACACTTCTAGATGGTAATGCTCATCACTGGTGGGAATCCATGGAACGCCAGCTGGGTACATACCAGACATGGGAGCAATTCCTGGAGTGATTTGAAAGAAAGTACTTTTCGGACACCGTCAAGGATGTATTGTACGACCAGTTTCTCCACCTGGAGCAGGGAAACCGAACAGTGGACGAGTATGATGCTGAGTTTAGTCGCTTAGTAAATATGGCGCTGCCTTGATACCAGATGACTTAGCCAAGGCTAAGAGATTTTATCGTGGACTAACTCATGAGCTTCAATATTATACAAGCTCACAGTCCCGAATCCTTATGCCGAGTTACTGACAGAAGCCAGATTACAAGAAACTATCAGCCGAGGAAAAGGAGGCCAGCTGAGGACACAACCAGGACCGACAAGGACACAACAAGAAGGACCTATTAGATATCCTTTATCTCAGCAAAAGCAGTACCAACACAGAGCAGGACTGTACCAGATTTTAGAGAAAACCCAATGTAATTATTGTGGGAGACGCGGGCACATCTCAAGGGACTGTCGGGTCCGTTTGGGACAATGTATGAGATGTGGTTCTGGACAGCATGTATTGAAAGACTGTCCAATACAGCAGACACTTCCACCGCCAGCACAAAGGCTAATGCTTCCAGCACCAAGGCCAGCTCAGCAAATGATGAGACCAGGAGCACCTTGACCTCCAGCAGCAGGGGGACTTCAGCGAGGACCGCTGCTACCTGCACAAGAGGATCAATTCACGACGGCTAGACAGGGACAACCACAGAGGAACGGACAAGCTTTTATAATGGAAGTGGATGACATGAATCAGGAGATTGATGTCATAGCAGGTATCACTCTTGCTTTTACTTTTTTTGCTGTGACATTGTTTGATACGGGAGCCACCCACTCATTTATATCATCTAATTTTATTGCCAAACACAACATTACCTCTATACCCTTACCTAGTTGTATTAGAATTCTTACCGGAGGAGTTGTACCTGTTAGTAGAATTTTTAGATCATGTCCTATAGTGATACATGGCAGAGAAATGAATGTACGACTCTTAGTCCTTCCTATGCCTACTTTTAATATTGTGCTTGGAATGGACTGGCTAAGCAAGTACCACACTTTCTTCGATTGCTTTAGAGGAAGCATTCTTTTTAAAGTACCAGGTCAGCCTGAACTGGAGTTTGCACGAGGATCCACAGAAATCCTTGATGGTATGCAGCTTGCGATGGACGATGTTGTCTATCATCCTATTATTTTAGAATTCCCAGACGTCTTTCCAAAAGAATTACCCGAACTACCCTCAGATAGAGACATAAAATTCTTAATTGAATTGACACCGGGAGCAGCACTCATAGCATCACATGTTTATAGGCTGGCAAAGAAGGAGATGGATGAACTAAAAACACAATTAAAAGAATTAGAAGAGAAAGTTTTTATCCGACCAAGTGCATCACCCTGGGGAGCCCCAGTATTGTTTGTACCCAAGAAGGATGGGTCAGTACGTATGTGCATTGACTATAGAGCCATGAATACAGTGACAGTGAAGAATAAATATCCACTACAACGCATTGACGACCTATTTGATCAACTTAGTGGAGCCAAGATATTCTCAAAGATAGATTTGAGATCGGGATATCACCAGGTGAAAGTACGGAAGGAGGATATCCCGAAGACCGTATTCCGAACAAGATATGGACATTACGAGTTTTTGGTCATGCCATTTGGATTGACCAATGCTCCAACTATCTTTATGGACTTAATGAATTGAGTATTCTATCTGTATTTGGACCAGTTCGTGATCATCTTCATAGATGATATACTTGTCTATTCAAAGAGCCACGAGGAGCACGAGAGACACTTATGAATTATTCTAGAGACCTTGAGGAGAGAGCAGTTATATGCAAAGCTCAGTAAATGTGAGTTCTTCTTGGACAGAGTTTCATTTCTTGGGTATGTCGTTACCAGAGATGGTATTTCTGTTAATCCAGAAAAGATCTCGGCAGTTGAGACATGGCATGTTCCTAAATCAGCAGCGGAGATGAGAAGTTTCCTTGGACTTGTGGGATATTATCGACGATTCGTGGAGAATTTCTCAAGAATAGTAACACCTATGACTCGGTTGACTTGCAAGGATCAAGAGTTCATATGGACCAATGAGTGTCAAGACACTTTCGAGGAGTTGAAGAAACGACTGACTTCACCACCAGTGCTAACTATTCCATCAGGATCCGGAGGCTATATGATCTACAGTGACGCATCAGGAAAAGGCTTGGGATGCGTATTGATGCAGTATGGCAAGGTGATTGCATATGCATCTAGGCAATTACGAGTACATGAGAAGAATTATTTAACTCATGACTTGGAACTTGCAGCCGTTGTATTTGCTCTAAAGTTATGGAGACATTACTTATATGGGGAACGAGTAAAAATATATACATACCACAAAAGTCTTAAGTATGTCTTCACACAGAAGGAGTTAAATATGAGGCAACGTCGATGGCTCGAGTTAATGAAAGATTTCGAGATAGAGCTACATTATCACCTAGGCAAGGCTAACATTGTAGCAGACGCATTAAGCCGGAGGCGAACAGTTTACTTCTTAACAACACAGAAAGAATTATTAAAAGACTTGCAAATTCTTGGTGTTGAAGTAATATTTCCCGGAGTAGATGGGACACTAGCCAACTTACAAGTACAATCATCACTAGTAGAAAGAATCAAGGCAGCATTGCCTACCGATGCCAGATTCAGAAGATTAAAAGAAAGGACTGAGGCCGGAGAGCAGACAGGACTGCGCATTCATGATGATGGGACATTACGATGTGGTAATCGTCTATATGTTCCCAATGGAGAAATAAGACAAGAACTGATGACAGAAGCTCATAGTTCGATATATTCTGTTTATCCTGGAGGCACCAAGATGTATCGTAATTTACGACAGCACTTTTGGTGACATGTAATGAAAAGAGAAATAGCTCGCTTTGTAGCTAAATATTTAATATGTCAGCAAGTAAAGGCGGAGCACCAGAGAACAGCAGGGTTATTGCAACCACTCCCTATTCCAGAGTGGAAGTGGGAGCACATCACCATGGACTTCGTCACGGGTTTTCCCAAAAGTCCAAGTGGTAGAGATGCAGTATGGGTAATAGTAGATCGACTCACCAAGTCAGCCCATTTCTTGCCTTATAGAGTTGGCCAATCTACAGAAGCTTTGGCTGACTTATATATGAGACAGATCGTGAGATTGTACGGCATACCAGTCAGCATTGTATCAGACAAAGATTCGCGCTTTATATTATATTTTTGGAGGAGCATGCAAGAAAGCCTTGGAACTCGTCTAAAATTCAGTACATCTTATCACCCGCAAATAGATGGGCAGTCAGAACGTACTATTCAAACATTAGAGGATATGTTGAGGGCTTGTATGTTGGACTTTGGAGGATCATGGAAGGACCACCTACATCTTGTAGAATTTTCTTACAACAATAGCTATCAAGCAAGCATCCAGATGGCTCCGTTTAAAACATTATATGGAAAAAAGTGTAGGTCTCCGGTATGTTGGAGTGATGTAGGAGAACGTCAAATTCTGGGACCAGAGTTAGTGGTCAACACCGTTGAGACATCTAAGAAGATACAAGGACACTTGCAAGCAGCGCAAGACAGGCAGAAATAATGGACAGACCTTCATCGTCGTCCCTTGGAGTTTAAAGAGGGAGATCATGTCTTCTTAAGGATATCACCTACCAGAGGCACCATCCAATTCGGAGGGCGCGACAAGTTGAGTCCAAGATATATTGGACCATTTGACGTACTAGAGAGAGTGGGAGAAGTAGCATATCGACTTGCGCTACCACCTTCACTTGAGGGAGTACATGACGTATTCCATGTGTCGCAGCTCAGGCGATATGTGGCAGGCAGAAGTCATGTTCTCGACCATTCAAAGATCACCATTGGGCCAAGCTTATCATATCAAGAGCAACCCGTGGAAATCCTTGATCATAGAGAGAAAGTATTGAGAAACCAGTCTATTTCCTTGGTCCGTGCGGTTAGAAGTATGGCTCGCCAGGAGAATCTACTTGGGAGCGCGAGAATGACATGCACAAATATTTTTTGAACCTATTCGCAGACCAAGGTATAAATTTACTTTGTTAATATTTATATCTATGCCATTCTTGACTTTCTACCATGGCTTAGTTTTAATTTCGAGGACAAATTTTTTATAAGTTGGGTAGAATATAAAACTCCTAATTTTTAAATCGTATTATTAATTATTTAATAGTAACTATGAGATAAATAGAGGAATTATATTTTATTTAATATTTATTTAAGTGTTTGTGCGTCTAGGAGATTTATGGAGCCATTATAAATTTTCCTAATTTATTCCATGTAGAAGACCCGTTGGACAGTTGCTAGTTAACCGTATACACCAATATAAAATTTTGTAGAATTATATATATATATATATATATATATATATATATATATATATATTATTAATAAAAAAGAAAAGAATAGAAAAATAGAATTTCCTATCAGACCCAAACCCGCAACCCGTTAAACCACCCCGCGTAAAGTAAGGAAGTAGCAGCAGCAGCTCACCCCGCGTAAACAGACAACAGCAAACCATTCACCACACTGCGTATACTTCTCCGCGCGTAAACCGCATCAACAGCAGTGTCACGCCCCAGTCCCAAAATGTCAAGAACTAGGCCACGTGTCATTGGCCAGCTGACACGTCACTAAGGGTTTAATCCAT
>JAYESA010000217.1:160000-326594 GCA_036927795.1 Iris macrosiphon
AGACCGACAGATCTCTGATGCTCAGCCTTGACTTGCTGACACACCACGCACTTGGCCACAAAGCGTGCTATCTCTCATTTTATTCCATGCCACCAGTAATATTATCGCAGATCTCTGTACATCTTTGTGCCTCCTGGATGTATAGAGTATGTTGAGCTATGAGCTTCTGACATCAGCTCCTTACGAAGTTCTCCATTTGGAACATAAAGACGATCACCACATCTTAGAGTCCCATCTTCGTGTATGCGATATCCTGTCTGGATTCCAGCCTCTGTTCTTTGTCGAAGCCTTTAAAATCTTGCATCTGCTGGTAGAGCAGCTTTGATTCTTTCAACCAATGTTGATTGCAGCTGGTAGTTTGATAATTGGCCGTCAATTCCTGGCATAATGACCTCTATTCCCAACTTTTCTAGATCTCTCAGTAGACCTGGTTGGGTGATCATAAAGAATGCCGAGGGTCTTCTGCTTAGAGCATCAGCTACCACATTTGCCTTCCCAGGATGGTACTGTAGATCGATCTCGAAATCCGTCATCACTTCGAGCCATCGTCTTTGTCTCAGGTTTAAGTCTTTCTGAGTGTAGACATATTTCAGGCTCTTGTGATCGGTGAAAATCTCCACTCGTTCGCCGTATAGATAGTGTCTCCATAGCTTCAGGGCGAAGATGACTGCAGCAAGTTCCAGATCGTGAGTGGGGTAATTCTTCTCATGAGTCCTCAGTTGTCTTGAGGCATAAGCTACAACCTTCCTATGTTGCATTAAGACACAACCAAATCCTTTTCCGGATGCATCGCTATAGATTACGAAACCTCCGGATCCAGATGGTATAGTCAAGATGGGGGCAGTAGTCAGACGCTTCTTCAACTCATCAAAAGCTGTCTGGCATTCCTCAGACCATATGAACTCCTGCTCCTTGCGGGTAAGACGGGTAATCGGCTCGGCGATTCTTGCAAAGTTTTCTACGAACCTCCGATAATATCCGGCAAGTCCTAGAAAGCTTCTCACCTCTGAGACGTTGGTCGGGGTTGGCCATGTTTCTACAGATAAAATCTTTGCTGGGTCCACCGAGATGCCGTCTCCTGTGATAACATGTCCAAGAAAAGCGACACGATCAAGGAAGAACTCGCACTTGCTCATCTTAGCATAAAAGCTCTCCCGTCTCAGCGTTTCTAGCACCAGTCTCAAGTGCTCTTCATGCTCCTCGTGGCTCTTTGAATACACCAGAATGTCGTCAATGAAGACTACCACGAACTGGTCCAGATATTGATGGAAGACTCTGTTCATCAGGTTCATGAATACGGCAGGTGCATTAGTTAGTCCAAACGGCATCACCAGGAACTCATAATGACCATAACGAGTCCTAAATGCTGTCTTTGGAATATCTTCTCTCCGTACCTTGACCTGATGATAGCCTGATCTCAAGTCTATCTTTGAGAATACAACGGCTCCTGTCAGTTGATCGAACAGGTCGTCAATCCGCGGCAAAGGGTACTTATTTTTTATTGTCAAAGCGTTGAGGGCTCTGTAATCAATGCACATTCGATATGTCCCATCCTTCTTTGGTACAAACAGCACTGGTGCTCCCCAGGGTGATGCACTAGGACGAACAAATCCCTTGATCTGTAGTTCCTACAGTTGAAGCTTCAGCTCGTCAAGCTCCTTCTTCGCCAGTCGGTACACATTTGAGGATACCGGTGCAGCTCCGGGTATCAGCTCAATAGTGAACTCTACTTCTCTGTCAGGCGGTAGGCCTGGCAATTCCTCCGGTAATACGTCCTCGAACTCTGCTATAATTGATGGGAGTGCTGTCTCCATTGCCATGTAAGCTCTAGGAGTCTGGCCTACTCCTTGCTCGATGGTACCTCGTACGTATTCAAACTCTGGGTGACCTGGGGGTCTAAAGATAACACTTCCCTTTCGGCAGTCTAGGATAGCATTGTTCTGGCCCAGCCAGTCCATGCCTAAGATAACGTCAAAATTTGGCATTGGGAGTACCAAAAATCGTGCTCTTAGTCCTCTACTACAAACGACTATCGGGCATGTTTCAATAATGTTGGTAACTGGAACAATGCCTCCTCCAGTAAGTATCTTCCAACACTTAGGCAGTGGGGAAGTGGCTAGTTTGTGCATGGCTATGAAACTACTAGATATGAAAGACAGTGTAACCCCAGAATCGAATAATGCGGTTGCAGGTAATAATGCAACTAAAATAGTACCTGTGATAGTTTCACCTTCTGGCTCTTCTGCAACTGCAGCTAAAGCAAAGGCCTGCCCATGCCTTTGTCCTCTAGATTGTTGTCTAGCCTTGTTGAATTGGGCCTCCTGAGTGGCCAGGGGTGCTCCCCTCGGATATCCTCCAGATGTTGAGGGTAGCATCTTCTGGGCTTGTGCTCCGGGCTTCTGTCCATGCTAAGGTGCTGCATCTTTGCGTTGTGGGCAGTCTCTGGCCATATGCTGGCTAGCTCCACATACTAGGCATAATCCTAGCTTCTTTCTGCAGTCATTGGCAAAATGTCCCTTCTTGCCACAAAAGTGACAAGTCGGGAGCTCCTTCTTCTGGTAGGGTCCCGTCGTCAGCTGCGTCTGATTTTGTGGACGGCGGATAGGTCCTCCTGCTCCATGATGGTTTTTGGCCGGGAAGGTTGGATTAAAGCGTCTTGTTCCTCGGCCAATTGCTTCTTGCACCCTTGCTTCTGTAAGAACCTCATCATAGGAGATCCTTGACTGCGCCGTCGTATATCTCTGGAGCTCTAGGGTGAGGCCACGGTGGAATCTCTTAGCCTTCTCCAGCTCGTTCGGTATCATCATGGCACCGAATCGACTCAGTCGGCAGAATTCTGCATCGTAGGCATCGACGGACATGTTCCCTTGTTCCAGGTGCAGGAACTGGGAATATAGGGCATCTCGGACTATTGCGGGGAAGTACTTGGCATTGAAGTGCTCCAAGAATTGTTCCCAAGTCTGTTCTTTGCCGACGCTACGCTCTATGGATTCCCACCAGTGATGGGCGTTGCCGAGGAGTTGGGCCCTCACGGCGGTCATCCATAGGTCGGGGGAGAGTTGTGAGCCTTCCAGCAGCATTTCGGTGTTGGAGATCCAGTCTGAGATCTCTTCTGGGGTTTCGCTGCCTTTAAAGGTTCTCGGGCTCATCTGGTGGAAACCTCGGACTGTGCCCACTGGTTGGACAGGTGCTGGTACCGGGGCAGTAGTTCTCTCCAAAGCCGTCATCAAGGTCTGCCTCAAGGCTTCAGTCTGTTGCCACTGAGACTGTCTCAGGGCTTCAGTCTGTTGCCATTGAGTCTGTAACATAGCTTGGAGGAGCTGGAACATTTGAGACTGTCCCTCAGGTTGGGGCATCAGAGCAGGAAGGGCTGGAGGTGGAGGCAAAGGTGTCTCCGCCTGCGGTGTTGGTGTTGTCTCCTGGGTAGAGTTCTGATGATTGTACGGGGTTCCTTGGACACTTGGCGAGGGGTCTGTTGCTTGGTCAGCCCCATCATTTGCAGGTTTCCCGGGTATGTCCATATTTCTGAAGAAAATGGAATAATTAGAAAAATATGAAGGAATGATAATAAATGATAATCAAGCATGATGCAATAAAAAAAATATTTAAGGATGGTGTCAGTGTGGATGAGACCTAGTGTTCCTATCCTATTGCAGGCTTGCTGGACATGTCATCATACCACTAGCAATAAATTAGAGAGACCTGCATGGGCCACCACTAAAACCATGTCACGCCCCAGTCCCAAAATGTCAAGAACTAGGCCACGTGTCATTGGCCAGCTGACACGTCACTAAGGGTTTAATCCATGTTAATAGACCCAAAGGAACGTGCTACGCTGTCCTAAAATACTACAAGTCTAATACAGGTAAAATCTATCTCATCCACAACAAAATCTCAGAAAATAAGTGCTGAATATATATAAAGCTGAGTCTGATAAAGTCATAGTACATCTGATGGGAACAAGCCCATAATAAAAGCTAATAATAGCGCAGAAAAATAAGATAGACTAAGTAGCGTCTATCTGGGGAAAATAGCTCCATCTCCAGGTAAGAAAGCCTCTAGGTCCAGGCAGACTCTGAGGGTATCTCCTCTAACTCCTCCTCGGTAGCACACCTAGTCTCCTGATCAGGTCCGTACACCGTGGGGTAGAAAGCCTCGTCTAAATCTGGCAGGGAACCAGGTCCTCAGTGGGACATAACAAGATACAAAAAAATGACATGCCATGTATGTAAATACTGAATAAATAAATAAATAAACACAGGGTGCTAACCATCTAAGTGAAATGCAATAAAGACCTTGTAGTACGCATGGGAATGTGTCGGCTAGACATATGCTGACTTAATTCACCAATCGTGGTGACTGGCTAGTATATGTGTCATATGTCCCCTGACTCAAGGGCACTCTGCAATCGACCATCATGGTACGAAGGTATAACAATATAAGGAGGGGGTGTCCCATACGTCTACTAGTTATCTTTCCCACCCAATGTAACTAAATGTCAAGTCGTACTTTTCCTGATTTTATGCTAAGCCGTGATGCAGGTCATACGTACTGGTAGCTAATCAAATATGCAGCGCATCCCAATATGTAATGCAACCTTGTTGCGTGTTCCCGTGACAGGGTCTAGGAGAATATTAAGATACCCTCACAGTTGTTGGTAAGTCTGTAGAGACTAAGTTAATTATACTAAGTGTCAACGTATCTGTTGACTATACCCGAGGTAGTCTCAGGTACGCATAGTCATATGAAATTCAGGAACAAGAACATATAACAATATTTGAATTTAAACAGTAAACTTGGCAAGGTATACTTGCCTACTCCCTGATAGTATTGGAAACTTGATCTCACAGTCAAGTTTGAGGGTGCTTGTGACAGGGGGTCACTGGCTGTGCTGGAGATATTTTCTGTTAAAACATACAGGGTTCGTGAATATCATGGGTATAATATAAAAGTATATATATACTTATGTACATATATGACAATATATATATTATAGGATACACATATATATATAGAGTATATATATACATATAGATATAGTATATATAGTAGTATATATATTTATATAGCATATATATATATAATAAGGAAAAGACAGTGCAGAATGTAAATATATATATATATATATAAATACATATGTACTGTATTATCCAGTACTATATTATATAGTATATATTATATATAGATAATATTCATAGATATATATATATATACATATATATATATATATATATATATATATTATAATAAAATGAAAAGACAGTGCAGGAATTTAATTACATATATAAATACATATGTACTGTATTATCCAGTACTATATTATATAGTATATATATATATATATATATATATATATATATATATATATATATATATATATATATATATATATATATATATATATATAATAAAATGAAAAGACAGTGCAGAAATTTAAATACATATATAAATACTGTATATCCAGTATTATTTATTAATAATAATAATATATATAGATATTTATATAGATATATATATATATATATATATATATACATATATATATATAATACAGGAAAGAAAATGCAGAAATGTAAAAGTATATGTATATAATATATATGGTATTATATATAATATAATATATATAGTAGTGTATATATAACACTGATTTATATATATATATATATATATATATATATATATATATATATATATATATATATATATATATATATATATATATATATATATATATATATATATATATGTATAATTATATATATAAGTAATATAATACATATAATACATTTATATATATATAGATATATATATATAGATATATATATATATAATTATACATAGATATACATAAATATACATATATAATAGTAGTATACATATTCATATATAATATATAATAGTAATATATATATATATACAGTATAGATATACTGTATTTATACAGTAAATTAATATAATATATATTATATATTATCATATATATATAAATATACATATATATACATATATACATACATATAAGTATTTATACATATATACGTATAGATAGGGTTTGGGGGTATACCTAACTGACAGGTGGGGGCCTTGGCTTGTTGCCGGCGGGAGGACGACGGAGGAGGTGGCGGTGGCTGGCCGGAGGAGCGGCAGCAGCAACTGTTGCTGTCAGCAACAGCAGCAGCAGCTTATGGAGGCTACGGCGGCGGTTGTGGCGGAGGAGGCGGCGGTGCAGGGTGGGGAAGCGACGGAGGGGAGGGTGGCGGTGAGGTTGGTGGTGGTGGCGGGGGTCTACGGTGGCGGTGGTGGTGGCTGGAGGTGATCGGAGGTGAGGGGTAGCTGTTAGGGTTAGGGAGAAGTAGGGACTGCGGGGGCTGCCGACGGCGGAGGGGAGGTCGTGGAGCGGTGGAAGGGTGGTGGTCCGGTAGAGGGGGTCGGGGCGAGTCGAGTGGTGGTGGTGGTCCACGACGGCCGGAGGTGGTCGGGAGGGGCGGTCGGGGGTGCTGGGGCAGCTGTGGACAGGGTGGGGGTTCGGGTCTGTGGCAGCTGCCCACGACGGAGCAAGTGGCCGGATGTGGTGGGGCTTGGCCGGAGGGGAGGTGGGGAGTTGGCGAGGGCTTCGCCGGAGTGAGGTGGACGGTGGTGGCTGAGGGTGGTGGCTGTGAGGGTTGAAAGGGGGGGAAGGGGTCGGTTTAAATAGGTTTTAGGGGAGTGGCAGTTTGGTAAATAGTTGGAAATCTTAGGGTATTTTAGTAATTTTGATTTTTAGGATATTTTTAGCTGATATTTCCAGAATATTTAGTGCCACATGCAGGGGTTAGGGTTGATAGCCAATGAGGTTATGCCACCTCACATGAATTTTGCATAAAAACCCTTGAACTTTCATAAATTGCATAAAAGTCCTAAAATTGGTATTTTGCGTAATTACGCAATTTGTCTGATTTAAGATACTGATTCCTCGCAATACTGAATTGTACAGAATTGAGGGAAAAAGTTGGAGAAATGCCTTGGGGATGTGGGGGTGAGCCTGGGCAGGGGTTGGGCCTGGTTTCTGAGTGATACAGATCACCGTATTTATTAATTTATAAATACTGCGCACGATGTTCATTAATTATTTAGGGGCAGGTAGGGTCATAATTTTTCTACGGTGTCAATACACTAATTATAGTATAATTAGAGTAGAATATTGTCGTATTTTTGTTTGGGCAAAACAGGTGCAGGTTGGGCCTCAAAACTCTAGGGGTACAGAGATGGGTAAAGAGCAGAAAATTAAATAGGAAATAAATATGGACTTTTGTAATGATATTTGTGCGTCTCAAACGAGGCTCAAAATAAAGCATCTGTAAGTTGCACAAAATTCAGGAAAATAGTCTAACATGACTAGGACAGGTATGTGAACTTGTTTGGGTTGAACAGCTAGTGCAGTGTTCTAATTAAAGGTGTAAATGACAGGTGTACAAGTCAATAGGATATGTAAGCAGAATAAAATTTAAAAAGTTGCAATAATTCTAATTAACTAAAATAATTCTAAATTACTGAAATCTGGTCGAGGGAGTTTACAAGTAGTAGCAAAACCACCCCGCGTAAACTCTTCAGTTCACCGCGCGTAAAACCCAAACCACAACCCATTAAGAGAAAAAAAATATCAGCAGCAGAAGTAAAACCCAATTTTACTTTGCTTTGCTTTCCCACACGTGTAAGCTTCTCATTCTACCACTCCTTAACACTAATATTACTAAACACCCCTAGCCGAAACCAAAACCAATGAAAAGAAAGAAAACAGCAGCGACAGTAGTTTTAGTTTTCTTAAACACTAAGTTTTCCCACCGCCTCTTATTCTCTATATATATCCATGCAATACCTTAAAACCTCACTTCTTCAACTTAAACACTATTGTGGACGCTTGCACTATACGGAACTTTGCTCGGCAAGTATACCTTGCTACAGTACTATTATTTATATTCCAAATAATGCACGATTCTGTTTTATTTATGTTTTGCATTAGACCATGTTTATGAGACCACCCCAGTTTTATGGAGAATTATTTGGTTCATTGGTCATGACACAAGTTCTTACACGCGTTGTAAGTCTCATATAGATCTCGGACTACGTATTGGGTTGGCCGCCTGTACGTAAGAGCCGTGCGTTAGGGATGACTGCTGATAGAAACTTTGTATACTAGTAGACCTGGCAGTTATTTAGAGGTTGTATCGTGTCATGGATATGGCATGTTTAGAGCATGGGGTGGGGAGAACAATAAGTAAAGCGTTTGGGCTCCTATGCACTTTTTCTTGTACGCCTGGATTCTCCACCGGAGAAACGGGTGATGATGACCCTATATATTACTGGCGGACTCTGCCGTTCAAAAGACGACATGCTTTTAGGCCCCTGATTCTCCGAGAGAATTATGCCAATCCCATTATTGGCCAGATAGCCCACTCAATAGAAAGTTGTTCTCAAATTGCATACACTTAGACGGTTAGGCGACCCAGTGGATATTTTATTTCATTACTTTATTGGCATATTTATATGTATCTTGTTACGTCCCTCTGAGGACCTGGTTCCTTTCCAGATATGGACGAGCAGGAGTACCCACAGGAGTATGGACCTGGACCTGACTCCACGTACCCGATTGATGAGATCTTACCCTCAGGGTATCTATAATTATTGATGTTGTTAGATATTTGGCTACTTCAGTATAGTCATTTTGTAGTGCATTTGTTTCCACCAGTCTACCAGACTTGATACTCATTTTGGATATTCAGTTATTATTTCAACCTTTATTCCTACTGATTATTTTTGTTATGGATGAGATATAGTTCTGTGAGACTTGTTGTGACAGTATATTACCACTGGTGGATTATAATATTCATGTACAGCGTACGTGTGTATATGATTTCCATATATTGGAGTTCGTATACATACGGCTGGACGCGTTACGTATTCCTAGTCCTACGTATTTTGGGACTGGGGTGTGACATACACTATACCTACTGCCCAACCCGATACTCCTTGCCAGCACCCAGGTCTCAGCTGTACATATCACTCCTTTAGTGGCAGCCACTCCATACACACACAGACACATGTATCTCTACCCCATCGTGATACTAAAACTTGATGCCATGCCACTGCTCGATACACATCACTGTTGTTGTAGTTGCTCCTGCATTCACTGCTATTGCAGTTGCTCTCTTCCTTGTTAATACCCGACTGTAACATATGGCCAAAACTGAACACTGTTCAATTTACACCTATGTGCATAACTGAGCACCACACAGGCCCTACACCTAAAGCATAACTAGTACAAGTACAATTCTTCTACAATACTAAACTCTAATGCCCACATACTCTAATAGTCAAGCTAATTATCACGCATGCACTCTATATTCCCTCACTTGGTTATATCACAACAAGATACATATACACACAATTATAAGTATCCAACACACTCACAACTAAGTATATATGTATATGCACATCAAATAATAGATTCTTATATAGTTAAAATATATTGGATATGTATAAAATTAATAAGTTAAAATATATATGATACATAATTTACCAACATGGCAATTTATCACACACAAGGAGTACATCACACCCGTATCACACTAGATCTATGATACACTTATGATATGCCCTCAGTACAATACCAAATACATCACCAATGATATAAGAAAGTCTATAATCATAATTATAAGCAATATAAAGTGCTAGATATCCATTTATGTGTCCATAACAAAATATGACATGTGTAGACCCCTGTGTCAAAGAGAAAACTTCTAAATCAACACGTATCACCAAATTGCCATGAGACGGCCTACTCGTATCCAATTATGGACACGTATCTAGTCCCACAATCTTGATCTAAGTCTAATTTGATCTAATTGGTCTCATGACACACACTTGATGTGTCAATCTCAAAAAAATTCAAATTGGACACAAAAACCTATGTAGAAACCACAATACAAGTTATATGAACCTAGTTCTTGTTCCTATGGATAGATCTAATCTAATGGAGGTTTCCTAATGGTAAAATGCATGAATTAGAGTCTAATTATGAAAGAAATTCAAATTTTACCTATTGAGAGATGGATTTCCAATGAATCACTCAATTAGACACGATCCGAACACAAGTTCATTGCCAATTCCTCCTTCTCCAAGTGCTCATTGCAATCTAAGCTCCAATGTTTCTTAATTGATAAAAATTTAGAGGGAATGAGAGTGAATTGGATGAATTTAGTGGAGGAATGAAGTAATTTAGGGAAGAACTAAATTGGGGATCAAAATTTAAAATAAACTAATGAGAGGAGAGGGAGAGTGCCCCCCCTCATATGGCCGGCCCCCTTTAGCCCCTTCTCCAAGTAATTCATAATGTCCAATGTGCCCCTACTAGTTAGTTAAGAGGAATAATTAATAGGGCTATAGTAGGAATCTTCTAATTCTTCATAAACTAATCTAATGTCCTTAATTTAATTAAGAGAAATGTCTAATTGGGCCTAGTCTAATATTGGGCTCAATGGGTCATGACAAACTAATGGGTCCACTAGTGACATGTCTAACCAACAATAGGCTAGCCCACTAACAGTAAATTATTAGCACATCATAATATAATTAATTACTAGTATAATATATAATATTGAATCACTAACTAATAAATATGTTAATGACAAAAATACCCACATCTAGAATGTGGTAGTTACATATTGGTCATTCCAAATGGCGTAATTAGAACCTACTAATGACCATATCTAGATATGAACGCTGTCTTGGGTATGTCCTGCTCTCTGACTCTGATCTGATGATACCCAGATCACAAATCGATCTTAGAAACTATAGTTGAACCGTTGAGCTGATCAAACAAGTCATCTATCCTGGGCAAGGGATACTTGTTCTTAATAGTTGCCACATTTAGTATTCTATAATCAATAACTAGACGTGATGAACCATCATTCTTTTTAACAAGAAATACGGGGCTCCCCAAGGCGATGCACTAGGTCTAATGAATCCCTTAGCTCTCAACTCCTCAATTATCTGGTACAAGATCTCCAACTCAGATGGTGGCATCCTATAAACTCTTTCTGAAACAGGATCTACTCCCGGGATGAAATCAATGTAGAACTCTACCTCTCTAACTGGTGGTACACCTGGTAGCTCGTCAAAAAATACGTCAGGAAACTCATAAACTACTCTGGAAAATTGTGCATCATCGGCCTTCGTCATTATCAGTGTAACCTCCGGTGACTCTACTGCACCTCTCAAGAATGAGAATTCCCCCCAACCAGGTATACGAAAGATAACCTTTCCACTATGGCAATCTATTATTATCATACCCCGATCTCCCTCAGGCTAATCGGTCGTCCCCGCTAGGCGAGAATCGTCGTGCCAGCGCTCCCGTGGAACGATCGCTTCGGCCCATCTGAGCGTGATACTGCACGAGCATGAACCGCGCATATGCAAGGCCCTGGTTCATTGCCTGGCAGTAAAAAATCTAAGCCACAGAGTCGCACAAATTATCCGAGTGCAGCAAAATTATAAACGCATAGGCGATTTGGTAACGAGTTCACTGAGTCGACAATAGCAGAAGCAATAAATAACACAAGTTAAAGTAATACAAACTCTTTATTGATATAAACAAGTATTACAGGCGGCGTATAGCCGATATTATAATTCGCTCAGATCTCTCTCTCTCTCTCTCTGAAACAGTAAAAGTGTGCTCTCCGAAACAGTAAAAGCGTGCCAAGTGGCTATATTTGTGGAATGATGTACATGAGGTATTCAGGCGATGTTCTAACATTATGTCTTGTATATGTGTTTCAGTTCCGGACGCAGCGCTCCAAGGCTCCAGAGTGAAATCCATGTCTTAGCACGTCGAAGGAGGCATCCGCACCGAACGAGGTTCTCTCGTACCCTACAACGATCTGGTGGATTATCACTACATTGAATGCACTGGTGGGGAGGCTACCCGCCCGCTCGACAAATCCAAACACGTAATATAGGTTCCGAACTACTTGGTTGTCTTTCTAGTATTGGCTTAGGATCAGTTTCATGGCATAGATGAATAGCCTATCTCGTGTGGCAGTGTGCCGTGCGATATAAGAGAAAATACGGCAGAACTTACCAACTTACCATTTTTCTTACCTGTCCAAGTATAAACCAAGTTAAATTCAAGCACCAACATTCATAGACATTCAGGGCAATGGCATATGCAACACAAGTATGCTACGAGCGGGTTCTAAAATAGGTGCACAAGTTCTTCTATTTAATTTATGGAACACAAGTGTACTTGTTACTCAGATTTAGGAACGATTCACAGATTTATTATTCTTTTATCAGGATACTTGGATTCAGATTCATAAATGCAATACAATAACTAGCACACGGATTGCCGCTAAGCGAGTATGATCATGAATGCACAGGAGTCGCTGGCGTAGCCTTTTATGGACATAGTCGCAATAAGACGGTGGTCCCGATGCCCCAGCAACCTGACTGAACTTATCCTTGCTAGGAACAAACTAGCGCGACTATCGGATCTTCCCCCTAGGCCGGATCGGTCCCGGTGCCCCGGCCCCCCGTCCGAGGAGATCAAACTTGTGCACAAGCGTCCGCGACTGAATGAACGAGTTCTTTGATTGTTCTTTCATTATTCTGAGTAAAATGCAATGGTTGTAGGATGATCCTCGCTACAAGCCATCCTAGGCTGTTCCTGACTCAATGGTTTATTTATTCTGAATTTCACACAAGTTGATATAATAATCCATGATTCATTGTTCAGATGTAACTTGACATGATGCGTTCCCCTGGTTCGGGGATTGTCTTGGCGACCTAACGGTCCCGGATACTTTCAATATTCATACTTTCATGGAACGACTATTAGATAGTCTTCCGGTGGTTAGGATAAAAATAAAGCAAGATTGCATTCACTAGATGTTGGCATGCAATTTATATGACAAGCACTGAATCGAGGCAATACATAAGCAGGAAAGCATTCATTTGTACAATATAAGCATTCACATTAGCTCGGCCCGAATGTAAGCCGAGTAGTGAAACTGTAAGGGGACTTTTCGAGCGACATGAGCTAGAGTTGTGCAGTGTAAACAAATAAATAGTGCACTAAGAAGAGCATGTACATATCGATCTATCGAGGCATAGCAGTGCACAACGAAGTATGTAATGTTCGTATCGTTCTATCAAGGCATAGCAGGGTCCAGTTGCTCAAGGAAAAGGTAGCATACGAAGGTCTGAATATAAGCAATATTTCATTTTCATGTTCTAACACAAGCAGTACAAGTTGGGATTATTCCCTTAGCTAGGTGCGTTGGATTCTTATTAGTATGCAGAGGGTGATTCACCTAGTGACTAGCATGTATTATTCTATATTTTAAGTGAGCTGGCTAAGCAAAGACAAGTTCACCGTAGCCACCCACCTTAGCGATAATTTGCCTCGGTTGAACGATACTCCGAGCAAGCCTTTGAAAGCCTAAACCAGAATCCTGTAGGGCCAAGTCTGGATATCCTTTGCCTCAACGATTATTCTCGCCTGAGCAAGCGGGTCGGGATATTATACTTTTGCCATTTGAATCGGTAGTCCGCTTGAGCGGAACGGGGTGTTACATCATACACCACTCAGAAAAAGTCTCGTCCTCGAGACTTGCTGAGGTCAGACCGTTCTAACGCATTATCAAATCTATCCCAAGAGTAGCAATTTGGTACCACTAAAACCCGTTTGAACACAATCCCCTACTTGATACTTACGTCGTGTTGCGTGTATGCCGAGTCAGTCTTATTTGTGTCTTAGTGCGGGACATATTGCTTAACGCGTGGTACGTTTCAATCGATCTTAATTAACGATCTAAGGCTGAGGCAAACTTATACAAGTCATTATACTTGTTCAGGTGGATATTCACTTGCACTAGCATTAAGATCAGTATATTGCGAGTCTAGATCGTGCACATATTCAAAGCGTCCTTCAAACATATGCATGTCAACCAACTTGGCGATAGCGAAGTCTTAGCACTCGGGTTTCACATCTCTTTTAGTCTTGAATCGTGCACACGTTCAAGGCGTCCCTCAAACATATGCATTCAACCAAACTTAGAGATAGTAAAATCGGACAAGCTACTTGCAAAAAATTTCAAGGATTTTCATTTTATGATTCACAAAGACACTCCCAACAGGGTCCATCAAATTACATATCATTTCCATTCCAACTCAATCTCAAGTATTTGTACTACCGTTAAGCACGATCAATCCGATACCGACTAGCGTCCATCCATTTGGGTCAACTTAGCATGCGTTATCGTTCCCAAGTCTAACCCTAGGTCTTGCTGCCCCAGTTGTGATGCCTTATACAAGCAATATGATAAAGTTGGTAGCATAGGTTCATTCATTCGGCACAGGGTCTTCTGCCTAATTTCTAGGTCAGCTTACAAGGTCATAGGTACAGGTTCAAGCACACGATACATCGTGCAAATTCGTCGCACGATGCTCGCCCTAATTCCTAGGGTCAAACTATTGTTCATTTGCACGGGGTAATCTACCCAAGCTCATTTTACTCATATTTCTAAACATCGAGCACCGATTTTCCTACTCTCAATAACACATTCATTTGCTCGGAGGACGAGTCCGTTCAGAAAAATCTACTATATGCGAGATGCAGGACAAGCCTAGTGATTTGTCTAGTTTATCCCTCCAAACATGTTTTGATAGAATTCCTATCCATTCCAAGTCTAGTTCACCAAGCCAAGATTCGATTCTAAGCCCTTAGATTATAATCCAAGTTGTCCAACCTGATTCATGTATTCGTTTATGAAACCATCAAGCGTGATTTATTCTAGGTTCTAGGCCAACTCATCCATCAAAACATTTTCAATCACTTACATTGCAAGCTCGTCTTATCGTGTCGAACCAAAGTTAAGATGATCCATAAGTTGTCACACTCTTGTCTCCCACAAGTTCGATCACCAACGCTGGATGTAAGATTCCCATGTCAACGCTCCCGCTGGATAATCGTCCTAATCCGGGCGTGACGCATGTACGGCATAGAGTTTTGCTCGTACAAGACAAGAACGTTTGAATGTTATGGCTATCTTTGACACGATCGAGACACCTTATCCTTTCACCTTTAATTCTATCCAAATTATATATCCATCGAGTCAAGTCCGATCATACAGTGATTATTATTCGTCTAGTAAAATCATCCAACTTTATTGTTACCATTCGGTAAATCTTTAGTCTACTTCTAGCATTCCTCAAGAAACTAGTTTCAAATATTCAAGCCCAAGTCTATTCCATATTTTTGATACGTTCCATTTATCGAGTTCGTTTGGAATAATCATCGAACATATTTCCATGAGTTCGATTATCCCTAGCGACTAGCATGTATCGTTCTATATTTTAAGTGTGCTGGTTAAGCAAAGACAAGTTCACCGTAGCCACCCACCTTAGCGATGATTTGCCTCGGTTGAGCGATACTCCGAGAAAGCCTCTGAAAGCCTAAGCCGGACTCCTGTAGGGCCAAGTCTGGATATCCTTTGCCTCAACGAGTATTCTCGCCTGAGCAAGCGAGTCGGGACATTGCACTTTTGTCGTGTGAATCGGTAGTCCGCTTGAGCGGAATGGGGTGTTACAATTGTCGCGTGTCTCGCACTCAACCAATACATCCTAAGAACGACATTATAATCGCCCATAGGGAACTCTATAAGCCTCGCGAGAAACTCTCTCCCGCACACAATAACTCTACACGAGGGATATACTCTATCTACTCCAACGAGACTGTTACCAGTAAGTATATTCAACCTTACAGGTAAGGACTCAGACTCTAATCCAACTCGTGTCGCAAAGCGAGCAGATATAAATGAATACAATACATCAGAATCAAATAAAGTTGAAGCTGAATGAAAGTGGACGAGAATGGTACCTACTACCACCTCTCTTGCTGCCAAAGCCTCCTCCATTGATAGCAAGAAGGCTTGACCCTGCCCTCTGGGTGTTGGTCCCCTCTGTTGCTGACATCTAGGTCTCACTTGTGCCTGGGCCTGCGCATACGGCTGCGACCTCTGTTGTAACACCTGAACCTGTCGAGGTAAAGGCTTATGAACCTGCTACTGTTTAACTGGTGCTGGTGTTATGTACTACGGCGTTGTTGGCCGAATTACTGACTGGGCTGATGATGATCCAGTTTGGTTCCTCCTAGGATATGCTTCGACCATGTGGTCTGATACACTACACACCATGCACAATCCTTGTGCCCTACGACACTATAATACCATATGCCCAGGTTTCCCGCAATGGAAACAACTATAGGAAGAAGAAGAAGATGATGACTGCCTCTGCTGAGGGAACATCTGGGAAGGCTGCTGAGATGATGTTGTCCTCCTCGAGGATCCAATCGTCAGGGCTCAAACTTCTAGAGCTGGTGCTGATGACTGGGATGCTGATCCTCCTGAAACGTTGGGCCTCTTCTGACTCCCAACTCGATCTGTAATCCTCTATGATGTGTACTCATACCTTCTGGCTTCCCATATTACCGTATCAAATGTACTCATACCATGCTGCTCCACCACTAAGATTATCTCTAAATGGAGTCCCTGCTGGAACCTCCTCGTCCCCTCCAACTCTGTCGCTACTAAAGTGGGAGCAAACAGACTAAGTCTAGCAAACTCTGCCGCGTAACCGCCGACGGTCATCCCCTCCTGCTTGAGGTTATTAAACCTCTGCTGAAGCTCGTAATACGCCATCGCATCAAAATATCTTGCCTGAAACCTCTCAATAAAAATTACCTATAGAATCGGTGCTGTGAGAGAACCCTCATGCGCTGACCACCAATCACTAGCCAAGTCCAACAACTGTAGCCTCACTACTGCTACACGCTCTCTAGCCGGAGTCCATATTGTCTCCAAGATGGCCTCAGTATTCTGCAGCGAAGCATCGGACGAAATCGCATCTTCTGTAACATTGAAGTACGAAGGACTGAGACGACTGAAGATGGTCACAGAATTATATATCTGAGAATCACCTCGTTCCAACGTTGTGTGGACCGACTGAGTGAGTACATCACTCTGGTTCTGCTGGGTTATCATAAAACCTCGATGGATATCTATCAGTGCTCAGGCAACACCCTCTGGCTGCTCGGGCTGAACTGGGTGCACAGGTGCTGCCTGCTAGTCCGATACTGTCGGCCGATCGGCCTCGGGATCTACTCTAGACTCTGCCCCTGAATATTGAGGCCAATCTCTTAGAATATGCTGGGTTCTCGAATGTTGACCCTCCTCAAGATGATCCATATGGCCGATAGTAACAGGAACAGTGCCCTTGAAAGTTATGGACACAAGAGTCAATCGAAGAACATGATAGATCAACGAATAAGTAGATATCAGATTCAAGAATCCAGGATAGAGAAAATAACTAGGGATCAAGGAAAAATATTTTAGGATTGAGACATCTAGCAACAGCAACAACCCCCACATATCTGTAAAAAAAGATTAAATCTGTTCAGGTAGACATAATCCGCTCAGACAGACCTGTATGGGCCACCACTAAAACCATGTCATGCCCCAGAACAATAATACTCGAAAGCAGGACTGACAAGGCCAGCTACGTATACTTAGAACACTCCGGTACTCCATATATATGGTGAAGCTGTAAGACATGAGGGGCCACTACTACAAACCAACAGTCAAGCCTAGGTCCAACAAACCCTAGTGTCTCAATCACAAGAATAACATGAATAATAACAAGATGTAAGATCAGCTAAAATATAATAGTAAAGCGTCATAAACTATAATATACAGATGATCATAATGCTAGTGAACACAAAATGAATAAACTAGCCAGAATATGAGTCATATATGATCAACCCTAGGATATGTCAATCATGCAATTGCCCGTAGGTTAACTGATCAAACCAAAATACGAGCTAAATACGTGCTCGGTAGCTAAACGCTAACATAAGTAGAATATACATCAGAGTGGGAAAGTAAGAAAACTCAGTCAAGCGGTCTGGTACTCCCGGTGGCCACCATCCTCAGGAAAGTACGGAAGATCTTACGGTACTGCTACTGGATCTGGCCATACAAAATCAGTGGGGTCAGACCCCCAAATAGCAAGCACAATAAAGGAAGCCAATCTATGAACTTAAACCAACATCACAAGCAACACAAATATTGAAAAGTAAAGACTGAATGTAAAAGATCTCAGGATAATAAAGAAAATATTGTAACCTGCAATGAGACATATCCTGAACTGATAATCAATAGAGTAACAAGTGCAAAAAAATAAAAGTGTGATCATGTAAAGCCTAGACTAAACACCATTCATAAATCACGGTAAGTCATATAAGTGATACTTTAACTAACTAGGGTTATCACAATCCTAATTACTAACAATTATAATGCAACGCGGTACTATAGTTCCTTCTGATCGCATGTCCCTACAGTCCGTACGGGATATCCATACGCACAAACCAGCAACGGATACTCCTCAATATAGTCCACAATATAAAGCACTGGATACTCCTTAAGATAACTGTATGAATAACCGGGACTGCATACAATCTAAGAAAATCTCTAGCCATGAACTAAGTGAATCTTTAGTTATTAACCCCTAGCAGTTTCTTGTATGAATCCGGGTGTGGCATTCTGCTGAATCCTTCCTAGACATGATACAACAAAACAAGTTCTAATAGTAATATAAAAAGGTTTAATATACATTGCACAAACGATCTCATGTAAGCCACGACAACAACCAAGCCACGTGTAACCAAGTGAAACCAAGTAAAGCCAAGTGAAGCCATGTCAATCCAGGTGAAGCCAGGTAAAGCCATGTGAAGCGATGTCCAAACAGATGACACCAAGTGGAACCAAGTCAATCCATGTCCGATGAAGCCATGTAAAGTCATGCCAAGTTAAGTCCAGTCAATCATGTCATCACGTGTAGTCGAACAAAGCCGGATGAAATCGAGTAAAGCCAAGTCAAGTCAAGTCAAGTCAAGTCATCTAAAGCCATGTAAGTTTATGTCCAAAATCAGGTCAAGTCCTCGTGTGTCCAAGCAAAAGCCAAAAGTATCAACATTAAAGCATGAAAATCCAAGAATTCCTAAAGAAAGAGAATGATCTGTATACCGTCGGTACAGTCTAGTATATCATCGGTACACCGGTTCAGAGATAGGAAAAATACAACAAGTTTTGGATTCCAAAAATTGGTATACCGTCGGTATATTATAGTATATCGTCGGTATGTCGTTCCAACTAGGCAAAAAGTTACTGGAAAATAAGATTCCAAAAATTGGTATAACGTCGGCACAACCCAGTACGTCGTCGGTATGCCGGCCAAGACAAATATCCTGAAGTCGATCAACAAATGTCGGCAAGATGGGTATACTATAGTACACCGTCGGTATGCCGATAGGGTTCACACAAAAATATCTAGAAATCAAGTCGGTTGAAATCGGTATACCGTCGGTATGTCGGTTCCCAAGAATAAACTTGGTTAAAGTCAAGTCAAGTCTGATTTTCGGAATCCAAATCAAATAGAAAAATTACCAGAACCAAGTCTAATAGAAAGTCAATTCTAGGGTAAGTCTCATATCACAATATGGACTAAATCTCACGGTCACAACTCCGGTACCGTTTTTGTAACCGATTTACCAAAAAGGGACGGAACAAGATTCTATCAGAAATCAAAACCGAGATGGTCACTAGAGTAGAAATCATGATATAAAAAATAATAGTAAGGCAAGCATAATCTAAAAAACAACAACCAAGTTCCAGGAAAGTAAAATGACAGAAAGTAAACGAAGTTCACGAAATCGGCAAGGTGTACTTGCCTAACGCGAGTTCCCAGCCTAAACCTTCTAGTCCACCACCACGAAGGAGTTCAGAAACCACACTCTATGTCTCAAGACCACACTTCCATGCTTGAGAGAGAAATGAAGAAGAGAGGAGAGTGAAAGAAGAAAATAAAATATCTCAAGTACTATTTATAGAGAAATATCTCAAAAATATCTCAAAAATATCTCGAAAGTAAAATAAATATATGTCGGGCAGTATATCATCGGTAGTGTATTATACCGTCGGTATACCAGTCAGGTAGTAAAATTTTAATTTTAAGAAATTTTGAGCTTTCTCGAGATCCAATAAAATATAATAACTAGCAGAAAATACATAACCGCATAAAATACGAATACTGTGAGACGAGTCTCACAAACGAGGCTCACCGTGGGTGGCAATTAGGTTCCCGAGCAGATGAACGCCAAAATTGTGGGATGAACCTTGCATTAAATGAATGAACCCGCGTCTCGGGATAAAAGAAGGCAGTTACGGGTCAACGGGCGCTTCAAATCCCTCGACGTGCTCTTCGAGAGATTTCACTACCACATCCTGAAAATAGGGATATTTTTGTCATTATAGATATTGTGTGTATTTATTTATTTTAATTGCATGATATGTGTATATATATGTATTATATACAGTGTTCCTTAATGCGTGAGTTAGTAGACTAGACCTAGAAGCCCACTAGATGAAGCCCTGATCGAATTATAGGATCATGGATTTTAATTAGCATTTCAAGATTTATTTATTTAGGGTTATAATTAATTACCGTAATTTTATTTAATTGTTGTGTCTTGTCGTTGCTTCGATATTTGGAGCGCTACCCTAGCTTTTGTCTTCCAATAAATTACACACCCTTGTCCTAGATGTGACCATCTTTCATTTTGACCTTTGTGTGACTAATAAATATGTGCTTTTGTGCTTCATTTTAGTCGCATAATATTTGTCGCAGACATTATTACTTAATTCTAAATAAATCTAACTTTGTACCCTTGTGCGTTCCAATCAAAATTGGAGACATAATCTTGACCCATTTTGTGCAACCCAAATTATGATAATATTCTTTTCTGAGTCTTCTACGTCCATGACACTTCTGTTCCACCTAATTTTAGCCCCATGTACTTCTAATTAATTTTAGAACACCAATTATATTCATTTTAATTTAATTAATCCAAAAACCTAAACTTTGTGCTTGGGCACTCTTATACAAAAGTGCATTGAGGTGTCCACACCATTAGACACAACACATGAAGAAACTCATTTCTTCTTCATGTAAATTTTTCCATAATTTTGGAGTGTGTAGCACTCAACATCAACCTCCTTCAACCATAGCCCTCCATTATTTTGAACCAATAAAATTATAGCCATCCATTTTGAATCTATGTAATCCTAGCCCTTGAAATTCTACATGAAGCCATTTTCCCAAGGAGTATGGACCAAATTTCTAGCTCAACCCAACACCTTACATATATATATATATATATATTCTTTTCCTTCTTTACTTTTTCCTTTTCTTTTCTAAACCTAAACTAATACCCAGCCGTAACCTTTCTCATCTTCCCTATTCACCATCTTCTTCTCCTTCTTTCCTGTAGCCGACCGGAGCCCAACCCCTCGCTGGAGTTCACCGCCAGCAGCCCAATCCCGCTAGCCATCTCCCTCTCCTTTTTTCTGTCCATCTCGACCAGAATCCCTCTACCTGTGCCAACCCGACCGGAGCACACGACACCACCCGTCGCTCGCCTGAAGCCCGAACGCCTGCACTTCGACCCCGTCGGCGACCCCGCTGCCATCCCGATGACGACAGCAACTGAACCCGACGCTGTCATCCTCGCCAGAACCACGCCAGAGCCGCTGCTAACCCGCCTGAAACCGACGCCGTTCTCCGCCCAGGCACCCCGCTGAACCCGCTGCACCACCACCATCGTCCCCATCACCATTAAACATCTTCCCGAGCCTTCACCAGTTGACATCTCCTCTATCCCGACGTTAGTCACCCACGCCAAGCAACCCCCTTCGCCTGAGCATCCGCAGACCTCGTCCGCGACCGCCTGAACTCCACCTGACAGCCGGTCATCACCGCCAACCCACTGTTGTCATCATCCCGACCAGCATCCCGCCTTCAGTAACCGCCTGAACACCACCATGCCTCACCCGAGCTCGTCGCACCACCCTCTTCCATCTTTTCCTCTCCCACAGTCCTCCCCGTCCTCGTCGTCACAACCTTGCCGAGCCCCTCCACTCCGGCAGCCTTCATAACCATCATCAACATCATCACCTTAATCATCATCATAATCACCATCATCATCATCGTCGTCATCATCGTCGTCATCGTCGTCGTTATCGTCGTCAACGTCAACCCCGTGCGTGCCCGCGCAGGTTCGTACCTGTCCCCTCCTCCTTCGTGATTTTATGTACGTATGTGTGAAATGTTAGGATTTAACGTATTCATTAGATATCGATTTCTTGAGACCCTGCAATGAACCCAACTCATATACGCATACGCATACGTACGCGTATGCGTATTTTATTCAATAAGGTATATATATATATATATATATATATATATATATATATATATATATATATATATATATATATATATATATATTTAGTATGTATATTTAGTATGTGTATATACTGTGTAGCAATTAAATACTATACTAGTATATATATATTTATATATGTACTGAGAGATCCTAGTGTTAATTACGAATATTCCGTATTTACCTTGACCATTGACCTTGAGAATTGTTAGTAGACTGCCTTATGTACACTGACGTACTGGCAAGCCCTGTTAGTGTTTGACTGTCTAACTTTGCACAGCATTGAGGATGCGACAACCGTGCAGCTAGACGCACGCTTGACCCTACTAAATGACCAGTATCACCCTAGTGTATGCTCTGAGTTCAGTGTAAATATGGTTGTGTATGTGCTAATGTAATAGCTGATGTTGTATTGTATTATATTATATGTATATAGGACCATTGGATTGTTCTGCGAGACTTCAGGAGCAGGACATTGGTATTGCCAGCTAAGGACCCCAGGCGAGTACATTCTCTGATAATTTTCGTTATTTGATAATTTCTATAATTCAAGTATTTAGAAATATTACATCTAATTCTTGACACTGTGCTACACGGACTAGTATATAGATTGGATCTGCATTCATGAGATATTACATTGGTTATCGTATTGACATTATACACGACATTGATATTAGATATTGATATTATATATTGTACATGATATATTGGACATTGATCGTGTAACGTGACGTGTCATGGTTGGATCCATAGTACTAGTTGGGGGCGGAGAAATTGCTAGTGAGAGATGTGATCAAATCCCTATCGTACAAGTATATATATCGTTAAGTGTTAATCATACACCTCACGTATGATTAGCCAGGCCATGTAGCTATCGAACAAGTTCCCAAGCCGATCACATTTCGAAACAACAATTTCAAACACTTAGAATAGTTACAGTTCTCTATTTTAGTTCATATACTACATCACCCGTATATGATATTGTACCTCATTCTCTTTATTTCAGATATGCACTGACTATACCATATTGCATATATTGCCTGTCTCTTTATATTGTCATTGCATTTATTTATTGCCTTCTCTCAGTATATAGTATCATCTATTTATTGTTTTATAGTCCGTATCAATTAACTGAAACTGTTATTTGAGATGTACTTCGCTCCATCCTGACTGAAAATATTTTTCCAGACTGCAACTTAGAGGACCGATGTCCGACATTTTATGGACCACAGGGAGAGTAGCTGCAGCCTTGGACCTTGTAGCCAGTTGTGATTCCGGGAGGTCTAGCCGGGATCACTAGTTATTCAGTTAGTTCTTTTAGTAGTTTATGGTACCGGATTTATTTCCGGCATACTTTGAGACTTGGATGTTATTGTTTGAGTTAGTTTATTTTGTTTGGACTTGTGTTACATTCATTTATTTCTCCAATATCTTATCGTGCTTTAGTTGCTGTGATTGAGTATTCCATATTATATTGTGATATTTGTGTCTCCTTATGGAGTTGAATATTCGTGAGAGATTGATTAGATAGTATCATGACCTAGACAACGTTCTACCGCCGATGCTGCGGCGTAGGCTGGACGTACCCTCGCTCTCGTGCCCCTATACCGGGTGTGGGTCGTGACAGGAGATGACAGCCTGACAACTATACGTGTCAGGCGGCAAGACCTCCTCGAGAATCGAAGGGTTTCATCCATTAAAAAGATTTGACAGCCTGTCAAAAATACTGCGACATCAAGCCCATGCGACAGTAAGAATGATGTGGCATCAAATCCCTGCGGTGATGCGCCAACACTCCCTATGCGGTTGTTTTGTCCATGCTTCTGTGTTCAAAATATTCCAAACTTAGTTAAGTTTGAAAAGTTTGAAGGGGGTCTTGTAGAAGCATGGACAATTATGAGTCATGAGCCACATGCAACTGAGGCAATGCGGCAAGATCAGCCTAAAAGCCATCCTCAGTCGCACTAACAAGAATGCATTTAATGCTCTACAGTAAAAGGTTGAGCCACTAACAGTTTTGATAGCACGTCTCGTAAAACGTGCAACGCCTATGTCAGCACAGTAAGAATTTTCATGTGGCAGCGTTCCCATGCGGCAGAATTGTTAGGCGACAGCGTTCCCATATGCTCATGCGACAACGTTCCCATATCCCCATGCGGCAGAGCGGAGTTGCTATGCGACAGTGTTCACCTAAAACTTCACGCAACCGGATCTTTCTGTTGTAGACAACCATGATCTTCAGGCAGTCGACGCATGCCACGTGTTACGCAGTCCGAGTCATGCATATGAGGGGTGCCAACAACCCAAGATCTCAACAACAGAAAATCTTGACTATTGCCACATGGCGGTCGCAGCGCATCATGCGCCCATAAAGTTGCAACCACATTCGGTTGAGGAGGCCATGCAGCAGCTCAAGACCCGCACGCATGAACTGAAAATGCATGCTCGCGCATGATCCTCCAACATCTATAAATAGCAGGGACATGTATTTTCCAGGGACGTACAGTGAGACGTATAAACGCCTAGAGACCGCAATTCTCTTTCGTCATTGTACCGTCAACGGAGTAAATGAGTCAGTTGCAGTGCTCAATCTCCATCATCACGCTTTTCCAGATATCTTAAATTTGTACTCAGAATTCTCAGTGTTAGGATTCTTTGTACTTCTTTGTTGTATTCAAGATCAATACGAAAGTTAGTAAAAAAAAAATTCCGTGTTTTTTTGATGGCAACACAGGGGACCATACCCTCCATTCTCGTCCCCATCCCAATATCCCCATCCCCGAGTAATGTTTGAATTTGCGTCCCTATCCCAATCCTCGTTCGGGTTTAGTTTTTTACCCCATCTTCGTTTCCGTTAAACAATGCACTCACCGTCCCCATCCCAGTCCCCGTTAATTTATGCACTCTCCGTCCCTGTACTGTTAATACTTTCGAGGTCGAATTTTTTCGACCCGTCCTCTCTCCCGTCAACAATTTTTTTTTGTACATTATAAGCTTAAAAAAATTATTTTTATCCCAATGAAAAATATACAATACACGTTAATAAAAATATATGGTACTAGATAGAGAAAATGATACAATATAAAAAAAGAAAATATTAATCCAACAAAAATATACAAGTACTAAATAGAAGTCTACAATAATAAAAAAAAAAAGAATGTTAACTCTATAAAAATGTATTCCAAATAAAAGTCTATAGTTCCATAGAACAAAAACATACAGATATAATTATTGGAATCGGAGATTTACCGTACGAATTCGATCGGCTTTTTTTAATCTCCATTTTTGTGTTGTCCCATTGTTAAATTCCTAAATCCTCCATCGGATTCGGAAAAAATTATCATTCTGGTTGTTGTTGCCATACCAAACAAAATTTTTGAATGGCTGTACTGAATGTGCTGACACCAAAGACAATAGACGGTTCTTACTCTATCCAAATGTCATCCTCTAATTGTGCTTTAGAAATCCATGCATGCGCAAGTCTTTTATTTGTTCGTCGGAGCACCTCCAACGCCATTATTTTGTTTTGTGTTATAATTTCTATGCACAAAATAATATTTTTTTTTATATAATAAAATTATATTCATACAAGACAATGAGATAAAAAAGTGTTCTCTAACATTATATTGAAAAGACAATAAAAATTAGTTTTTTCTAACTTACAATTTTTTTTTATAAATATTTTTATTCATAATTGATGATGTAGAAGTAAAGAATTGTGAAGTCCATTGTCTAGATCTAGACAATCAATTTCACATTGCCTTTAACATGTTATTGTCATGTCAGTTTTATAATTTATTTTATATTTATATTGGAGAATTTTTTTTAAAATAAGTTATTGTAATTCTTATGCAGCAACCATTTTTCCCAAACTCGCAACAGGGTTGAGATGCTCTCTCCACTGGATATATAGTAAAACTAGTCGCTTTTCCTCCAGAAAATCAAATTTTAAGTAATTAAATTTGTTGACAAATTATATTCCCATGTCTTATGATTATATAAATATTTCCTTAAAAAATATAAAATAAAAATAAATAAATAAAGCAAAAAAAAATTTTAAAAAACATTCTAAAAATATAAATATTAAAAAATAAAAAAATTTCTTTAAAAAATGGAAAAAAAAAAAGGACTAAAAAAACTAAAAGACGAAAAAAAAAATGAAAAAGAAAAAAAATATAAAAAACTGAAGAAACAAAATTAAACAAAAAAAATCCTTAAAACGATAAAGGATAAAAAAAATGAAAAGAAAAAAATATTAGAAAAATATAGAAAAACGACAACAAACATAAATTTTGCTCAAACAGAAAAATATATCCATTAGTCTTAAGGAATATGATTCACATATTTTGTAGATAAATTATTTATTCGAATATTTTAATATTCAAAAATATATTTTTTTGACCTAAACTAAACATAAAAATAGATTTCCTATCCTAGTCAGAAAATAAAATAATTTTGTGTACCAAACACCCTCCTTAGAGTGGTAGCTTAAAAGATGTTAATTGGTATTCATAAGCTTTAGCATTAAGCTTCTTTTTTAATTTATTTTAAGAATACTAGTCATCAACTATTGTAATACACTAATTAAAAAACAAGTATAAACAATACATACTCACACAATCTTTTATTTTTTGAGAAGGAATATACTCTCCTACTTGCAAAGCCATTTACGAGGGAGTACAAGATGTACGATGGTAATCTCCAAAATTGGAAGGCTTCAACATTCATATATGTTAGTAATAAAAAATTCTCACATTTTTCAGAATAATAAAATTTACAAAATTTGGATGAAAAAAATAGGTCTAAAAAATATTATTTTTTAAAAAATATTGTGCCAGACGGTTGGAAGAATTTGTACATATTATTATTTTCTTGAACAAATGGTATAATAGTAGCATGTATGATTATGGAATAGAAAATTGTGTATTTGATTCGGATTCATATCATATGAATAGAACACATAACCTTTTATTCCAGAATAAAACATATATACTACATTTACACTACAAAAACTACTTAGTATGCATGAACTACTGTCTGGCGAAATATTTCGTAAGAAATAATTTTTTTTCATACTTATTTCTTTTCAGCTAAATTTTATTATTTTGTAAAAAAAATATTTTTTTTTCTCCATAGTGGTTAAGAGAAAAAAAATTCTTTCCTTTTTTAGTAGCTGTAAATTCACATATGTTACACGTAAAATAAATATTTTTATAATATATTGAAAAATAGTTCAAATATTTAAATATGTTTGAATTCAAATTTGTTAAATAATGTAAATATTTCTGATATTTTGTTCTTTAGATTAATTTTTAAACAGTTTTAAATTTAGTTTATAAACTTAGTTTTTAAATATATATCTGTGCGGATGAAAAGAAAAGAAAAAAAAGGTTTATTTTTGTAGTACCTTCTTTTTAAAAAATAAATAACGAAGGATTTACACAAGCTCAAGAGAGAGAAAAGAGAAGAGACCATCATTATTCTTTTGTCGGACCGTCAATGGAGTAAAGGAGTTGTTGCAGTACTCAATCTCCATCGTCACATTTTCCAGATCAAAAAATATTGTACTTAGATTTTCTGCCAAGAATTTCTTTGTACTTTTTTGTTTGTTATTGAACAAAAGTTTCTCAAACTCACTTTAATGGCGAACAAGTATGTCGATGATTTTATATCGAGATTCCGTGAGATGAATGAAACCTAGGAATGGCCTTGCTGAACGGACTCGGACCCCATGGAGTTTGGTGTTGTTGATGCGAGTAGGATGATCAATGCTGGATGCTTAGAAATCTGAGTAAATCGAGCTTGGGTAGAATATCTCGTACAAACAAACAATGGTTTGACCTTAGGTTTGAAGGAGCACAGTGCTTTGTATTGCACATTGATGATAGAGATTTGATATGCTATGACCTAGTGAGCTGACCTAGCGGTTAGGTAGACGATCCCATGCTGAGAGTTAGAACCAGTATGATCGACCTTAGACGAGTTACATGGGTAGACTATAGAGCTGGGGCAGCAAGAGTTAGAGTTAGGGCTTGATTTTGAGATTTGTTTTAGAAGTGTGATGTTCGATGCATTTAGGATGAACTGTGTACTCGGATATTGATTGGTTGATTGCTGGAAATCGGATGGATCGTGCAATTGAAATTATGAGACGATATAGTGGATTTGTTGGATTGAATGCTTATGATTGAAATTGATGATACTCAAGTAAAGTTTGGATAACATATTGAATCGTAGATTAAAATCGTGTGATTAGAAGACATAATTGATGAGAGTGCAATACTTGGATTTTGATTGACCCCGCTCGAGGTAACATTGTGGGTTCATAAGACAAAAGTACTTAGATAACGGATTGTGTCATTTTGAAGATTAATCGGAAGAATAGATGGTTAGTTTGTAAAATGGATTCAACGTTGATGATCTAGATTCATGTCATCAAAATAAGTGTTGATAAACAAAATAGATAAAGGCTGATATGTTGCAAACGAGAGAAAAATTAAAAATGTTCCTTGAGGATTGAACGAATACAGATTTATACTTGATCGAATTTGAATGATATCATCAGAATTTTGATCGTGTTTGGAAGAAGTGTGATTGAGGTATGCATAAGTAAAGAATTCGAATTTGGTTTGATGCTTCTTAGACTTGGAAAGTTTTCGGAAGATAGAACGTAGGCGATTCGAGCAATAACTTCGATAGATAGTGAAGTTCCTTAGCGATAGTAGGTGAAGAATGGAGATAAATTGTGTATCGATGTATGATCGGATTTAAACTTGGATTTTGTCGACTTCGAAAGATTGGTTGAGATTCGAACTTGAAGCCTTAAGAATTATTGGGATTTGGTTAACTGGGTCGGGTTTCGATAGGACGACATCGAGTAATAAATTTGGTGATGTTTTGTCACGCCCCAATTTTCATGGAATCGATAGTCGTACCCTGGGCGTGACGCTGTGCGGGCCTAGGTTGTGCACCGCACAAGGCTAAGGTATTTTGCATAGCGAGCACATATTCAGAGTACGCAGATAAATTGAAACACAAAGCTGAAACATGAAAAAAATTTCTTTATTGATAATGAACATCTATTACAAACTCTTGAACGAGTCATAGGGTTGTCGCACGGTCTTACAAAAGTTGGCACAAAATGAGATAGTTGTCCTGTACATTACATCATTTACTAAAATTCAAAATAAGGGACCTCCAAGCGGGATAATGGCTTTCCCGCGGAGCTGCATCAAGTTTGGGTTGCTAGCTCCTTGCTTCAAAATGCTTCAAAGGATGGCACGATCAGGACGCGCCTACAGCTGGACTGGATTGGGGAATGACTTCTGCTCCTCGCAGGATCTCCTTAGTACGGGAAACCTGTTTCAACGAGGGTCAGTACATCGAAACGTACTGGTGAAGGGGAGCTAACCCAACTATACTAATCAATACGTTGTTTATATGAAGCATGCATATTATATGTGGTCTTTTTATATTATCTTAGTTCATTTTACAAGCAAGCAATATATAGAAATTACTAAAATGTACTTGCCACCGTTCGGTGACTTTTACCTGCCCGTCTGAACCGCCTGCACAATACTTACCATGTCCTTCCCTTCCACGAAGACACAAGTTAGCTTGTACAGGTTTACATATACGAAGGGATCACTGGCATAATGCCACAAGGGACGGGTTATAGTCTCGAGACAAGAATGATATGCAACGCAGGTGGCGAGCCCCTCTACATAACACTTCGCCCATAA
Source organism: Iris macrosiphon (assembly GCA_036927795.1). Taxonomy (NCBI): domain Eukaryota; kingdom Viridiplantae; phylum Streptophyta; class Magnoliopsida; order Asparagales; family Iridaceae; genus Iris; species Iris macrosiphon. The sequence goes on from JAYESA010000217.1 coordinate 190,112, forward strand.
CATACGACTATACATAATGTTCCGTCCGGATCGGATCGATCCCAGTGCCCCGACGACCGTCCGCGGAAACCATAAAACCTTGAGCACAAGTTGTCCGTGATCATACGACATCCATTAAGATTAAGGAAATACTAGCACGGTACAAGTTCCATAGCATAAACAGTTTTGCATAGTCTTTCTGATCAATATATCGCATAGCAAACTGTGTTCTATATGCATAGCACAATTTATAGAAGAAGTATACATTCTAACTAAAATTGAAGCATACAAAGAACATTCTAAACGAACTAGCATGCAATAAGGTAACCGTTCACAAGTTGATTGACAAGCATAAAGTAGTCCAAGTCTATTCCTTTTTATCTTGACATCTTTTAGTTATTACTTGGTATCGTTTGATCGGGACAAGCAAGAATACAATATTTTTAGGTATGAAGACTTGGAAGAAGGGCCAACTGAATCGAATATAAGCCACTCACAAGTTGGTTGGAGAAGAAAAGGAAAGAGGTGCTTCAGGACTCCGCTCGCGCGTCGCCTACTGCTCGTTCACCTGCATTGCCACGAACAGCTGATCAATACCTCTTCCACTCTTTCCAAATCTCAGAATTGAAGTGCAGTTCAATGAAAAAAATAATGAAATCCATTGAAACTATTCAAGAAAACACAAGCAAATCCGAAAACTAACTCAAAGCACGAAAGCAACAAAGCGACAGAGAAAACTGAGGCAAGGAAAACTTGCAGCGGAGAGGTCCCTCCTGACTCTGCTGCTAAGTTGATCCTGGGGGCATGGTCCACTGAATATAGGAATCAATTTCGAAGAAGCAAATCCATAACGAGGATGAGATCTTGTTTCAATCTATCCCGATCGAATGATACCGTCTTGTATTTCTTAGCCACGCTCCCCAAATAGGGGGAACGGGACACCACATTCTACCCAACTAATTGGAAGTTTCGTCCACAAAACTTAGGAATAGAACCTATCACTAGAAAAAAATGAAGGAAATATTTCTCTCATCTCAGATTCAAGCTCCCAAGTGGATTCTTCGACCGAATGATTTTGCCAAAGTACGCGCACAAGAGGAACCGAACGACTTCGAAGCAGCTTCTCCTTACGATCCAAAATTTGCACAGGTTGTTCAACATAAGTCAAGTCTGCCTTAAGATCTAGTTGATCAAGATCTACCACATGACTCGGTTTATATACATACTTCCTAAGCTGTGAAACATGGAAGACATCGTGCACTTCGGATAGTGACAGTGGTAGGGCAATCTGATATGCAACTGAGGTGACTCATTTCAGTATCTCGAACGGACTGACGAATCTTGGACTTAGCTTTCCCTTTGCTTCTAATCTAGTGACACCTCGCATGGGCGAAACTTTGAGAAATACCAGTCGCCTTCAAGGAACTCAAGTGGACGTCGATGCGTGTCTGCGTAGCTCTTCTGGCGACTCTTAGCTACCTTTATTCGTTACCGAATCAAACGAATCTTTTGGACAGTCTGCTCCACAAGTTCAGGGCCCAAAAATTTTTGTTCTCCAACTTCGTCCCAACAGATCAGGGATATGCACTTCCGCCCATATAGCGCCTCATACGGCGCCATCTGAATGCTGGATTGAAAGCTATTGTTGTATGCAAATTCAGCTAACGGTATATGCATGTCCCAACTCGTCTTCAAGTCCAAGGCGTAGAGTCGTAGCATGTCTTCGAGGATTTGGTTGACACGTTCTGTTTGACCGTCTGTCTGTGGATGGTAGGCGAAGCTGAACTTCAACTTCGTCCCCATTGCTGACTGCAGGCTTTACCAGAAATGCGATATGAATCGACCATCTCTATCGGAGACTATGGATACGGGTATGCTGTGGAGCCGAACAATTTCGTTGAGGTAGATCTGAGCCAAGCGATCGGCACTCCAAGTAGAATTGATAGGCAGAAAGTGAGCTGACTTGGTGAGTCGATCAACAATGACCCAGACGGCATCATTCCTCCGTTGCATCTTCGGCAAATCAACAATGAAATCCATTGTTATATGTTTCCATTTCCACTCCGGTATAGCGAGGTTCTGCATCTCTCCGCCCGACTTCTGGTGCTCGGCCTTTACCCTCTGACAAGCCAAGCAATGTGACACGAATAGCGCCACATCTTATTTCAAGCCGTGCCACCAAAATGTTGTACGGAGATCTTGATACATCTTTGTGCTACCCGGATGAGAAGTATAACTAGCATAATAAGCTTCCATGAGTATCTCTTTTCTGAGGGCAGCATCATTTGGAATGCACAATCTTTTCTTCACTCGGATCATCCCATCCGTGCCTACCGCAAAGTCAGTTGCATTTCCTGCTGAGATAAGACCTTACATCTTTTGCAGGAACAGGTCATCCTTCTGAGCGGTCTTGACATTTTCTAACAAGTCAGGTTCGAGGCACAATTGAGCCACTTGCGCCCCATTTTTGTATCTGATTATTAGTGTAATATCCAAAGATTCAAGATCTCGACGCAACTTATCATCAATAGCCAAACTCCCAACGAACACTCGACTCAGTGCATCAGCTACAATATTTCCCTTGCCAGGCGTGTATTTGATCATCAGGTCAAAGTCGCTAAGGAGTTTAAGCCAGCGTCGTTGATGAAGTTCAAATCTTTTTGTGTATAAAGATATTTCAAAATCTTATGGTCTGTATAGATCTTGTGCGGTACACCATAAAGGTAGTAGCGTCACAACTTCAGCGTGAACACCACCGCTGCTAGTTCCAAATTATGGGTTGGATAATTCTTCTCGTGAGGCTTTAACTGCCTCAACGCGAAGGCTATCACTTTGTCCCTTTGCATAAGGACACATCCCAATCCCTTTCCTGAGGCGTCACTGTATATCTTGAAGTCATCAGGTCCGTCTGGAAGGGTAAGAATTGGTGCTGAGACGAGGTGCTGCTTTAACTCCATAAATAAAGCTTCATATTCATCCGTCCACGCGAACGTTACTCCTTTCCAAGTGAGCTGAATCAGGGGCGATGCGATTCTAGCAAAATCTTTAATAAATCTACGGTAGTAGCCCGCCAGACCAAGGAAACTCTAAATATCGCTAGTTGAATCAGGCCGCTTCCACTTCACGATGGCTTCTATTTTCTTCGGGTCAAATGAGATGCCCGTTTCAGAGATAATATGCCCGAGAAAGGCTATGTTGTCCAACCAGAACTCATATTTACTAAGCTTGGCATACAACTTGTTGTCTCGAAGGGTTTGAAGCACCATCTGCAGGTGTCCTGCGTGTTCATCCCTATTCTTCGAGTACACCAAGATGTCGTCTATAAAAACAATTACAAATTTATCGAGGAATAGTCGGAACACTCGATTCATCAAATCCATAAAGGCAGCAGGGGTGTTCATCAGACCAAACGGCATAACAAAAAACTTTTAGTGCCCTTAACAGGTTCGGAATACAGTCTTGGGCATGTCCTCAGGCTTAATCTTTAGCTGGTGGTAGCCTGAGCGAAGGTCATTTTTTGAGAACACCGTTGCCCCTTGAAGCTGATCAAAGAGGTCATCTATCTTGGCAGAGGATACTTGTTTCTGATGGTGATCTTATTCAGCTCCCGATAATCGATACAGAGGCGTAGCGTTCTGTCTTTCTTCTTTATGAAGAGCACTGGCGCACCCCAAGGAGACACGCTCGGACGGATGAACCCACGATCCAGTAACTCTTGCATTTGGTACTTTAACTCCTTCAGTTCAGCAGGGGCCATTATGTACGGAGGCTTAGAAATCGGTTGAATATTCGGGAATGTGTCGATGGTGAACTCGATCTCTCGGTCAGGTGGCATGCCGGGTAGTTCGCTCGAAAACACATCAGAGAACTCCGCCTCAATGAAAGAAAACTCAACATTTGCGTAATCCAGCTGTGTGTCCCGAACCGACACTGGGTATACCTCGCAGCCTGAGTATAGCATTAGCCGAGCAGACATCGCAGAAATCACCATGCAGGCCCTGGTTGCATCAGTTGCTGGACTACTCGTATAGCAAAATTTGGCTTCTCCAGGCAGGCGAAAGACGACTCGTTTCTCTGCATATTCGATAGTTGTCGAGCAAGCGCCTAGCCAATCCATCCCCAAAATGATATCATAGTCCCAAACATCTAGAACTAAAACATATAGCGATAGATTCCTTCCTCCAATACAGACATAACCACCTTGGCATACTGAACGGACATGTATTTTCGTTCCCGATGGGGTGCTAACACTAAGGTTTAGATACAACAGTATCATTTCTATATTTTTTTCTACGGCAAAATTTATGGATATAAAACAATACGTTGCACCAGAATCAAATAACACACGTGCATGTACATTATTAAAAAGTAATATACCTGACACAACGGTGTCTGAGGCCAGAGCTTCTTCTCGTGTCATAGTGTAGACCCGACCTTGATCTTGGCGACGCTCTTGCTGAGGCACAGCTCTGTTGGCCTAGGGTGCAGTAGCAGGATTTGGATGTTGAGGGGGAAGCTTGGAGGAAAGCGGACAATCTCGAGCTATGTGGCCTTGACCGCCACAGTTGAAGCACAGCCCTTTCTTGTTGTAACATTTGTCAATGGTGTGCCCCGGCCTATTATAGTGTTCACAACGAGCCCCTATATTTCCCTTTTGTCGACCACCGTTATTTGGATGCTTTGCAGTGTTGTTTCCTCGCTCATTGCTATGGCGCTTGTGATTGGAGGTATGCACAGTGTCGGCAGCAACAGAAGGATACTGTGGTTCGAGGAAAAGGGCATGATTGAGAACTTTTCGCATCATCTGGTACTGGGGAACGACTACGTGTGCATGGATGGCAGGTCGTAGGCCTCCAAATCGTCTGGCACGACTCGCCGCATCAGGTAAATAGGAGCTTACAAATTTGGCGAGCCGTGTCACGACCCGTACCCGGAATTTGGGGCACGAGTGCGTGGCAACGTCCAGCCTACGCCGCAACATCGACGGTAGAACGTTGTCTAGGTCACAATACTATCTAGTCAATCTCACACGAGTATCCAACTCCATAAGGAGACACAGATATTACCATATAATATGGAATACTCAATCATAAAAAATAAAGCACGATGAGATATCGAAGAAAACAAATAAAATACAAGACAAGTCTAAACAACAATAAATAGTCTAACCTACAATCAATAACATCCATATCTCCAAGTATGCTGGAAACAAGTCCTCTATGTCACAGTCTGGAAAAAATATCCAGTCAGGATTGGAGCGAAGTACAAGCACTAACATCAGTTTCATGTATATTGACAAAAATTATAATACAGTGTAAAGAAATACAAGATGGATATGAATACTGGCAATAAGAAATACTGGTGAAATAAAGTACCGAAAATAAGAAATGCTGGAGCATATATCATCATCAATGGTACAATAGCAATGAACAGAAATACAAGTGCATGCTAGAACAATGAACTAGAATATAAGTAAATGCTAGAACAATAACTAGAACATATAGAGATGCTAGATCAATATACTAGAGATACATGTCAAGAACATCTAGCTAAGTGTGTGAAACATCAGCATATCATGTGATCGGCTTGGGACTGATCAGGCTTGTTACATATGATTAGCTATGATTCATGTAAGGTCAGGCTAACCATCCGGATAGCTATGATGCAAGCAATAGTCAGGCTAATAATACATAACAGGCTATGAGGCATATAATGGTCAGGCTGCACTGACGTGAGGTGTGGGTGAGCTATGATTCATGTAGAGTTAGGTATGATCACATAAGCTAGTAATATTTACCCGTCTCCAGCTAGCACTATGGATCCCAATCACGACTCCTCGTGATAGGTCTCGATGATGCCAACTCGTGTATACAACAGTGTCAGAATCATGTACGCCATATAACTAGAATCATAGAGATAATCAACATAATAAAAACTGTCAGAGAATGTACTCGCCTGTGGTCCTTAGCTGGTATGAATCAGAGTCCAAGTCACAATCCAAATAGCCTATGTATTACAATTTTACCATATCAAAAGATAATTTATTTTAATTTATTTAATTCTGAAATAATTACTCTAAAATCTTATTTTAATCTTATTATTCTGATTTTTAGGTTAATTCCTAAATTTTGTCCAAAGGAACTGAATTTTATCAACTCGAGACTCATGGCACGCAAATCGAGGCAATCTGTTGACCGAAAAGTCAACCGACAAAAACTCGAATTTCATGCAAGATTTTATGTAGATTTCAGCATCAAAATCATGCTGGAATTTATGACTCATCCGAATTCAAATTTGTTTGAGAATTATGGTACATACAAATTTCGTATTGTGCACCGATGGTTAAATTCTAATCTAGAAGTTCTACAAAATTAACAGTATATAAATATTTCGAATTAAATTCTGAGAAAAATATATGTAAATTATCTCAACGTTAGCTTTTCGAAAATTTAAACGGTTCATTATTCTGATTCCTGGTTCTCCCAGAATCGCAAAAATATCGAAACACGTCTATTTTCGGATATGCTGTGCTACGAATTTTCTAGAATTTAATATTCAAAATTTCGTAAAAAAATTTATATATTAAGAAAGCTAACCTCAATATGGTTCTAATGCAAAAAACTGGGCCACATTTGGAGTACGGAGCTATGAGTAATGGCTTCTGGAAGATGAAGGAATCATAGATGACAATTCTCCAAAATCTCTCTCTCTAAAATAATAGAATAATTAAGGTTATTATATTATATTATATTATATATATATATATATATATATATATATATATATATATATATATATATATATATATATATATATATATATATATATATGCGCTGACATGCGGCTGAATGATTAATATAGGATGACACGTGTCAGAATCTGATTGGGTTATTTTGTTTATTTGTTTATATTATTTGTTTTTGATTTGCCTTTATCAAAACATTATTTAAGTCGTTTTAAATCTAAATAACTCAACATAAACATTAAAAATAATCATAAAAATCTGGAAAAAATACAAAACATATATTTTAAACCTAAAAACCCCGAAAAATACTTGAGACAATTTTATGTTCATAGGTTTCCTATAATAATTAGGAGAAGCTCTAAAAATTAGTTTTAACTATTTAAATAAAAATAAATATTAAAAATATTCCAAAAATTCTGAAATAATTTCAAAAAATATATAATAATATTATAAACACTAAAAAATTATGTGGGTCCATTCTATATTCCTGAGCTTGCACAATAAATTTTAGAAGTCCTAAAAATTAGTTATTAGCCTAAATAACTCCAAATAAATATTAAAAATACTCAGAAAATTCCCAAAAAATTCTACAAAATATATTTGATTATTTATAACCTAAAATAAAAGTTTTAAATATTTTTAATTAGGTTTGACAGTAAAATAAATTCTTAAAAGTCCTAAAAAATTAATGTTACTAGTTTTTAATTAACTAAAGATTGTGAAAAATCCCAATAGTCCCAAATTAACCTAATAACAATATTTAAGCAAGAATTTCAGTATATAGAGGTTACAAGTCTACCCACCTTAAAAAAAATTCATCCTCAAAATTTAAAATCCTCAATATATATATATATATATATATATATATATATATATATATATATATATATATATATATATATATATATATATATATATTACCATCAAAATTTAATTTCATCAAACCATATAATCATGAAGTAAATCTATATTGTTATTTCACAAATTTGTCAAAATTCTATAAATATCATATTCCTGAAAATCTTTAAATTTAAAATTAAATTCCATTATTATCAAAATCTCCTCCAAAATTTTAAGTTAATAACTAAATAATCAAAAAATTTAATATCAAATCCTCTAATTTAAATCCAATCAATGCCCATTTATAAAATCTAAAATCCTATCCCAAAAATTTGAGTTCAAACACCAATCCATTTGTGATCTTATTCCTCGATTCTTTTTTCACACAATACTCAACAATGTAATACTTATGAAATCTTCAAATACCACCTTCAAATCATAAGTTTTTAAAAATTTATATCTTCTAGTCAAATAAATATACTGATAATCTTCTTAATTCCTCAAAATTTAATGACAATTTCAATCATATCGTAATCTTCATAAAAATCATTAATTTAACAAATCATCAATTCTGCCATATTAAGTTCTCAACTCTTTATTTAATTTAATGTTCATCCTCAAAATTTAAGGTACCTTGTCTCTCTTTGTCAAGTCATAACCTCTTCATTAACTCTTTACTACGGTCAAACTTCCAACAATCAAAGCCTAAGAAAATTCTACCTATAGTCATACAACATACAATCTAGAAAAAATATGCATGGTTGTGGTCTCTTTTATCATGGTATTATAGTCTCTGTCAGGGTGTACTACTAATTACATTCTAGCAAGAAGATCATTGATACAAACTACGGTACTAAAAAATTAATCAATCAATCAAACAGACAGAAAAGGAACAGAAGGAAAGAAAAGAACAGAACATGCTAACACATCACCTGGACATCTTCAACCTCTAACATGCACTTAACTCTGGCACGTTCACTCACTAATTCCTATCCCTATGCACTGATATCCATATAAACTAATCACTAGTCCACAAGATATCAATGGATATATCCTCATTGCACACACATGTCTATTAATACCAAAATTCGATACCAAGAACCTCTAACACAATCATAGGTCAATTGCATCCAAGTTTAATACCTCTATCCCTTTAGGTACCACTGTTTCTACTACAAGCACACCCACTGTTAGCTCTCTTACCTACTGCAATTATTTATACTAGTTGTTCTTATCACTCAAGTGCATACCAAGTGCAACAACCATACTAAGTACTACTCCTTCTAATACAACTCTAGATGGACACACAAGTTAGTTTGTAGTGCCATCTCAAGCATACTCAAGCCAACTGATCCTTACACATGTATATCATCTACTCATATACTAATATACACTTCTTACCCACCATAAAATTTTATCCTCAAAAAAAGTCCTCAAAATTTAACTTCTCGAACAATTTAAATAAAACGCATATACTTTCCTCAAAAGTGAAGTATTCAAATATTGAAATAAAATTTTAATCACTTCCAAAAAATTTTATAGCTTTGGCTATGTTTATTAAATTGAATTCGGATCCTCAAATTTTAATAACATAAAATCTCAACTCCTCAAAATTCTCAAAAATTTGAAATTTATTTCCAATCTTCAAATTATAAATTTAAATCCACATCTATCTAAGTATACATATAAATACTCACAGTCTCTAACACACAAGATACACACAGATATACAAATTATCTATAACTCTCAACTCTGTACTAAAATTTGCACTGCCTGAATTACTTGCACTATTACTATAGCGCCCCGTTCTCCCAGTGCGGAGAGGGCGGCTAAGAAACACAAGACGGTATCGTTCGATCGGGATAGATTGAATTAAGAAATCGTCCTCGTTATGGATTTGTTACTTCGGAATCGATTCCCATATTCAGTGGACCGTGCCCCCGGGATCGACTTAGCGGCAGAGTCAGGAGGACCTCTCGCTGCTATCTTCTATTGCCTCGGTTTTCGATATCGCTTGTTGCTTTCGTGCTTTGAGTTGGTTTTAGGATTTGCTTGTTTTCCTTGAACGGTTTCGATGGTTTTCATTGTTTTCGTTCATTGAACTGCACTTCTATTTCGAGATTGGAAAGAGAGGAAGAAGTATTAATCGAGCTGTTCGTGTGCAGGTGAACAAGCAGTAGGCGGCTTACGAGCGGAGTCGTGAAGCGCCTCTTTCCTTCTCCCTTCCAAAATCTAAGTGAGTGGCTACCAACCCGATTATCTAGCCCTGCTTCCAAGCTTTACATCTAATAAATCTGCATTCTTCTTTGCCCCGATCAAACGATACCAAGTAATAATAAAAGAAACCAAGATAAAAGAGAATAGGCTTGGTTATTATGCTTGTAAATCAAACATGTGAACTGTTATCTTATAGTATGCTTGTTCGTGCAAATGTTCTATAAACCGTGCTAAGTATGGATCACATCTTGTATATGCATAATTGTTCAGGGAGGCTATGCAAAATAAATCATGCAATACTGCTTGTCGTGTACTCGTGTTCTTGCACTCGTGTTGCCTCAAATGCATGACTTGTTAACTTGTTAATCGTGTTCGATCATGGACAACTTGTGCACAAGGTATTGGTTCTGCGGATGGTCGCTGGGGCACTGGCACCGATCCGATCCAGGCGAAACTCGTGTGTAGTCGTCGTGTTCGAGATTGGATAGCTTGCAGCGCAATCGTGTACTCTCGTAGCATGCTATCCTTGTCCTCGGCTACGTCCACTATGGCAACCATGTCAGTGATCATCGTGTATATTTAAACCTGTTGTAAACTAACTTGTGTCTTCGTGGCAGGGAAGGCAAGGTAAGTATTGTGCAGGTAAATTCAGACGGGCAGGTAAAATCCACCGAACAGTGGCTAGTTCATTTTAGTATCATACATATATACTGTTGCTTGTAAATAAACTAAGGCAAGATAGAAACCCACAAGAACATGCATGCTTCATTAAAATAATATGTTGATTGGTATAGTTCGGTTAGCTCGCCTTCACCAGTATGTTTCAACATGCTGACCCTCGTTGAAACAGGTTCTCTGCACCAAGGCGAACCGAGCGAGGAGCCGAAGTCGTCTTCCCGATCCAGTCCAGCTGTTGGCGCATCTTTACCGTGCCCCTTGAAGCATTTTAAAGTCAGAAGCTGCAACTCTTCATACACAAATGCAGCACCGTGGCAAAGCCGTCCTCCAGCCTGGAGGTCTATACATTTTGAAGTTATAAAGGGATGTAATGTACAGGACTGCTATCTCATTTTGAGTCAACACTTTTGTAAGTCCGTGCGGCATATTAGCTGACTCGTTCAGGAGTTTGTAATAGATGTCATTATCAATAAAGAGAACTTGTTCATGTTTCAATTTATCTGTGTACTCTGAATATGTGCTTGCTATGCAAATCATTAAAGCCTTGTGTGGGCGCAACCCCAGGCCCGTACGGCGGTCACGAATCGGGGGATGCCTCAACGATTCTACAGAATCGGGTTGTGACATAATGGTATCAGAGCACAGATTCAAGTTCCTTAGACTTCGTGCTGGAAAAGTTCCTTTAACGATCAAATTCCTGTACGAACTCTTGAACTCGCTAGGCCAAAATGAGATACGTTCATGCAATAAGTCCATAATACATTATGATCCTAATATAATTTACCTTCTTTTGAAGGAATGGCACTAGCGCAATCCACAGCGCAAACTCCGGACGAAACACAAGGCCAAGAAAGTAGTTCGGGCACTTCAGAAAGTTCAGAGAGCCAGCGAGCCATGCCAAGCATCGATCCCGTCCAACGAATATTGCAGATGTTGGAGGCAAACCAACAAAGGGACGAGGCTCGCTATGAACGGGCTGAGAAGCGGGCGAAAGAGAGTCAGCTCAAGTTTCAAGACAATATAGAAGCACGATTCTCAGTCCAACAAAAGCAGGTGGATGCCCTGCAACAGATCGTTCAGACTTTGGCTTCCAACCATTCCACGGCAAGAGCGCCGACTCCGGTAGAACAGCCCGTTCTTGAAGTAGAGACGCCGTAAATTCCAAGGACGAGGGACGTGACTGCCTTCGACTTTGGCCACTTCAAGAAAGTCTGCAATACCCCATTCAACGGGATTGAGGACCCAGTCGTAGCTCTAGATTGGTTGGCCGAACTTGAAGATCATTTCGCTCTGCTAGAGGTCCCCGAAGAGAAGCGCGTCGCCTGCACGCAACTACAGCTCTGCCTCAACGCGCACGATTGGTGGGACGTGCATCGACGATCTTTCCAATTTGATCACGGAGAGGAGGCGATCTCGTGGACGACTTTTTGTGCCGCGTTCGAAGAGGAGTTTATACCCCCTCCAGTAAACGTCAAATGGAAAACGAGTTCGTGCAGCTGCGGCAAGGCAGTATGACAGTTAAAGAGTATTCCGCCGAATTCAACCGTCTCTTCAAATTCGCTAGGGCCTATTTACCTGATGCAGCGAGTCGAGCTAGAAGGTTTGAAGGTGGACTACGCCCTGCCATTCACGGGCACGTAGTCGTTCATCAGTATCATACAATACGTGAAGTCATGAATCACGCCCTATCTCTCAAACCACACTATCGTCACGTTTCTGTCGGCGCTGTGCATACCTACAATCACAAACGCCAAAGCAACGAGAGAGGAAATAGCATCGCAAAGCGACGAAATGACGGTGGTCAGCAAATAAGGGATTGGAGCAATACGTGTCGTTTCTGCAAAAAACTTGGACACGATAAGAAAGACTGCCTCTTGAGACTTGGGTTATGCTTCGCTTGTGGACGATCAGGCCATGCCATTAATTTCTGCCCGAACCTTCCTGATCGTCGTCCCCAACGAAATGCTCCCTAACGGTAGGTCCTATTCCTAAGTTTCGTGGACAAAACTTCCAATTAGTTGGGTAGGATGTAGCGTCCCGTTCTCCCGGTGCGGAGAGCGCGGCTAAGAAACATAAGACGGTATCGTTCGATCGGGATAAATTGAATTAAGAACTCGTCCTCGTTATGGATTTGTTTCTTCGGAATCGATTCCCATATTCAGTGGACCATGCCCCCGGGATCGACTTAGCGGCAGAGTCAGGAGGGACCTCTCCGCTGCTATCTTCTATTGCCTCGATTTTCGATGTCGCTTGTTGCTTTCGTGCTTTGAGTTGGTTTTAGGATTTGCTTGTTTTCCTTGAACGGTTTTGATATTTTTCATTATTTTCGTTCATTGAACTGCACTTCTATTCCGAGATTGGAAAGAGAGGAAGAAGTATTAATCGAGCTGTTCGTGTGCAGGTGAACGAGCAGTAGGCGGCTTACGAGCGGAGTCGTGAAGCGCCTCTTTCCTTCTCCCTTCCAAAACCTAAGTGAGTGGCTACCAACCCGATTCGTTAGCCCTGCTTCCAAGCTTCACATCTAATAAATCTGTATTCTTCTTTGTCCCGATCAAACGATACCAAGTAATAATAAAAGAAACCAAGATAAAAGAGAATAGGCTTGGTTATTATGCTTGTAAATCAAACATGTGAACTGTTATCTTATAGTATGCTTGTTCGTGCAAATGTTCTATAAACCGTGCTAAGTATGGATCACATCTTGTATATGCATAATTGTTCAGGGAGGATATGCAAAATAAATCATGCAATACTGCTTGTCGTGTACTCGTGTTCTTGCACTCGTGTTGCCTCAAATGCATGACTTGTTAACTTGTTAATCGTGTTCGATCATGGACAACTTGTGCACAAGGTATTGGTTCTGGGGACGGTCGCTGGGGCACTGGCACCGATCCGATCCGATCCGGGCGAAACTCGTGTGTAGTCGTCATGTTCGGGATTAGATAGCTTGCAGCGCAATCGTGTATTCTCGTAGCATGCTATCCTTGTCCTCAGCTACGTCCACTATGGCAACCATGCCAGTGATCATCGTGTATATTTAAACTTGTTGCAAACTAACTTGTGTCTTCGTGGCAGGGAAGGCAAGGTAGGTATTGTGCAGGTAAATTCAGACGGGCAGGTAAAATCCACCGAACGGTGGCTAGTTCATTTCAGTATCATACATATATACTGTTGCTTGTAAATGAACTAAGGCAAGATAGAAACCCACAAGAACATGCATGCTTCATTAAAACAACGTGTTGATTGATATAGTTCGGTTAGCTCACCTTCACCAGTATGTTTCGACATGCTGACCCTCGTTGAAATAGGTTCTCCGCACCAAGGCGAACCGAGCGAGGAGCCGAAGTCGTCTTTCCGATCCAGTCCAGCTGTTGGCACATCTTTACCGTGCCCCTTGAAGCATTTTGAAGTCAGAAGCTGCAACTCTTCATACACAAATGCAGCTCCGTGGCAAAGCCATCCTCCAGCCTGGAGGTCTATACATTTTGAAGTTATAAAGGGATGTAATGTATAGGACTACTATCTCATTTTGAGTCAACACTTTTGTAAGCCCGTGCGGCATATTAGCTGACTCGTTCAGGAGTATATAATAGATGTTCATTATCAATAAAGAGAACTTTTCCATGTTTCAAATCTGTGTTTCAATTTATCTGCGTACTCTGAATATGTGCTTGCTATGCAAATCATTAAAGCCTTGTGCGGGCGCAACCCAGGCCCGTACGGCGGTCACGATTCAGGGGATGCCTCAACGATTCTACGAAATCGGGTCGTGATAATTACTTCCAATAATTTTCTATCCATATTAACTGTTACATCAATCTAATATCATCACACGAGGTACTTACTGTTACTAGCACAATTCTCAACTAATCCTTGATATAGAAACACTAGCACTATTGGTATGGTAATACTAACTTCATCATTAGATCACCTCATCAAACTTATTAGAACTCACGATCATTCGCACTAGTTATTAACTTATATAATACACATGCTCCACTTCACTCTCAAAGGCAGGCCTATGGTTCTATATCCCAATTGATGTATAAGTATCTCCCTTTTTAATCTTTTACAGACTGTTACACTAATCTGTGATACACTTCATACCTTTTATGATCAATCTTGATATTCCTCTACCCATGGCACACTCATTAATACCCTTTATGCATATACATTTCTTTACTCTTGACACACCCAAGTAATCAATCATCAAATTGAACATCATGCTCCATTAATCTTCAACACAATTCCTTGATACTTAATTATTTACATAGATCATCCAATTACATAAATTTATGACTATCCAGGACCAGCATGCTGACTCTGATACTTACTCTTGGAACCATCTGATACTCTTTACTCCTCCTTCTACTTATAGTACCAATACTAACTATATTGACACCTATTATAGAACTATTGCTACAAGGTACTACGTTATGGATTAACTCTAGATTGATTCCTACTGCTCACATGTCTAAATAAGAAACACTTACAAACTCACAAGTCATACTCAGTCAACACAGATACTCAAGACACAGACCTAATTGTAAGTCACCAATTATCACACTAACAAGGATCCTTAAAGAAATAAAGCTCTAAAAGAAACTGGATTAAGGACCTGCAAACCCCCAGATTTTTCAGAATTTAAAAATAATTTTTTGAGTTTTTTCTATAATTTTTAACTAATTAAAATAAATATTTTCTAGAATTAAATTAATTTTTGTGATTCTATTAAATATTAAAATATTATGAAAATAATATTTTTGAGTGTAAAATAAATAATTAGACTAAGTGTAATTTTCCTGGAATTTATTGGACCTCGGAACTATTTTTAAAGACCTAAAAATTAATGTTTTAATTAAACCCAACATAAACCAACCTGAACCAACCGGTTTATTGAACCGAACCCATGCTGAACCGAACCGAACCCTGACTCAGACCCAAACCCTAATTTAAACCCTAACGGGTCAGTTTCTGACCCGATCCGCCTACCCGAAACCCGTACCCAAACCCATTACCTATCAGATCGGGTCGGATCCGAATCCAACACCCGACCCACTACCCGAAACCCGCCCGCTACAGTAACCTAACCCTAACCCCCGATTTTTCCTCCGCCCGTTCAACTTTCCCGACCGCCGTGATCCCCGCGACCGTTCACCGTCGCCACCACCATCTCCTCCTCTCCCCGCCCAACGACCGTCTCCTCATCTCCGCCCTGCCTGCTCGCCTCCCTATAACCGTCGCCGGCTCCCCTATATAAACCAACCTCCTGCCGGGCTCCTCTCCACCACCACCGCCATCACCGTACCCCGACTCCCCTGTCGACCCAGCTCCGGCCGCTTCCGATAGCTTTCCTCCGCCGTGACCCCGCCGCAGACGAACCCCGGCCCCTTCACTCACCGCTGCCACTTCACAACCGAACCACCGACGATCCCCTGTCTCCGCCACCCTCTCCACCCGACTCCTCCGGCTACCCCGGCTTCGTCCGACTCCGTCCTCCCCGACGAACCCTGGCGACTTCTCCTCCAGCACCGTCGCAGCTACCCCGGCGACCCCCAGCAGCAACAACCGCCGCCGTCGATGACGAGCACCGCCGCCGCCGCGTATACGCAAATTTCAATCAATACCTACCCATGTTCAGGTGAGTGTTTCTCTCTCCTCGTTGTCTCATTTTTCGTTCTGTCTGCTGTGACGCATTTCTTGCGTGACCCTCTCGAACCCTGTGCAACTCATTCGGGGTATCGCGTCATGTGTCGGTCGCAAACTGAAACACAAAATTA
The DNA here is from genome assembly GCA_036927795.1 of Iris macrosiphon. Taxonomy (NCBI): domain Eukaryota; kingdom Viridiplantae; phylum Streptophyta; class Magnoliopsida; order Asparagales; family Iridaceae; genus Iris; species Iris macrosiphon. The sequence goes on from JAYESA010000217.1 coordinate 206,351, forward strand.
GGAAAATAAACCCCCAATTTCTGAAAATCAGAAATTGTCCCAACTCTCCAGTTCACGACCGTTTTGTGACCAACCCGTTAAATATTTTCAAAACTGGCGTGAACAATTATTTAGACCATATAACCTAGTTTTAAAAGCCTATTTTAGTTCAATTTATTGAGCTGTAGTTTGTAATATTTTCGAGGGTGAAATTGACCAAAAACTTGGTCTTTATAAAACCCTATTTTTTTCGAAACTGGGTGTGCCCCACTAAACGAGACAACTTGGTCATGTGCGAAATTTACCAAAAGGTGCGCGCCGTCAATACGGACTTGTGGGATTTCACAGAAGTTGATTTGGATGTGCGTGCACACCAGAATCAACGCGTATCCGTCGATAATGTCCCGTATCGGCCATGTTCTGAAACTCGTTGTAACTTCGTGTATGCTCGTCATTTCAAAACAAAACTTATGCCATCGGACTCGTAGAAATACGCTGATCTTGTGACCCAAGTTTGGTTCGATTCTGAGAACGTTGACAAAATTTCGTATCGTGAGTTCCACGGCTCCACTTGACAGGCGATTTTATGATCTGCTCATCGGAATCCAGTTCTGGACATTTCGTTGGGTTCGTATCATCATTCTGGACTTGTAGACACTAAGTTTGACGAATTTGGAGAACATTGTCTCTGGAACATTTTTCGGTGCAAAGTGGGCCACATGTGGACCCCGCTTTGACCAAAAACTGTCACTTTTGCCCCTATGTCCAAATTGGACTTATGGACAGACAATTTTAGCTATTTGATATCTTCTGAACCTGATGGCAACGTTTATTTCAGCAACCGAAGGAGTACCTGCAGATCCCACTGATACCAGAGCAGCAGTTGGAAACCAAACCCCAAGCAAGTGTACCTTGCCATACTTGCAGTAATTTGCTTATTATTATTCTTTTAATCTATTATGAGTTATAACTATTCAACCTAGAACCGTGTGACATTACTTAACGTCCGAATAATATTCGGGTGTCAATGCCGTACGCGAAGTTGTGTAACGTTACCTAGACATGGATATCGAGACCCTATACATTTTCGTGCTTGCATTATCAAGTATGTCATACCACAGGTCACCTGACATTGTTCATGAGACAGAATCTTCTTGAGATATTCATGGTGATTCTGTATAGGTTACAGGTTTTGTGACATAGACTTATACATATACCTGGCTATCATTATGACTCGCTGCATCAGTTAGAGGTCATGATCTTGCGTGTCATGGATATGAGACGTGTGATTACAATGGATGGGGAGAGATACACAGGATACATGTTGATTATATATATAACCCTTATTAATGCGGTGCTCAAGACTCTAAACCCGAGCTTGACCCATTACGTGATATTACCGCTACCGGCTCCCAGACACAGAGCTTGTAGTGGTCTCAGCCTGAGTTCTAGTGATGCTCTCAACTTGCATATCACCTAGCTGGTTATATAGTTTACCCTATTGATTCATTTATTTATACTGCACTTATTTGGCTTGAGTTATTTTTATACCTTATTATGTCCCTGAGGACCTGGATCCGGATTATGTCTCCAGGTATAGCAGAGGAGTTCTATCCCGAGATATATGGGGCAGGAGAAGGAACAGGAGCAGGAGCAGGAGCAGACACTGGAACTGAACCGATCTCCGAGGACGAGGTGATCGCCGAGGATTTCTCTTGAGTATTTGCTTCATCTATACTCAGTATTTGTTATTATTAGACTATTTCATTTCTGGTTTGTTGAACCATTGTATCAAACTTATTATCGGGTTATTCCATGATTTACTTTATTGAGACTTGATGATGGTTATATTTCATTTTGCTGTTATTGATCATATTTATCTTCTATGGATGAGATTAGATGGTGACATATTTATTTAAACCTTATTGTTGTATTACAGCTTAAGTACACCCTGATGGGTCCATTAAATTAGGTTTGCTCATCGGTGTGTGCTGCTAGCCATTGTCACGTGTCTAGTCCCTCGATATTTTGGGACTGGGGTATGACATAGTTTTTGTGGTAGCCCATGCAGGTCTACGACTAAATTGTTCGGTTTCAACTAAGAAATCGAGCAAGCCTGCGACAAAGATAGGATAAGTTATAGGATCTCATCTACTTGATTGAATCATTCTTGATCTCTATATCGGATTCAAATTTCTTGACATGCATCCTGCCTTGATTGCTCTGTACGCCTCTTATAGTTTATTTTAGATGCAGAGTAATGGATCCACGAGCAAACGACAAGACTCCTGCAGGATCACCACGAGGTACTGTGGTAACCAACGAAGATGAAGTAACACTAGTGGATAGAGGTCAATCAGCACATCAAAGCAGTCAAGCCAATCAGCATACCTAAAGATTCCGGCGAGCCGATATTCCACCTCCACCACAGTTTACTCCACCAATGCCCATATTCCCACATTGGCAGGCTATGGACGGATAACAGGTATTTTAAATGATCTACGTAATGATGCAAGCTCAACAGCAGATTCAACAAGAGGCTCTGCAAAACAGTATAGTGATCGTACTGGAACAGGCGAATCTACCAGCACGATGGCCAACGACGGGCTCTATCACCGATTTTCGTCAGCTGAAGCCCCGCACCTTTTTAGGCAAGGAGGAGCCCACTGAAGTTCATAAGTGGCTCACAAACACTCAACATCAATTAGAAGCAGCTGAGCTTCCAAGAGAGCGTTGGATGACTGTCGTCCGGATGCAATTGACGGGCAATGCACATCACTGGTGGCTATCTGAGGAGAGACGGCTCAGACCAGACCGAGTCACTTGGGAAGAGTTCTCTAGACTTTTCCAGGAAATGTACATTCCATCTATTGCTCGATCAGAACTTCGGGACAAGTTCAATCGCCTCACTCAAGATAGTATGACAGTGGAAGAATATAATGCGGAGTTCATTCATCTAAGTCGCTTTGCCCCTTCCCTAATCCCGATAGAAGAGGAGAAGGCTGAAAAGTTCTTCGATGGACTAAACTTTCAGCTACAGAGAATAATCGGATCCGTTGTACCTACTTCATACACGGACGTCCTTGCTGCAGCTCGACGTATAGAGCGCATCACCAGGAGAGAGTCCAGCCTGAAGCGGCCTTTCATATCAGCACCAGCCAGAGCACCGCATGGAGAAGCTGCAAAGAAACCTCACCTTCATCAAGAACCACAGGGAGCTGTATCCAAATCCCTAACCCTTTCTACTTGTCACTACTGTGGCAAGGTAGGCCATGTTGAAAAGGAATGTAGACGTAAATTGGGATTATGTTTAGCTTGCGGATCCAGACAGCATTCAGTGAGGGAATGCCCTGAGCGTCGAGAAGGAGCACCAATGGTAAACTAACAAGCTCTACCAGCACCAGGAGGATATCATCCGAGGCCACCCTTGGCACCACGAGCAACACTTTTCCAGCAAGCCCAACAACAGCAGAGGGCGACACCGCAAGGACGCGGATAAGCTTTTGCAATGACAATGGAGGACGCGCAGACTCGTGGAGTAGCAAATGCACGTAAGTTATTTCATAGATGTCTATTCATAGTATTGCTTTAGCACGTGCTTGATTAATTCCATTCCCTAGCCCAAACCTAGTAATTTTAAACTTATTAATAATTGATAACCTAGTTTTTTCTAAGCTGTAGTTTTCTTTGCTTTAACCAGATTTTCTTCACTCTTGAATTACTTACTCCTTCCCTAGGTGTTTTGCTTAACCCTCATCCTTTGATTTTTCTTTATCATAATTCTTTTTTTGTGTCATGCTTCGAACATATTTTGCAACCGTGTCATCTCTTCTGACCGGTTATGTTTCATTATTCTTTGATTGCTAGGACGCAATCCTCTTAAGGGGGGTAGATTGTAAACTCCCAGATTTTTTAGAATTTAAAAATAATTTTTCAAGAATTTTCTGTAATTTTTAACTAATTAAAATAAATATTTTCTAGAATTAAATTAATTTTTATGATTCTATTAAATATTAAAATATTATAAAAATAATATTTTTGAGTGTAAATAAATAATTAGACTTAGTGTAATTTTCTTAGAATTTATTGGACCCCGAAACTATTTTTAAAGACCTAAAAATTAATGTTTTAATTAAACCCAAAATAAACTAACCTGAACCAACCGGTTTATTAAACCGAACCCATGTTAAACCGAACCGAACCCTGACTCAGACCCAAACCCTAATTTAAACCCTAACGGATCAGATTCTGACCCGACCCGCCTACCCGAAACCCGTACCCAAACCCATTACCTATCGGATCGGGTCAGATCCGAATCCAATACCCGACCCACTACACGAAACCCGCCCGCTACAGTAACCTAACCCTAACCCTCAATTTTTTCTCCGCCCATTCGACTTCCCCGACCGCCGTGATCCCCGCGGTCGTTCACCGTCGCCACCGCCATCTCCTTCTCTCCCCGCCCAACGGCCGTCTCCTCATCTCCGCCTTGCCTGTTCGCCTCCCTGTAACCGCTGTCGGGTTCCCTATATAAACCAACCCCCAGCCGGACTCCTCTCCACCACCGCCGCCATCACCGTACCCCGACTCCTCCGCCGACCCAGCTCCGGCCACCTCCGAGAGCTTTCCTCCTCCGTGACCCCGCCGCCGATGAACCCCGGCCCCTTCACTCACCGCTGCCACTTCACAACCGAACCACCGACGATCCCCTGTCTCCGCCACCCTCTCCACCCGACTCCTCCGGCTACCCCAGATCCGTCCGACTCCGTCCTCCACGACGAACCCCGGTGGCTTCTTCTCCAGCACCGCTCAACTACCCCGGCGACCCCCAGCAGCAACAGTCGACGACGACGAGCACCGTCGCACCATCGCGTATACGCAAATTTCTGTCAATACCTACCCCTGTTCAGGTGAGTGTTTCTCTCTCCTCGCTGTAAACCCCCTCATTTTATTCTGTGGATAGTTAGAGTGGACCGGGAAAATTTTTATAGAAAATATTGAGGTTTAGAATAGAGTATATTTATCTAGAATTTTTAATCTAATTAATTAAAATCCTTGGCGCGCGCTATCGTTGTCAAATTATTCGGAGCCCATTTTCAGCCCATAAATTTCGTACAAATATTGTACACTCGACTCAACTCGCCAAATTAGGCACTGGACTTTTCCGTCACAAAAAGTCAGATTCCATTGTGCTCTAAATTAATTGCACAACTTTTCGAATCCGAAATCCTTATTTAATTCCGTGTCGGACACCTGTGTCGTTATCCTCAATTTTGGGATACCAACTTAGCCCCTTGAGCCGGACCAACTAAAGGGTCCAAGACTGACTCCAAGCCCCCACCATTTTTGGCCTTTGCGCCGTTTCCAGATTTTGACCCCGCGGGCCCCAATTAAATTAAATTCGCGGGACGCGTTATCGTTAGTTTAATCGGGATTTATCAGCTCTGTAAATTATATTTTAATATTAAATTAATCCCAATGCCCTCCAAATTTGACCCGCGCCTGACGCGCAACGCCCCCTCACTATGACAATTTTAAATATATTTTTTCTCCGCAATTTTTGCGTCATTTCATGTGACCATGCAAATTCCCGAATTTACGGGGGCTTATTTGCAATTAGCAAATTGTTGGCAACACCTCATTGGTCATGAGTATTAATTTGGGTCCCAAAATGGGGTCCCAAACCCAATTCCCTCATGAAGAAACCCACCCCTATTCATATTAAATCCCAACCACTCATTTTTCCTAGGAGAATCCTAACCACACATTCAAACCTCACATCTCCCTATAAAGTAACCTCTTCTCCCCACACCCTCAACACTCCACCGGCCCTAATCCCAACACCACTCTCTCTCCTCCTCCATTTAATACTTCCCATGCAAAGGAAGCTTCTCCTTCTTCCTTCTTCATTCTTCTTCTCTTCCTCCCTCCTTCCTCCTTCCATTTGAAACCACCCGACCGGTACTCCGACCCCAGACCCCGACCTCCGGCCGCGTCGGCCGCCGACGCAGCCACCCCGCTCCAGCCGGCCTTCACCCCGAGCTACGGTGTGCGTCCGGCCCCGAGCAGTTCAGCGCGTCCGGCCAAGCTCAGCGCGTCCGGTCGAGCAGCTCAGAGTGTCCGGCCAAGCTGCTGTGTGCGTCCGGCCCGCCGCCGCGTGCGACTCCGGCGGCCCGCTGCTGTCCCCCGGCCAGTTTTCCTCCTCCTCCTCCTTCTCCACTCTTCCATCCTCCTCCGGCCGACGAACTCCTCGTCGAGGTATACATTACTCCCCCTCTTGTTTTGATTCCAGATTATTAACATATCATGAAAGAGGTTGATGTTTATATATATGGAAAGAAGATTGTTAGCTAGGGTTTTGAGTTCTTATATATAAGGATGTGGATGGATAGAATGGTATGATAATTAAAAATACGGTTGAGGTATATATATACAGGTAGTTTGAGTTAATGATGTTAAAATGACTAGGGAGGAGGTAGTGTTTAAAAAGAGTTAATATATTACTAGTGTTTGCTTAATGATGATAAATGATAGTGTAGAAAAACATTTGAACTAAAGAAAATATGAGTTGTGGTATGAAAATATTATTGGAATGAGGATGTTTATATATACATATGGGTTCATATTGGCTAAGGTTTAAAATGGATGTTTATGTAGTGGTAGTATAGCCCTGTATCTTGCGGTTAAGAATGTTGGCTAAGGTTTTGGCTTATATATGTGGTTGCATAGTGGAAGATAGTAATAAGAAAATGTATGTTTGAGATATATATGGAATCTGGTATATCGAGGATTAAAGGAAGATATAGCAGATGGGATTTGATATTTACATTGTTGGCATATACATGGTTAAAAAAATAATTGATTGAGGTTATAAAATACCTGCAAAGGGAGAGCAGGTAAATTATTCCGGAATGAGTAGTAGATCGGATCACGAGACAATGAATTGAGGACGATAATAATATTAGGAAATTCCAGAGACTGAGTCTAGACATAGCAGTGTGTAGTACACCAGTCTGTTGTAAAATAGATTATTGATTTAGATTGTATCTCTTCTCTAGGTATTGCGGGACCTGAGGACTTGGACGCAGTACCCGATCCCCGTCATCAGCAGCCGCACGCAGGCAAGTGTACCTTGCCACCCAGTATTTCAGTTTACAGATATTGTGATTCTTTTTGTACATTGTGCGCGTATTTACGTTGATGTTCGATATTCCGTGTCCGGTTCACAACCGGGTGTTGACTTTCGACTTAACGACCTAGATTTATTACTGATGTTTCATAGTACCTCGATGCACGTACCAGAGTACATCGATACCCCAGGACACATTTATACACTGTGATCGTGCCAGATTCCTGTATCCTGATACTGACATCATGACCAGAGACTGGAATGACCTTAGGGTCGCGTTTGTTGAGTTATTCCTCGTGTCGAGACTGTAGTTAGAGGTTCAGGTTCAACGCACAATCGTTGACCGCTCGGGAAGGGGAAGACAGTTACTAGACGTTTGGGCTACTCTGCACGCGCTTAAATATATGTAGTATTTTCCAGTGATACCTGTTTCTAGTGTAGCCTGTTTCACCCGTGTGACTCTTTGCCCGGAGCTGCGGTACGTACCGTGTGTTTCCGTGTCCGGAGCTACGGCTTTACTTTGGACGGCCCACGCGTCGAACGTTGTCTTTAAACTGTGTCACACTTGTTTGGTTGTACTAGTATACCCTGTTGTCGCACTTGTACTATCTGTTTACCTGGCATGTTATTTTCTTGTACCTTGTTACGTCCCTCTGAGGACCTGGTTCCCTTCCAGGTGTAGGTCACGAGGATTACCCAGAGGAGTACGGACCGGGCATTTATCCAGCGGCTGTACCCACTGCCGAGGACGAGGTCATCCCTGAGGACTTCGCCTGATCGCTGGTAGTGACTCTTTCCTTGGGACGGTATCTTTACCTAGTTACCTGCTACCGTCCCAAGTTATCTTATTGCTTATTTCCATTCCAGTTTATTTGTGCTAGCGGGTTTGTCCCCGTGTGACTATTCTAGTGTTTGTACTTGATACTATTTTGGACATTTTTCCTTCCTGCACATTAGTCATTGTATTTACTTCTATTGTGCTCTTATATTGCTGCCTGTGGATGAGATTTAGATTGAGTTTACTTGTGTTATGTGTTGGGTTTTTCCATTGTACTTTACAGCTTAAGTGTACTCCGACGGGCCCATTGGATTGGAATGCCCGCCGAAGTACACTGCTGGCCATTGCCACGTGGCTCGGTTCCTTATCCATGGAACCGGGGCGTGACAAGGTTTTTGTGGTGGCCCATACAGGTCAGATTTAAATCGTCTTGGTCACCTAACTGTGCCAAGCGAGCCTGCAAATTAGGAATAGAGTTAGAAATCTCATCTGCAAAATTTGAAACCTTCACATGACACCTCTATCTCGATATCGTTTACCAAATTGCATCTTGTTTATTTTTCCTCAAATGCTGATCGCATTCATGACTTCTTTTCAGAGTTATGAATCTCCGCAGTGGACGTATCGCGCAGCCTGGCGACGTTCCCCGAGACGCTGGATCATCCGGGGAACCGGATCTGGAGCAGGTCCTTCTACTGACTCCAGCTCCCATGGGACAGTCATCAGGACATCCCGGCATGCCATCAGGCAGACACCAGACTCCACATCAGGCAGGACCTGAGGAGCAGAGGATCCCGAGTCAGGAGGAGCAGCAGTTACCACCTCCTCCACCATTCCCGCCCCAGATGCCCTATATGCCATTCCCCACAGGGCAACCGATGGACGGAACCCAGATATTCCAAATGATGTTTGCGATGATGCAGGCCCAGCAGGCTCAGCAGCAGGCCCAACAACAGGCTCAGCAGCAGGCTCAGCAGCAGGCCCAGCAGGCTCAGCAGTACCAGGCTGAGACCTTGAGAGAGAGCATCGTGACGGCCTTGGGGCAGGCGACACCACCCGCATGTGCACCGACGAGAGGGTCTGTCATAGACTTCCGTCGTTTGACACCGCAACCTTTCGCGGGCACCGAGGAGCCGACGGAGGTCCACGCTTGGCTCACCGGCATTCAGCACCAGCTAGAGGCTACTGACCTCCCCCGACACCGATGGATGACGGCTGTCAGGATGCAGCTCACCGGCAACGCTCATCACTGGTGGCTTTCAGAGGAGGAGCGTTTGGGACCGGATCGCGTCACCTGGGAAGAGTTCTCCAGACTCTTCCAGGAGATGTACATACCCTCTACCGCCCGAGTAGAGCTTCGGAGAAGATTTCAGAACCTCATCCAGGGGAGTATGACTTTAGAGGAATACAATTCTGAGTTCCTCCGCCTGAGCAGATTTGCACCATACCTGATCCCCACTGAAGAAGCGAAGGCCGAGAGGTTTTTTGAGGGCCTGAGATATGAGAACCAGAAGCTTATCGGGTCCACAGCCTACACCACTTACTCCGAGGTACTACTTGCAGCGCGACGCCAAGACCGTATCAGCATGTTGGAGGCTAGTCAGAAACGCCCCTTTGCGTCGACATCAGCAGTCCGAGCCCCGCAGGGAGGACCTGCGAAGCGTCCTTTAGTACAGCAGCAACACCAAAGGGCAGCGCCTCAGCAGGGTGCAGTCATTCCCACTTGCCATTACTGCGGCAAGAAGGGACATGTATTGAGGGACTGCCGACGGAGATTGGGCGCTTGCTTGAGATGCGGATCGGATCAGCATGCAGTCTGAGATTGCCCAGATCAGAGGGATCCAGCACAGATGGTTCACCGACCAGCCCTGCCAGCACCGAGGCCACCTTATGCAGGAGCTGGAGCGCAGCGACCCCCAGCACCAGGAGTGAACCAGAGGAGGCCACCCTTGGCTCCACAGGGAGATCGATACCAGCAGGTCCAGCAGCAGCAGCAGAGGGCACCGGCACCGAGGCAGGGACAGGCCTATGCTATGACCATCGAGGAGGCTGAGACAGCAGGAGAGGTGATAGCAAGTACAATCTTAGTAGCTACATTACCAGCATTAGTCCTATTTGATTCTGGTGCCACACACTCTTTTATAGCTGCTAGTTTCGTGGCTACCCATAGAATAGTCACTGCACCCCTTCCGAAGGTCAAGAGGATTCTTACGGGAGGTGGGATAGTACCTGTTAGCGACACTTGTAGATCATGTTCAGTAGTTGTCTGCGGGCGAGAGATGCGTGCCCGATTTTTGGTTTTCTCCATGCCAGACTACGACATTGTCCTAGGCATGGATTGGTTGAGCCAGTACCACGCAACCCTAGACTGCCATCGTGGTTGTGTCATCTTTAGACCCCCAGATCACCCAGAGTTTGAGTTTCTTCGGGGAGCCCGAGAGCATGGTGTCCAACCTACCCTAGCGACACACATTGCAGAAGGTGAACCGATGTACCCTCACTTTATAGCAGAGTTCGAGGATGTGTTTCCGGAGGATCTTCCAGGACTGCCACCTGACAGAGAGATTGAGTTCACCATAGAGTTGACCCCAGGAGCCGAGCCAGTTACTTCCCCCGTTTATAGACTAGCACCGAAGGAGTTGGTTGAGCTGAAAGTTCAGGTAGATGATCTCTTAGAAAAGGGTTTCATACGGGCTAGTGTATCTCCATGGGGAGCACCCATTCTGTTCGTACCGAAGAAGGACGGGACGGTACGCTTGTGTATCGATTACAGGGCACTAAATGCTGTAACGATAAAGAACAAGTATCCACTACCGCGCATCGATGATTTATTTGATCAGCTTAGCGGTGCTTGTGTATTCTCGAAGATCGACCTCAGATTCGGATATCATCAGATCAAGGTACGGAAAGAAGACATCCAGAAGACGGCCTTTCGGACAAAGTATGGCCACTATGAGTTTTTAGTCATGCCGTTTGGTTTAACCAACGCGCCAGCAGTATTCATGTGTTTGATGAACAATGTTTTCCACCAGTACTTAGATAAGTTCGTGGTGGTATTTATAGACGATATCCTGATATATTCCAAGAGCCAGGAGGAGCATGAGAGACATCTCAGGATTGTATTGGAGACGCTGAGACATGAGAGGCTGTACGCCAAACTCAGCAAATGTGAGTTTTGCTTGGATAGAGTACCATTTCTGGGACACATAATCACCGGAGATGGACTATCAGTGGATCCGGAAAAGATAGCTGCAGTAGAGACCTGGCCTACCCCTACATCAGTTACGGAGGTTAGGAGCTTCCTCGGACTTGCCGGATATTACCGGAGGTTCGTGGAAAACTTTTCGAGGATAGCTGCGCCTATGACGCGACTGACGCGTAAAGGCGAAGAGTTTATCTGGACCGACGAGTGTCAGGCGGCTTTCGATGAGCTGAAGAAGCGTCTGACATCAGCACCGATTTTGACACTGCCTTCCGGATCAGGAGGATTTGTAGTGTACAGTGATGCGTCAGGGAGCGGATTGGGATGTGTACTGATGCAACACGGCAAGGTGATAGCCTACGCATCGAGACAGTTGAGAGTTCATGAAAAGAACTATCCGACGCACGACTTGGAGCTAGCTGCGGTGATATTTGCACTAAAGCTATGGAGACATTACCTTTATGGTGAGCGTGTTAAGATTTATACAGATCATAAAAGCCTGAAGTATGTCTACACGCAGAAGGAGCTCAATATGAGGCAGAGACGCTGGCTAGAGTTGATGACAGATTATGACATTGAGCTGCAGTACCAGCCTGGCAAGGCAAACGTTGTAGCAGATGCCTTAAGCAGGAAGCCCATGGCATACTTTCTGACGACGCAGCGACAGTTGCTAGAGGATCTCCAGGAGCTTGGGATAGAGATCGTATTGCCAGGCATGGATGGACAGATGGCCAGTCTTGAGGTTCAGTCTACTTTGATTGAGAGGATCAAGGCAGCATTGCCTACAGATGCGAGATTTCGACGTCTGCGAGAGAGGACAGAAGCCGGCCTGCAGACGGGACTCAGGATTCATGAAGACGGAACGTTGAGGTGCGGAGATCGCCTATATGTTCCGAGTGGCGAGCTACGCCAAGAGTTGATGACAGAGGCTCATAGCTCGATATATTCCATTCATCCCGGGGGTACGAAGATGTACCGAGACTTGAGACAGCATTTCTGGTGGCATGGGATGAAGAGAGAAATTGCAAGATTTGTGGCGAAGTGTTTAGTGTGTCAGCAAGTCAAGGCTGAACATCAGAGGACTGCAGGATTATTGCAGCCACTCCCCATTCCCGAGTGGAAGTGGGAACATATTACCATGGACTTCGTCACAGGATTTCCGCGCAGCCCTAGCGGGAAGGATGCAGTTTGGGTTGTCGTAGACAGACTCACCAAGTCTGCACATTTCTTGCCCTTCAGAGTTGGGCAATCCACAGAGATACTAGCTGACATGTATATGAGGCAAATAGTACGATTACATGGAGTGCCTGTCAGCATCGTGTCGGATCGTGATTCCAGATTCACCTCACATTTTTGGCAGAGTATGCAGGAGAGCCTAGGAACTCGTCTCAAGTTCAGCACTGCGTATCATCCACAGACTGACGGACAGTCAGAGCGCACGATACAGATATTAGAGGATATGTTGAGAGCGTACATGATTGATTTTGGAGGATCTTGGGAGGACCATCTACACTTGGTGAAATTCTCCTACAATAACAGTTACCAGGCCAGCATACAGATGGCACCTTATGAGGCACTGTATGGCAGGAAATGCAGGTCGCCAGTTTGTTGGAGTGACGTGGGAGAGCGTCAGATACTTGGGCCCGAATTGGTGACACAGACAGTAGAGAAGGTCAAGCAGATTCAGAGCCACCTGCGCGCAGCACAGGACAGACAGAAACACTGGGCAGATGCGCACCGCAGACCATTGGAGTTCAAGGAGGGTGACCACATGTTTTTGAGGATATCGCCCACTCATGGTACCATCAGATTCGGAGGCAGAGGCAAGCTGAGTCCGAGGTATATCGGACCTTTTGACATTCTGGAACGAGTTGGCGAAGTGGCATACCGTCTTGCATTACCTCCATCATTAGAGGGAGTGCATGACGTATTTCACGTATCGCAACTGAGGAGATATGTCGCAGACCCTAACCACGTGCTTGATCATTCGGAGATTACAGTTGGGCCCCGCCTGTCTTACCTAGAGCAGCCAGTTGAGATCCTCGATCGCAGCGAGAAGACTTTGAGAGGGCAGACGATTCGATTGGTCAGAGTGGCATGGAAGCACCATTCACCAGGCGAGTCTACTTGGGAGCGCGAGGATTCTATTAGGCAGCAATTTTCGTACTTATTTGAGGAGCAAGGTATGAATTTACGTACGGCATTTAATTACTAGTTTTTTTTTTAAATTCTGTTAGTTATTATCGTGCTTTACTTTTAATTTCGGGGACAAAATTTTTCTAAGTTGGGAAGAATGTAAACCCCCTCATTTTATTCTGTGGATAGTTAGAGTGGACCGGGAAAATTTTTATAGAAAATATTGAGGTTTAGAATAGAGTATATTTATCTGGAATTTTTAATCTAATTAATTAAAACCCTTGGCGCGCGCTATCGTTGTCAAATTATTCGGAGCCCATTTTCAGCCCATAAATTTCGTACAAATATTGTACACTCGACTCAACTCGCCAAATTAGGCACTGGACTTTTCCGTCACAAAAAGTCAGATTCCATTGTGCTCTAAATTAATTGCACAACTTTTTGAATCCGAAATCCTTATTTAATTCCGTGTCGGACACCTGTGTCGTTATCCTCAATTTTGGGATACCAACTTAGCCCCTTGAGCCGGACCAACTAAAGGGTCCAAGACTGACTCCAAGCCCCCACCATTTTTGGCCTTTGCGCCGTTTCCAGATTTTGACCCCGCGGGCCCCAATTAAATTAAATTCGCGGGACGCGTTATCGTTAGTTTAATCGGGATTTATCAGCTCTGTAAATTATATTTTAATATTAAATTAATCCCAATGCCCTCCAAATTTGACCCGCGCCTGACGCGCAACGCCCCCTCACTATGACAATTTTAAATATATTTTTTCTCCGCAATTTTTGCGTCATTTTATGTGACCATGCAAATTCCCGAATTTACGGGGGCTTATTTGCAATTAGCAAATTGTTGGCAACACCTCATTGGTCATGAGTATTAATTTGGGTCCCAAAATGGGGTCCCAAACCCAATTCCCTCATGAAGAAACCCACCCCTATTCATATTAAATCCCAACCACTCATTTTTCCTAGGAGAATCCTAACCACACATTCAAACCTCACATCTCCCTATAAAGTAACCTCTTCTCCCCACACCCTCAACACTCCACCGGCCCTAATCCCAACACCACTCTCTCTCCTCCTCCATTTAATACTTCCCATGCAAAGGAAGCTTCTCCTTCTTCCTTCTTCATTCTTCTTCTCTTCCTCCCTCCTTCCTCCTTCCATTTGAAACCACCCGACCGGTACTCCGACCCCAGACCCCGACCTCCGGCCGCGTCGGCCGCCGACGCAGCCACCCCGCTCCAGCCGGCCTTCACCCCGAGCTACGGTGTGCGTCCGGCCCCGAGCAGTTCAGCGCGTCCGGCCAAGCTCAGCGCGTCCGGTCGAGCAGCTCAGAGTGTCCGGCCAAGCTGCTGTGTGCGTCCGGCCCGCCGCCGCGTGCGACTCCGGCGGCCCGCTGCTGTCCCCCGGCCAGTTTTCCTCCTCCTCCTCCTTCTCCACTCTTCCATCCTCCTCCGGCCGACGAACTCCTCGTCGAGGTATACATTACTCCCCCTCTTGTTTTGATTCCAGATTATTAACATATCATGAAAGAGGTTGATGTTTATATATATGGAAAGAAGATTGTTAGCTAGGGTTTTGAGTTCTTATATATAAGGATGTGGATGGATAGAATGGTATGATAATTAAAAATACGGTTGAGGTATATATATACAGGTAGTTTGAGTTAATGATGTTAAAATGACTAGGGAGGAGGTAGTGTTTAAAAAGAGTTAATATATTACTAGTGTTTGCTTAATGATGATAAATGATAGTGTAGAAAAACATTTGAACTAAAGAAAATATGAGTTGTGGTATGAAAATATTATTGGAATGAGGATGTTTATATATACATATGGGTTCATATTGGCTAAGGTTTAAAATGGATGTTTATGTAGTGGTAGTATAGCCCTGTATCTTGCGGTTAAGAATGTTGGCTAAGGTTTTGGCTTATATATGTGGTTGCATAGTGGAAGATAGTAATAAGAAAATGTATGTTTGAGATATATATGGAATCTGGTATATCGAGGATTAAAGGAAGATATAGCAGATGGGATTTGATATTTACATTGTTGGCATATACATGGTTAAAAAAATAATTGATTGAGGTTATAAAATACCTGCAAAGGGAGAGCAGGTAAATTATTCCGGAATGAGTAGTAGATCGGATCACGAGACAATGAATTGAGGACGATAATAATATTAGGAAATTCCAGAGACTGAGTCTAGACATAGCAGTGTGTAGTACACCAGTCTGTTGTAAAATAGATTATTGATTTAGATTGTATCTCTTCTCTAGGTATTGCGGGACCTGAGGACTTGGACGCAGTACCCGATCCCCGTCATCAGCAGCCGCACGCAGGCAAGTGTACCTTGCCACCCAATATTTCAGTTTACAGATATTGTGATTCTTTTTATACATTGTGCGCGTATTTACGTTGATGTTCGATATTCCGTGTCCGATTCACAACCGGGTGTTGACTTTCGACTTAACGACCTAGATTTATTACTGATGTTTCATAGTACCTCGATGCACGTACCAGAGTACATCGATACCCCAGGACACATTTATACACTGTGATCGTGCCAGATTCCTGTATCCTGATACTGACATCATGACCAGAGACTGGAACGACCTTAGGGTCGCGTTTGTTGAGTTATTCCTCGTGTCGAGACTGTAGTTAGAGGTTCAGGTTCAACGCACAATCGTTGACCGCTCGGGAAGGGGAAGACAGTTACTAGACGTTTGGGCTACTCTGCACGCGCTTAAATATATGTAGTATTTTCCAGTGATACCTGTTTCTAGTGTAGCCTGTTTCACCTGTGTGACTCTTTGCCCGGAGCTGCGGTACGTACCGTGTGTTTCCGTGTCCGGAGCTACGGCTTTACTTTGGACGGCCCACGCGTCGAACGTTGTCTTTAAACTGTGTCACACTTGTTTGGTTGTACTAGTATACCCTGTTGTCGCACTTGTACTATCTGTTTACCTGGCATGTTATTTTCTTGTACCTTGTTACGTCCCTCTGAGGACCTGGTTCCCTTCCAGGTGTAGGTCACGAGGATTACCCAGAGGAGTACGGACCGGGCATTTATCCAGCGGCTGTACCCACTGCCGAGGACGAGGTCATCCCTGAGGACTTCGCCTGATCGCTGGTAGTGACTCTTTCCTTGGGACGGTATCTTTACCTAGTTACCTGCTACCGTCCCAAGTTATCTTATTGCTTATTTCCATTCCAGTTTATTTGTGCTAGCGGGTTTGTCCCCGTGTGACTATTCTAGTGTTTGTACTTGATACTATTTTGGACATTTTTCCTTCCTGCACATTAGTCGTTGTATTTACTTCTATTGTGCTCTTATATTGCTGCCTGTGGATGAGATTTAGATTGAGTTTACTTGTGTTATGTGTTGGGTTTTTCCATTGTACTTTACAGCTTAAGTGTACTCCGACGGGCCCATTGGATTGGAATGCCCGCCGAAGTACACTGCTGGCCATTGCCACGTGGCTCGGTTCCTTATCCATGGAACCGGGGCGTGACACTCGCTGTCTCATTTTTTGTTCTGTCTGCTGTGACGCGTTCCCTGCGTGACCCTCTCGAACCCCGTGTAACTCGTTCGGGGTATCGCGTCCTATGTCGGTCGCAAACAGCGACGCAAAATCAGGAAAATAAATCCCAATTTTTGAAAATCAGAAATTATTCCGTACTCCCCAATTCACGATCATTTTGCGACCAACCTGTTAAATGTTTTCAAAATTGGCTTGAACAATTATTTAGACCATATAACCTAGTTTTAAAACCCTATTTTAGTTCAATTTATTAAGCTGTAGTTTGTAATATTTTCAAGGGTGAAATTGGCCAAAAACTTGGTCTTCATAAAACCCTAATTTTCTCTGAACTGGGTGCGCCCCGCTAAACGAGGCAACTTGGTCGTATATGAACTTCACCGAAAGGTGCGTGCTGTCAAAACGGACGTGTAGGATTTTGTGGAAGTTGATATGGATGTGCGTGCACACCGAAATCAAAGCGTATCCGTCGATAACGCCCCATATCGGCCCTCTTCTAAAACTCGTTATAACTTCGTGTGCGCTCGTCATTTTGAAACAAAACTTTCGCCATCAGACTCGTAGCAATACGCTGGTCCTGTGACCCAAGTTGGGTTCGATTCTGAGAACGTTGACAAAATCCCGTATTGTGGGCCCCACGGCTCTACTTGACGGGCGATTTTGTGATCGGCTCATCGAAATCCAGTTCTGGATATTCCGTTGGGTTTGTATCATCGTTCTGGACTTGTAGACACTAAGTTTGACAAATTTGGAGAACATTATCTCTGGCATATTTTTTGGTGCGAAATGGGCCACATGTGGACCCCGCTTTGACAAAAAACTGTCACTTTTGCCCCTGTATCCAAATTGGACTTATGGACAGGCAATTTTAGCTATTTGATATCTTCTGAACCTGATGGTAACGTTTATTTCAGCATCCGAAGGAGTACCTGCAGATCCCGCTGATACCAGAGCAGCAGTTGGAAACCAAACCACAGGCAAGTGTACCTTGCCATACTTGCAGTAATTTGATTATTATTATTCTCTTGATCTATTCTGAGTTATAACTATTCAACCTAGGACCATGTGACATTACTTAATGTCCGAATAATATTCGGGTGTCAACGCCGTACGCGGAGTTGTGTAACGTCACCTAGACATGGATATCGAGACCCTATAAATTTTTGTGCATGCATTATCAAGTACGTCATACCACAGGACACCTGACACTGTTCATGAGACAAAATCTTGCTGAGATATTCATGGTGATTCTTTATAGGTTACAGGTTTCGTGACATAGACTTATACATATACCTGGCTATCATTATGACTCGCTGCATCAGTTAGAGGTCATGATCTTGCGTGTCATGGACATGAGACGTGTGATTACATTGGGTGGGGAGAGACACACAGGCTACAGGATGATTATATATATAAAACCCTTATTAATGCGGTGCTCAAGACTCTAAACCCGAGCTTGACCCATTACGTGATATTACCGCTACCGGCTCCCAGACACAGAGCTTGTAGTGGTCTCAGCCTGAGTTCTAGTGATGCTCTTAACTTGCATATCACCTAGTTGGTTATATAGTTTACCCTATTGATTCATTTATTTATACTGCAATTATTTGGCTTGAGTTATTCTTGTACCTTGTTATGTCCCCTGAGGACCTGGATCCGGATTATGTCCCCAGGTATAGCAGAGGAGTTCTATCCCGAGATATATGGGGCAGAAGCTGGAACAGGAGCAGACACTGGAACTGAACCAATCCCCGAGGACGAGGTGATCGCCGAGGATTTCTCTTGAGTATTTGCTTCATCTATACTCAGTATTTTTTATTATTAGACTCTTTTATTTCTGGTCTGTTTGTCACGCCCCAGTCCCAAAATATCGAGGGACTAGACACGTGACAATGGCCAGCAGCATACACCGATGGACAAACCCAATTTAATGGATCCATCGGGGCATACTTAAGCTGTATTACAACGATCAGGATTTACTAATCTCATCCACAGAATAAATATAGAAATATCAACAAAAGAAAATAAACATCATCCAGTCACAAGTAAATAAAATCGGGGAATAACCCGATATTAAGTCTGTTACAATTGTTCACTTAAACAAGAATTTAAAAGAGTTTAATTGCCATTTAAAATTGAGCATAGAAGAAGCAGATATTCAGGAGAAATCCTCAGCGATCACATCGTCCTCAGGTTCTGGTACTGCTCCGAGAAGTGCTCATGTCCCGTATACCTCGGGGTAGATCTCGTCTGCTAATCCTGGGGACATAATCCGGATCCAGGTCCTCAGGGGACATAGCAAGTTACAAGATAACTCAAGCCAAAAATAAATGTAGTGCAATAGTAAATGAACAATAGGTAAATATGTAACCAGCTAAGTGAAATGCAAGATAAGAGCAGCACTAGAACTCATGCTGAGACCACTACAAGCTCTGTGTCGGGGAGCCGGTAGCAGCGATATTATGTGGTTTGTCTAGCTCAAAAGGGAGACTACGACACCATCATAATATAATCAACCTGTAGCCTGTGTTTCTCTCCCCACCCAATATAATCACACGTCTCATGTCCATGACATGCAAGATCAAAACTAATGCAGTAAGTCATAATAAGATCTAAGAATATAATGTCTATGTCATGAAACCTGTATCCTATACAGAGTTACCATGAATATCACAGGAAGATTCTGTCTCATGAATAGTATCAGATGTCCTGGGTATAACGTACTTGATAATGCAAGCACGAGAAGTATAGGGTTTCGGTATCCATGTCTAGGTGACGTTACACAACTCTGCGTACAGTGTTGGCACCCGACTATAATCGGACGCTAAGTAAAATCACACGGTCCTAGGTCAACGTTCTCAGAATTGAACCAAACTTGGGTCACAGGACCAGCGTATTGCTATGAGTCCGATGGCGCAAGTTTCGTTTCGATCCGACGTGTGTACACAAAGTTACGACGAGATTCAGAACAGGCAGATACGGGGCATTGTCGGCAGATACGCATTGATTTCGGTGTGCACGCACATCCAAATCAACTTCTGCGAAATCCTGCATGTTGTGTCAACGGCGTGCACGTTTCGGTGAAGACCGCACGCGACCAAGTCGTCCCGTTTGGCGGGGCGTACTCAGTTCCAGGGTAAAATAGGGCGTTGCTTTTCCTATTTTTGGATCGCGGTTCGCGATCGCCACATGACGCGATGTACCGAGCAGGTTGCACGGACATCGAGAGGGTCACGCAGGGTTCGCGTCACAACTGACGGAACGAGAAACAGAGCAACAAGGAGAGAGAACGGGTTACCTGAACAGGGCTCCGTAAAATCTGAATTTCCTGTGTCCGTGAGTCGACACGAGATACTGACACAGTGTCAGAGCTGTGTCCGGGTACTATTCAGGCGGCCGGAGACTCGCCGAAGGAGGGGCTGTCCGGGGCGGATGTTCGTCGGCTCAAGCGGGGCTCGAGGGAGGGAGGCGGCTCACGGGAGGCGGCTCAGGCGGGGGCTCTCGGCGGCGAGGAAGACGGAGGAGTCGACCGGCTGGGGTTCGACTAGGTCGGGCTGGGCATGGCGCTGCGGAGGCGAGCTGGGCAGAGGAGGAAGGCGGGGAGGCACCGGAGACGATCGGGGACGGAGGAGGCGAGGCCGGAGGACGGAGGCGGAGAGAGGAGGAGAGGGTAAGGATTTTATAGGAGAGAGGGAGGAGGAGGAACGGCGGTGGGTACGGGGGAGCCGGAGCGGCTGGGAGGCGAGCGGGCGAGGACGAGAGGCGGCGGCCGTTGCAGGAAGCCGGAGCGGCGCCGGCGGCGAGCTGAAACATCGGGGAAGAAGAAAGGGGCTGGGCACTGTTCACCCGGGTCGGGTCGGTGACGGGTCGGGCGGTGGATCCGGCCCGATCCGCTAAGCATTAAGCGGGTTTAGGTATGCGGGTTCGGGTCGGCGGGTTAGACCCGAATCCGACCCGCTAGGGTTTGGTTCGGTTTAGCTAAACCGGGTCTGAGTTGGTTTATTTAAAATAAACCGGGTTCAATTCAGGGTTTTATTTGGTTTATTAATTAATTAGTTTTTAGGGCTTTAAAAATGCTTCCGGAGTCCAATAAATTCCCGGAAAATTACTCTATGTCTAATTTTTTATTTTACACCAGAAAATATTATTTTCATAATATTTTAATATTAATTAACTTCATTTAAAAATCATTTAAATTTAAAATACCTTAGTTTTAATTTCAGAAAAAATCCCAAAAATTACAGAAATTTGTGAAAAATTCTAAATTAAAAATTCTTGAAAATCAGGGGATTTACAATCTACCCCCTTAAGAGGATTGCGTCCTCGTAATCAAAGAATAACCGGTCAACAGAGATGACACGGTTGCAAATATTGTTCAAAGCACATCACAATCAAGGAGAATCAATGTTTTAAGAAGAACACGTAGGGAAAATCATTTTCCTAAGCGATAAAAGTTATGCAATTTTCCGAATGAAGAAAATCTAGAAAATTACAGTTTTAGAAAACCAGGTTATCCTTTATAAAAATATATTAGACTAACAATTATAAAACATTCTAGGTTATCACTAGGTTATCTATTATTAGCAAGTTAAAACTGTCAAGTTAAGTCTAAGGTCACGAACCAGCAGGCACGAACTATAGCAAATCTAGAAACAGATAACTATGAAAAACTTACGCGCATTAGCTACTCCATGATTCTGCACGTTCTCCAAGGTCATCGCCAGGGCTTGTCTGCGTCCTTGTAGTCGATTCCTCTGCTGCTGTTGAGCCTGCTGGAAGAGTAGTGTCTGGGATATCAAAGGTGGCCTCGGCTGATACCCTCCTAGAGATGGTGGTAGGACTCCTTCAACTCCCGTTTGCGGTGCTCCCAATGCTGGATAGGCTGGCCTCGGTACTGGTATCGCTTGTTGGTTAACCATTGGTGCTCCTTCTCGACGCTCAGGGCATTCCCTCATTAAATGCTAATTGGATCTGCAAGCTAAACATAATCTCCTTTTGCGTCTGCACTCGTTCTCAATATGGTCTCGCTTGCGACAATATGGACAGATAGGTAGTACCTGTGAATATGCTTCTGGTAGTTGGTGCATGTGAGGTCTTTTTGTAACTTCTTCCTGTGGTGCTCCAGCTGGTGCTAATGTGGATGGCCGCTTCAGACTGGTCTCTCTCCTGATGACGCGCTCCATGCGTCGGGCTGCAGCAAGGACGTCCGGGTAAGATGTAGGAGCAACGGATCCAATTAGTTTCTGTAGCTCGATGTTTAATCCGTCGAAGAACTTCTCAGCCTTCTCTTCTTCTGTCTGAATCAAGGTTGGGGCGAAGCGACTCAGACGAATGAACTTCGCTTTGTATTCTTCCACTGTCATACTGTCTTGAGTGAGGTGATTGAACTTGTCCCAAAGTTCTGATCGAGCGATGGCTGGAATGTACATCTCCTGAAAGAGTCTAGAGAACTCTTCCCAAGTGATTCGGTCTGGTCCGAGCCGTGTCTCCTCAGATAGCCACCAGTGATGTGCATTGTCCGTCAATTGCATTCTGACTGCAGTCATCCAACGTTCTCGTGGAATCTCAGCTGCTTCTAATTGATGTTGAGTGTTGGTGAGCCACTCATGAACTTCTGTGGGCTCTTCTTTTCCTGAGAAGGTACGAGGCTTTAGCTGGCGAAAATCGGCGATAGAGCCCATCGTTGGCCGTCGTACTGGTAAATCTTCCTGCTCCAGTGCGATTACTAGGCTGCTCCTCAAGTTCTCTGCCTCATGACGCAGAGCCTCTTGTTGAATTTGTTGTTGAGCTTGCATCATTGCATAGATCATTTGTAATATCTGATGCCCGTCCATAGCCTGCCCTTGTGGGTTTATGGGCATTGGTGGAGTAAACAATGGCGGAGGTGGGATGTCATCTTGCTGGATTCTCGAGGCATGCTGACTTGCTGGATTGCATTATTGTGATGATTGACCTTCACCAACTGGTGTTACTTCGTCTTTGTTGGTTATCACAGTATCTCGTGTTGTTCCTGGATGAGTCTCGTCGCCGGCTTGTGGATCCATAGTTCTGCAACCAAACTAAACAATAAGAGGCGCACAGGAATCAAGGCAGGATACAAGTCAAAAAATAAATTTGAATCTGATATAGATGTCAAGAACGATTCAAGCAAGTGGATAAGATCCTAAAAACTTATCATATTCTTATTGCAGGCTTGCTCGGTCCCTAAGTTAAAACCGAACAATTTAGTCGTTGACCTGCATGGACCACCACAAAAACCATGTCACGTCCCAGTCCCAAAATATCGAGGGACTAGACACGTGGCAATGGCCAGCAGCACACACCGATGGCAAACCCAATTTAATGGATCCATCGGGGCATACTTAAGCTGTATTACAACGATCAGGATTTACTAATCTCATCCACAGAATAAATATAGCAATATCAACAAAAGAAAATAAACATCATCCAGTCACAAGTAAATAAAATCGGGGAATAATCCGATATTAAGTCTGTTACAATTGTTCACTTAAACAAGAATTTAAAAGAGTTTAATTGCCATTTAAAATTGAGCATAGAAGAAGCAGATATTCAGGAGAAATTCTCAGCGATCACCTCGTCCTCAGGTTCTGGTACTGCTCCGAGAAGTGCTCATGTCCCCTATACCTCAGGGTAGATCTCGTCTGCTAATCCTGGGGACATAATCCGGATCCAGGTCCTCAGGAGACATAGCAAGGTACAAGATAACTCAAGCCAAAAATAAATACAGTGCAATAGTAAATGAACAATAGGTAAATATGTAACCAGCTAAGTGAAATACAAGATAAGAGCAGCACTAGAACTCAGGCTGAGACCACTACAAGCTCTGTGTCGGGGAGCCAGTAGCAGCGATATCATATGGTTTGTCTAGCTCAAAAGGGAGACTACGACACCGTCATAATATAATCAACCTGTAGCCTGTGTGTCTCTCCCCACCCAATGTAATCACACGTCTCATGTCCATGACACGCAAGATCAAAACTAATGCAGTAAGTCATAATAAGATCTAAGAATATAATGTCTATGTCATAAAACATGTATCCTATACAGAATCACCATGAATATCTCAGGAAGATTCTGTCTCATAAATAGTGTCAGGTGTCCTGGGTATAACGTACTTGATAATGCAAGCACGAGAAGTATAGGGTTTCGGTATCCATGTCTAGGTGACGTTACACAACTCTGCGTACAGTGTTGGCACCCGACTATAATCGGACGCTAAGTAAAGTCACACGGTCCTAGGTCAAGCATGCACAATAATGTATAAATAAGTCAAGAAAATAAGTAGCAAAACTGCAGAGTTTGGCAAGGTACACTTGCCTACGGTTCTGGCTCCAACTGTAGCTTTGACTTCAGTGGGACTTGCAGGTACTCCTCCGGTTGCTGAAATAAACATCACCATCAGATTCAGAAAATATCAAATAGCTAGAAACGCCTGTCCTTGAGTCCAGTTTGGACACAGGGGCAAAAATAACAGTTTCTGGTCAAAGCGGGGTCTACAGGTGGGCCGCTTTGCACCGAAAAATGTGTCAGAACCAATGGTCTCAAAATCCATCAAACTTAGTGTCAACAAGTCAGGAACGATGATACAAACCCAAAGAAACTTCCAGAATTGGATTCCGATGAGCCGATCACAAAATCGCCCGTCAAATGGAGACGTAGGGCCCACGAAATACGATTTTGTCAATATTCTCAGAATCGAACCAAACTTGGGTCACAGGACCAACGTATTACTACGAGTCCGATGGCATAAGTTTTGTTTCGATCCGATGTGTGTACACAAAGTTATGATAAGATTCAAAACAGACGGATACGGGACGTTATCGGTGGATACGCGTTGATTCCGGTGTGCACGCACATCCAAATCAACTTCTGCGAAATCTCGCACATCTGTATCAACAGCGCGCACGTTTCAGTAAAGACCGCATGCGACCAAGTCGTCCCGTTTGGCGGGACGTACTCAGTTCCGGGGTGAAACAGGGCATAGTTTTTCCTATTTTTGGATCGCGGTTCGCGATCGCCACAGGACGCGATGCACCGAGCGGGTTGTACGGACATCGAGAGGGTCATGCAGGGTTCGCGTTACAACTGACGAAACGAGAAACAGAGCAACAAGAAGAGAGAACGGGTTACCTGAACAAGGCTCCGTCAAATCTGAATTTCCTGTGTCCGCGAGTCGACACGAGACACTGACACAGTGTTAGAGCTGTGTCCGGGTACTGTTCAGGCGGCCAGAGACTCGCCGGAGGAGGGGCTGTCCGGGGCGGATGTTCGCCTGCTTAGGCGGGGCTTGAGGGAGGGAGGCGGCTCAGGCGGGGGCTCTCGGCGGCGAGGAATACGGAGGAGTCGACTGGCTGGGGTTCGACTAGGTCGGGCTGGGCACGGCGCTGCGGAGGCGAGCTGGGCAGAGGAGGAAGGCGGGGAGGCACCGGAGACGATCGGGGACGGAGGAGGCGAGGCCGGAGGACGGAGGCGGAGAGAGGAGGAGAGGGTAAGGTTTTTATAGGAGAGAGGGAGGAGGAGGAACAGCGGCAGGTACGGGGGAGCCGGAGCGGCTGGGAGGCGAGCGGGCGGGGACGCGAGGCGGCGGCCGTTGAAGAAAGCTGGAGCGGCGCCGGCGGCGAGCTGAAACGTCGGGGAAGAAGAAAGGGGTTGGGCACTGTTCACCCGGGTCGGGTCGGTGACGGGTCGGGTCAGGCGGTAGATCCGGCCCGATCCGCTAAGCATTAAGCGGGTTTGGGTATGCGGGTTCGGGTCGGCGGGTTAGACCCGAATCTGACCCGCTAGGGTTTGGTTCAGTTTAGCTAAAGCGGGTCTGAGTTGGTTTATTTGAAATAAACCGGGTTCAATTCAGGGTTTTATTTGGTTTATTAATTAATTAGTTTTTAGGGCTTTAAAAATGCTTCCGGGGTCCAATAAATTCCCAGAAAATTATCCTATGTCTAGTTTTTTATTTTACACCAGAAAATATTATTTCCATAATATTTTAATATTAATTAAACTCATTTAAAAATCATTTAAATTCAAAATACCTTAGTTTTAATTTCAGAAAAAATCCTAAAAATTACAGAAAATTCTGAAAAATTCCAAATTAAAAATTCTTGAAAATCAGGGGGTTTACACTGTTGAACTATTGTATCAGACTTATTATCGGGTTGTTCCCCAATTTACTTTATTGAGACTTGATGATGGTTATATTTTATTTTTATGTTATTGATCATATTTATCTTCTATGGATGAGATTAGATGGTGACATATTTATTTAGACCTTATTATTGTATTACAGATTAAGTACACCCTGATGGGTCCATTAAATTGGGATTGCCCATCGGTGTGTGCTGCTAGACATTGCCACGTGTCTAGTCCCTCAATATTTTGGGACTGGGGCATGACAGGACTGAAGGTATCACTACTGCTAGCAAAGGAATGATGGAACAAAGTCCGATAATAACAGAAGTAGATAAGTATTAAGATGATACTTTAAGAACCAATTTAAGATACAACCTGATAATCATATACGTCTGTCCAAAATCATGACACTCAGAATCCTCACCACGCCACGCCAGTAAGCATAGCTGCGATAAACGATAGGTTCCATAACTAAGGTATGCAACTCTATAATCACGTCATTTAGAATCCTCGCCACGCCAACCGGTATGGCTACGAGAGACTCTAAATTTCATAACTAAGATATGTACATCCAAGGTCAGGTTCCTACGTTTCCGTCATGATAGCTAATATGGTTGTGATAAACTCTAGGCTCCATAACCAAGGTAGACATTTTACCTTTCTCACTGTCCTCATCAACATATGTCTTCAGATGATACCGTAAATTTTAGCCCGTAAAGTTTATCTCGATATGGAATCAAACTCAACAATGATACCAAGAATTTAAACTTAACAACTGATCAACCAGAATCAAACTCAATATCAACAAGTGAGAACGGATGAAAACAAGGGGAAAAAAATTTAAATTGGAAATTATAATGAGATTCTCAAGGGTCGTCCCAGGAACCTCTCAAAAATTTGTGATTGAGTATCATCTCTCATCCTAGTATCATATGTCCTATATTCTATCGCAGGCACACATTAGTACAACTCAGATGTCGCACTACTACGACATCGCTCTAATTGTGAAGTCTGACATGCATGGGCCGCCACTAAAAATATGTCACGACCCGCACCTGAAATTTGGGGCACGAGTGCGTGGGTACATCCAGCCTACGCCGCAGCATCGGCGGTAGAACATTGTCTAGGTCACAATACTATCTAGAAAATCTCACACGAGTATCCAACTCCATAAGGAGACACAGATATCACCATATAATATGGAATACTCAATCACGAAAAATAAAGCACGATGAGATATCAAAGAAAACAAATAAAATATAAGACAAGTCTAAACAACAATAAATAGTCTAACCTACAATCAATAACATCCATATCTCCAAGTATGCTGGAAACAAGTCCTCTATGTCACAGTCTAAAAAAAATATCAAGTCAAGATTGGAGCGAAGTACAAGCACTAATAGCAGTTCTATATATATTGACAAAAACTATAATACAGTGTAAAGAAATACAAGATGGATATGAATACTGGCAATAAGAAATACTGGTGAAATAAAGTACTAGAAATAAGAAATGCTGGAGCATATATCATCATCAATGGTACACTAGCAACGAATAGAAATACAAGTGCATGCTAGAACAATGAACTAGAATATAAGTAAACGCTAGAATAATAACTAGAACATGTAGAGATGCTAGATCAATATACTAGAGATACATGTCAAGAACATCTAGCTAAGTGTGTGAAACATCAGCATATCATGTGATCTGCTTGGGACTGATCAGGCTTGTTACATATGATTAGCTATGATTCATGTAAGGTCAGGCTAACCATCCGGTTAGCAATGATGCAAGCAATAGTCAAGCTAATCATACATAACAGGCTATGAGGCATGTAATGGTCAGGCTGCACCGACGTGAGGTATATGTGAGCTATGATTCATGTAGAGTTGGGTATGATCACATAAGCTACTAATATTTCTCTGTCCTCAGCTAACACGATGGATCCCAATCACGACTCCTCGTGACAGGTCTCGATGATGCCAACTCGTGTATACAACAGTGTCAGAATCATGTACGCCATACAACTAGAATCATAGAGATAATCAACATAATGAAAACTGTCAGAGAATGTACTCGCATGTGGTCCTTAGCTGGTATGAATCAGAGTCTAAGTCACAGTCCAAATAGCCTATGTATTACAATTTTACCATGTCAAAAGATAATTTGTTTTAATTTATTTAATTCTGAAATAATTACCCTAAAATCTTATTTTAATCTTATTATTCTGATTTTTAGGTTAATTCCTAATTTTGTCCAAAGGAACTGAATTTTATCAACACGAGACTCATGGCACGCAAATCGAGACAATCTATTGACCGAAAAGTCAACCGACACAAACTCAAATTTTATGCATGATTTCATGTAGATTTTAGCATCAAAAATATACTAGAATTTATGGCTCATCGAATTCAAATTCGTTTGGGAATTATGGCACATACAAATTTCGTATTGTGCACCGATGGTTAAATTCTAACCTAGAAGTTCTACAGAATTAACAGTATATAAATATTTCGAATTAAATTCTGGGAAAAACATATGTCAATGATCTCGACATTAGATTTTCAAAACTTCAAACGGTTCATGATTCTGATTCCTTGTTCTCCCGGAATCGCAAAAATATCAAAACATATCTATTTTTGGACATGCTGTGTTCTACGAATTTTCCAAAATTTAATATTCAAAATTTCATAAAACAATTTATATATTCAGAAAGCTAACCTCAATACGGTTCTAATACAAGAAAATGGGCCATATTTGGAGTACGGAGCTATGAATAATGGCTTCTAGAAGATGAAGGAATCCTAGATGATAATTCTCCAAAATCTCTCTCTAAAATAATAGAATAATTAAGGTTATTATATTATATTATATTATATATATATATATATATATATATATATATATATATATATATATATATATATATATATATATATATATATATATATATATATATATAACGTTGACATGCGGCTGAACGATAAATATAAGATGACACGTATCAGAATCTGATTGGGTGATTTTGTTTATATTATTTATTTTTTATTTGCCTTTATCAAAATATTATTTAAGTCGTTTTAAATCTAAATAACTCAACATAAACATTTAAAAAAATCATAAAAATCTGAAAAAAATACAAAAAATATATTTTGAACCTAAAAACTCTAGTAAAATACTTAAGACAATTTTATGTTCATAGGTTTCCTACAATAATTAGGAGAAGCTCTAAAAATTAGTTTGACCTATTTAAGTAAAAATAAATATTAAAAATATTCCAAAAATTCTGAAATAATTTTAGAAAATATATAATAATATTATAAAGACTAAACCATTATGTGGGTCCATTCTATAATCCTGAGCTTGCACAATAAATTTTAGAAGTCCTAAAAATTAGTTATTAGCCTAAATAACTCCCAATAAATATTAAAAATACTCAAAAAATTTCAAAAAATTCTAGAAAATATATTTGATTATTTAAAACCTAAAATAAAAGTTTTAAATATTTATAATTATTTTTTACACTAAAATAAATTCTTAAAAGTCCTAGGAAATTAGTGTTACTAGTTTTTAATTAACTAAAAAATGTGGAAAAATTTCAATAGTCCCAAATTAACCTAATAACAATATTTAAGCAAGAATTTTAGGATACAGAGGTTACAAGCTGGTTGAATTCGGTGGAATACTGTTTAACTGTCATATTGTCTTGGCGTAGTTGCACGAACTCGTTCTCTTTCTGACGACGTACGGGAGGGGGTATGAACTCCTCTTCGAAAGCGCCACAGAAGGTGGCCCATGCGATCGTCTCTTCGTCATCATCAAATGGAAGAGATCTTCGATGCACGTCCCACCAATCGTGCGCGTTCAAGCGAAGCTGGAGTTGGACACACGCGACAGGCTTCTGCTCAGGTACCTCTAAAAGTTTGAAATGGTCTTCAAGTTTGGCCAACCAATCTAGAGCCGTGATTGGGTCCTCAGTCCCTTTAAACGGTGTGTTGTAGACTTTATTGAAGTCGTCAAAATCGAAGGCAGTCACATCCTTCATCCTTGGAGTCTGAGGTATCTTGACTTCAAGCACGGATTGCTCCACCGATGTTGCTGCTGTTGCCGCAGACTGGTTGGAGGTCAAAGTCTGCACTATCTGCTGCAGGGTATCTACCTGCTTTTGTTGGACTGAGAATCGGGCTTCTATATTGTCTTGAAACTTGAGTTGCCTCTCTTTCGCTCGCTTCTTAGCCTGTTCATAATGAGCCTCATCCCTTTGTTGGTTAGCCTCTAATATCCTTATCATCTGCTGAATGGGGTCAATACGAGTCATGGCTCTCTAGCTCCGAGAACTTCCCGAAGTGCCAAAACTGCTTTCTTGGGCTTGCGTCTCGCCCGGTGCTAGCGCTGATGATTGCGCTTGTACGTGCCATTCCTTCAAAATAAGGTAATTATATCAGGATCAAATGTATTATGGACTCAGTTTATGAATGTATATCATTTTGGCATAATGAGTTCAAGAGTTCGCACAGGGATTTGATTGTTAAAGGAACTTTTCCAACACGAGGGTCAAAGAAACTTGAAGCTGAGCTCTGATAACAATAATATCATGCCCCAATTTCGTGTAATCGATAGTCGTCCTCCGGGCGTGACGCCGTGCGGGCCTAGGTTGCGTACCGCACAAGGCTAAGGTATTTTGCATAGCAAGCACATATTCAGAGTACGCAGATAAAATGAAACACAAATCTGAAACATGAAAAAGTTCTCTTTATTGATAATGAACATCTATTACAAACTCTTGAACGAGTCATAGGGTTGCCGCACGGGCTTACAAAAGTTGACACAAAATGAGATAGTTGTCCTGTACATTACATCCTTTACTAAAACTCAAAATAAGAGACCTCCAGGCAGGATGATGGCTTTTCCGCGGAGCTGCATCAAGTTTGGGTTGCTAGCTCCTTGTTTCAAAATGCTTCAAAGGATGGCATGATCAGGACGCGCCTACAGTTGGACTGGATTCACTACCAGAAAAAGTCACATTAGCGACGTTTAAAAACATCGCTAAATGACCAAAAAATATCGCTAATTACGTTTAGCGACGTAATCAGCGACGTTTTAAAGAAGTCAAAAAAAGTAAGTCGCTAAAAGAAAAAACGTCGCTATGCCGACGTTTTTAGCAACTTTAATGTGTCGCTAAATTTAGCGACGTCTAGCAACTCAGCGTCACTAATTAGCAACGTTTATTAACGTAGCTAATTAGCGACTTATATAGCGACGTTATAGCGACGTCTTTAATGACCTGGCAATACTGCCATGTCAGCAATTTGCGACGTACAGCGACGATTTTAGCGACATCATTAGCGACGTGTAGCAACGTCGCTAATTAGCGACGTAGTTAGCAACGTATATTAACGTCGCTAAACGTCGCTAAAAACGTCACTAATTTTACAGAAAAAAGTAAAAAAAAGAATACTGAATTGAATTTCTAGGTTTGCCAACCCCCTTGGGTTGAACACTCAACACCGATAAAATAACATATCTAATATGAATAATATAATAAAATTTGAAGAAAAGAAAGCATCCAGCAAATCTCATCGTAAAGAATATGGCAAATATATATCCATACAATCGCATCCTAAATAATAATAAAAATACAAATATCCAGCAAGTAGCTATACTACTGCGGATCTGCAGGAGGCTGACCACCGGCGCGCCTGAAGGATAAGAACAGCTCATACTCGTCCCGTGGAATCGACACCGATGTCGATGGAGAAGGCAGTAACGTCGGTGGAGTCTGTATCAATGTAGGCGCACCAGGAGGCCATACCCGCTCCAAGTCTGCGAGTCGCTGGTTGTAAGAATCCATGGTAGATAACAGCCTCGTACTGCTATGAACCATTGAATCCTGTATCATCGTCAGCCTCGCCCATCGATAGCTGTGATGCATGCAGCTCCATGATGTTGGGGTCTGTCAAGGCTCTAATATCATTTGTCAAATTTCGGAGCTCCGTCATGCTGCGGTCGAGCATATCGAATCGTGCGATGAGCGTCGGATCGTCCGCCTGCGGCTGGGTTCGGGGCTGCTCCTCCATCCTTCGCAACAACTCGTCACGGAGAGACGCAATCTGACGGTCAACGGCCTCTTGGACGACCTCCTGGACTCTGGCCGACGACTGCGAGGGCTGCGACTGCGAGGGCTGCGTGGAATGCGCAGCTGTCGGGGAGGCCCTAGATGACTGCATCGTAACCAGGGCGTCATAGGATCCCGTACCGTAGTATGTACCCCTCTGGAGACCACCAGCTGCGGTCACCCACAGGTCGTCCGCCGACAGAGCTGGAGCGGGCTGCGAGGAAGTACCAGCCTCTCTAGGTGTAGGTGCACTAGCAGTTGCCCGCTCACGCAGCCTAAGATACTCGGCCTAGAAAGGTTTGAAAACTCGATAATTGCCTAAATTATATTAAAATTAACACAAAGTAAAGTAATACTTACATAGGTCTGCGAGGCCCTCTCGTCAATAAGATTTTCGTCCTTGCGATGGGTGGCCAAGAAGACGGTCATCATGTTTGCATCCTCATCCATCTGTACCTGTTAAAAATATATTATTTAGTACTAAACTTAAACATTTTTTCCAAGTACAATTTTATGGTACTTATATTAAAATAATATATTTTAAAAGAAAAAATATACCAAACGACGGAAATATTCCGTTATCGGAATCTAGCCACCATACCACTTGGCAGCATTCCGCCTAGCCGCATTGGCCTTCTCAGACCTTTCCTTGTAGCTCGGATCGTCGAATCTAGCCCTCATCGCAGTCCACTGCTCAGGCGTGATCCAACCTTGGATCAGTTTTCCAGCACGATTATGAGCCTTCTGGTCATCCAGAGCATCTCGGATAAGCTTGGCGGCAACGGTAGGAAAGAGCCGCTCGATCAACTCGGCCCGGTACGGAGGATAGAAATACGTTTGCTACAATAAATAATTTAGTAAGTGAGCATCACGGATAAGTTATATAATATGCATAAATTAGAGGATTTATTTAATATACTTTTACCTAGAAGTGTGCGAACCAGAATGCCTTCCTCTCCTCCGGAGCCTCAGAGTAGTTGATCCAAGGGCCACCGTAGTTGTTCCTCAGAAATTGGCCCAGGCGTCTCTGAACCGGCGATGGACGATATCTATACAGAGATAATTATTTTGATCAAAAAAGTCAATATACGATGAATAAAGAAATACACGATATATATTATACTAAACCATCTAATTGACTTACTTTGTACTGTCGGCCCAAATCTCTATCCTCGTCTCCTCCAGAGGTGCGCATGGAGGATCTTGCTGATGCTGGGACAACGTGGACACGATCTCCTCGACATGCTCATCTGTCCCCATGGTTCCGTCAGCAGGAGGAACGCTAGACGAGGGTGTACTATCACGCTTGGAACTACTCATCCCAACAGTCGGAGATGTGAGTGATCGATATACTGGAGTATTGGGCGACGATGATCCGGAACCAACAGTAGACAGTACCGGAGGAGCACTCTGTCTACATCGGGACCTGCCGAATCCTCCGCGTCGTCCTGTCATATCTGATAACAACATATAATGAATATAGAAAAACACAAATATATAGTACATTCTACAGTCAAAATGTGATGCATATCTCAAAGCATTCTACAGTCAAAATCTAATACATATATTCGTTAAAATAGTACATTCTACAGTCAAAATATAGTTACATTCTACAGGCAATATATATTATTTTCAATCATCTTCGAAAAATTCATCTTGTTCGCCTTCCTCGTCCTCCTCTTCCTCTTCCTCCTCCTCGTCTTCACTTTCATCTACTTCGTCTTCCTCTTCGGATAATTCTACATCTTCTATATTATTACTCGTGTAATAAGTAACTTCCGTTGAGTCCACATCTTTAATATTTGTTACAAGAGGTAGATCGTCCTCCTGTTAAGCTATTTCGTCAATGTCAAAGGTATTTCTAGCTTTAGTCTTGCATACTACCCACCAATCCGACCTCGCTGTCCCCCGTCTAGGATAAGTTGTGAAGTACACGAGCTGAGCCTGACTTGATAGGACAAATGGTTCATAGCCTTGATATCTACGCTTGTAGTTTATATCCACAAGGCCATGCTTGTCAATTTTCCAACCTTGATCTTGAATCGGATCAAACCATTCATACTTGAATAGCATGATATTAGCAGCTTCTGTGCCATAATTATATGTCAACTCCACAATCTCTCGTAAGATGCCAAAAAAATCATTGTCTGGATTAACGTCTTTGTAGTTCGAAGATTTGATACACAAACAACTATTTTTCGTGGAATCAAGATCCAGAAAGCTGTCTCTGATAGGAGCATTTGTTGACTTGAACCTAAATCCATTCACACAAAAATTTGGCCATATTTTAATGGCAGTAATTGGTCCCTTGGCTAGAGTTCTAATAGATTCAGTCTCGGGTGTTATTAGAAGATCGACCTAAATAACAAAGTAGCGATAGTAAGTTATTTGTTTTGTAAGTGCAGAAATAAAAAGTAATTACCAAGCATCTTACATAGCGCTCAACCAAGAAGGAAAATGGCATCTCATTTCTTGTTCTACTTCTTCGTCTGTTATGTAGGGTCTAACCGACGTTAACTCATCATTATATGTGCTGAAAAATAATGAAGCAACTGCTGATTAGTAGCATAATAGTATCTTATACTATTACATTGAGATGATGTAAACGTGGACGTATTAATTACTTACCCCTCTAGCTTCTCCACTTCATCCTCGTTGCAATTGAGTAATATATACAACTGAATAGCCCTTAGCTTGTCGTTATTCAAATATCTCTTCTTCATTTTTCTGAAGGCTTTCCGGACGCATTGAATACTTTGAGTATTGCATCATTAGATTCCTGATATGCGTCGTCGTTTCTCGGAGCTTTCGTTCTATTAGTAGCAACATGCGGTTTGAAATACGTCGAGCAAAAGTTTATAATCTCCTCGAGAACATAAGCTTCACAAATAGAGCCCTCAACCCGTGCCTTATTTTTTACCTTTCTCTTTAGGTGATTCAGATGCCGCTCGAAGGAGTACATCCACCGATAACCGACAGGACCACCAACATGTGCCTCATAGGAAAGATGAATTGGCAAATGCTTCATAGAGTCGAAGAATCCAGGAGGAAACACCTTCTCGAGCTTACATAGTGTTGCTTCAATGTCCTTCTCTTGCTTTTCTAGACGATCGACGAGAAACTTAGTACAACAAAGATCTCTGAAGAATATGCTCAGCTCTGTCAATGGATCCCAAACGACCTGTGGTAAAAATTCCTAAAATGCAATCGGAATTAACCTCTCCATGAATACGTGACAATCGTGGCTCTTTATACCCGCCAGTTTATTCTCCTTGAGGTCGACGCATCTTCTCAAGTTCGACACGTACCCGTCTGAAAACTTTAGACCCTGAATCCACCTACAAAGTCTTCCTTTATCCTCTTTCTCCAGTGAGAAAACTGACTTAGGTTGCTTTAACTTTCCATTCCCCTCCTCTATCAAATGCAATGCAGGACATCTACATATTTATTCTAAGTCCAACCTGGCCTTCGGATTATCTTTCGTCTTCTCCTTTACCTCCATTACAGTATTAATTATATTATCAAACACATTCTTCTCGATATGCATGACATCAAGGTTATGTCTGATCAGATTGGTGCTCCAATATGGCAGATCCCAGAATATACTCTTCTTCGTCCAGTTATGGGTGCGACCAAATCCGTCACACTTGTACCCCTTAGCAGGCTCTTTGATAGCACTTGGTAAATCTTTTACCTCTTCCCATATCGTATATCCGGGCCACCTTGGTGGTGGATTGGCCTTCTCCACAACTCCCGCACGAAAAGCATTCCGGTTCCTCCGGTACGGATGATCCTTCGGCAAAAATTATCGATGACAATCGAAGAAGCACGGTTTGCCTCTGTGTTTCAAACGGAAAGCCTTAGTATGGTCCATGCAATACGGACATTAGAGATGACCATGGATGCTCTATCCCGATAACATTCCATAGGCCGGAAAGTCATTGATGGTCCACATAAGTGCTGCCCTCATCTAAAAATTCTATTTTCTAGAAATATCGTACGTATTAGCACCTACTTCCCACATCTGATTCAACTCATCTATCAAAGGCTGTAAATACACATCGATGTTCCTCTTCGGATTGTTCGGACCCGGGATAATAACGGTTAGGAACATATACGGAGTCTTCATGTAAATCCAAGGCGGTAGATTATACGGAGTGACGATCACAGGCCAACACGAATACTGGGAGCCCGAAAGTCCGAATGGGGTAAAACCATCAGAGGAGAGCCCCAATCTGACATTACGCGAATCTTCAACAAAATTTGGATACTCTTGATCAAAGTGCTTCCATACTTCTCCATCGGATGGATGATCCAATACTCCTTCGATCTGTTTTTGCCTGTGCCAACTCATATTTTCTGCAGTCTCCTTAACCATAAACAGTCGCTGCAACCGCGGCGTCAAAGGCAAGTAGTGCATCGAATCGGTAGGCTTCCTTGCACCGACAGACTTTTCTCTAACAGTGGCCTTGTAGCGATCAGCACTACAGAATCTGCACGCATCTTCATCCTTGTCGTCTTTATTGTACAACATGCACCCGTTGCGACATGCATCAATTTTCTCGTATCCATCCAAAGCGATCTTACCATCCTCTTAGATTGATAGAAGTCTTTAGGCAACTTTGCACCCTCGGGCAAGATCTCTATAATCAAATCGATCAGTCGATTATAACATTCTTGCGACATGTTAAAATCATACTTGATGCTCAAAATCTTGTAACCACCTCCAACGGTGAATGATCCTCACAACCAGGATATAGTGGAGTCCTTGCCTTCTCCAGCAACTCTATAAACTTTGTAGCATCGGCATTCGGTGCCTCCTCAGCTGCATCATAATTGTCCGGATTGAAACTAGGTCCCGTCGCATCATAATTGTCTGGATTGAAACTAGGCCCCGCCGTATCATAAACCATGTTCACCAACCCGTCGTCGTAAGCATCGTGGTCGTGGACATCCATATACGCTCCACATAGGGCTCCGACTCCGATGCTAGAGATACAAGTTCTCCGTAAGCGGTCCACTGATAATAATTCAGCGTGAAGCCCTTCGAGTACAAATGATATGTAACTTCCACTTCTGGATGATATTTCCTGTTGCGACATCTCACACACGGACACTTAATTTTGGTACCGTCCATGTACTGAGGGAACACCTTGGCGAACTGCAGGAACTGCTGTACACCCTCAATGAATTTATCACGCACACCGCACATGTCATCAGGATGACGGTTGTACATCCACGAACGATGACGCAGATAGTAATTCATATCTATTTTTAGATACTTCTGCAAAAATGACAGTATGTATCATATAAATCATTACATACAGTGGTTTATCACCTAACTTCATAACTTAACCGTACTATAAAAATTATAACTGATATAATACATACTTTCATTTATCAAAGTCTAAAATAAGAAATATTCAAAACAACTAACCATTTAAACTAACACATACACCTATCAACTAACAGTCATCAAGTATTAACTTACCTACAAACTGAGAACAATACCCAACTAACATGTAACACTAACCACCCTTTAACATATAAATTAACATTTACTAACAATTGACACTATATCATGGCCTCTAATTCGAATACCAAACTAAAAGTCATATCTAATTATCATACTCCTACAACTAACTGACACTAACCTTCACCATATACTAACCATCATCAATCATCTAACTAACTAACCTACTTGAACATCAGTGCACAATCCTCACTGAGTTCAGTCCACACCGTCCAGTGGACTGAACTTTCCAACCTAATCAATTTCTTACCTTAACCCAAATTTGTGGCAAACTGGATCCCCCAATATTACTTAATTGTATTTGCCTACAACTGTGCAGGCCCGAAGACTGCCAAGAGCAGATGTGCATACCAGGCACATCACCTACTGATCAACAATACCCCCAATAGCAGTAAGTATGCGGTTATTGCAACATCCACTGTTATATGCTCATCATGACTGCTCCCATCTCCTGTCTACCCCCACATCAGTTGGCACTACTGTTGTAGCTCCCCTCAATCTTAGTTAATATTCCCTCCCTCTAAGCTCCATCATACACACAGTACATTGCTCCCTTACACACACTCCAACAACCTTAATATAGTCACTAAATGATTAGGACTTCACAGGATACCCCTTCCTCATCTCTTATATACATAGTATACAACAAGATACACCTAGTATAAAATATAGCTAAAGAATATATATACTCTAACATATATATATATATATATATATATATATATATATATATATATATATATATATATATATATATATATATAGCTAGGTGATAAACCACTAGTTTACAATATTGAATAAAATAGATGTATAGGAATCAATCCTGATCAAAAACCCTAACCCTGATCAGTGTTTGTGTCAGTGTGTGTGTGTGTATGTGTGTGTGTGTGTGTCTGTGTGTGTGTGTCGTGTGTGTCTGTCAGTGTCTGTGTGTGTGTGTGTGTCGTGTCTGTTAAGTGTGTGTTGTGTCAGTGTCACATGTGTGTCCTGTGAGAGAGAGAGAGAGAGAGAGAGAGAGAGAGAGAGAGAGAGAGAGAGTTAGGGTTTACCTAGAGCTCGGGGGGGGAGGAGGGGGATGCCGGAGTAGCCGCTGTCATGGAGAGCCGGTCGCCGGAGAGGAGGGGTGGGGGAAATCGAAAGTTTTTTAAAACTTTTAAAAATTTTGACAGATGGGGGAAAAGAAAACTGAGCCCTAATTAACCAAAATTTAGCGACGTTTAGCGACGTCAAATAAAAATGTCGCTAAAATAAGCTTTAGCGACGTCATAAACATCGCTAAACACGTTGCTAAATATTTTTAATATATAAGTCGCTAAATACGTCGCTAAACGTCGCTAAATTAGACATATTAGCGATGTTTAGCGACCTTAATTGAACTTATAGCGACTAATCTTTTAAAATCTTAATAAAAGTCGCTAAATGTCGCCATTTAGCGACGTCTAGCGACGTTTTTATATGGAGTCGCTAATTTATCTTTCATTAGCGACATTTTTACATGGATTCACTAAAA
This sequence comes from Iris macrosiphon, assembly GCA_036927795.1. NCBI lineage: Eukaryota > Viridiplantae > Streptophyta > Magnoliopsida > Asparagales > Iridaceae > Iris > Iris macrosiphon. Next base: position 245,427 of record JAYESA010000217.1, read on the forward strand.
TGCGTCACTAATCCCGCTTTTTCTAGTAGTGATTGGGAAATGACTTCTGCTCCTCGCAGGATCTCTTTAGTACGGGGAACTTGTTTCAACGATGGTCAGTACATCGAAACATACTGGTGAAGGTGAACTAACCCAACTATACCAATCAACACGTTATTTATATGAAGCATGCATATTATTTGTGGTCTTTCTATCTTGCCTTAGTTTATTTTACAAGCAAACAATATATAGAAATTACTGAAATGAACTTGCCACCATTCGGTGACTTTTACCTGCCCATCTGAACCGCCTGCACAATACTTACCATGTCCTTCCCTGCTACAAAGACACAAGTTAGCTTGTACAGGTTAACATATATGAAGGGATCACTGGCATAATGCCACAAGTGACGGGTTGTCACTACCATATTTTAGGAAAAAGGATATTTTAGTAATTTCCTATTTAAATAAATATTGTGCATGGTAAATAATTTTTGTTGTATTATTTAATTGTTGTTGGATGTTATTTAATTATTTTGGACTTATTTTAGTAGACCCAACTAGTGTAGTTTGGACCCATGGACCAACATGAATTAAATAGTTAGATTTGGCCCATTTAGAAAGCCCATGGTTAAGGAGATGGATTAAATTAATTAAATGATTAGACTAGAAGCTTCCTTCCTTAATTATTTCTTTATGAGAGGCCCCAAGGGGTACATTGGACATTTTACAATTGCTTGGGAGAGGGGCAAGGTCAGCCTATTAAAAGAGGGGAGAAATTTCTCTCTCCTCTCATTCTTATTCCAAATTTAGATCTAGAATTTCCCACTCCCAAATTCCCTCTATTTCCATTCCAATTCTCCACCAAATTCATCCCAAATTCTTCCCAATTCACCATTAGAAAGTTGAGAAGCAAGGATCTAGAAGGAGGAAGCAAGGATCTACAAAGAGGAGCAAGGATCTACAATTTGGAAGCAAGTTCATCTCAATTGGAGGTTTCATTGGGAATCCATCTCCCAATAGGTATAATTCAGATTTTCCCATTTAAATAGCTTCTAAATCTAAGATTTAATCATGTAAAATTAACCCATATGTATGTACTACCCATAGGACTTTGTTTTATGTTCATAGGAGACCCATGGAGAAAGTTATGGTGCTTTTGTGTCAATTTTGTTGGAATTCCGAATTTATATTTTGTTGTGTGTGTCAATTGATCCTATAGATTAATTGGGCATGTGATTATGTGTTTGGGGCTTGTGTCGTGTCCATATTTGGGTACATGTGGTTCGTATCCCAACTATTTGGTGATACGTGTCATTTTGGGGATTTCCCTCCGACACGGGGCTTTGTACATGTCGTATTTTGACACGGACACATAGATCTACTTTTGACACTTTGATTTATTCATAAATATTATTTGTGACTTGTTTGTGTTCTTCGGGGTGTAATTGGTTGTGTGTTGGACTCGTGTCACATGCGTATCCTAGATCTAGTGGGATACGGTGTGAAACTTTCCAATTTGGTGTGTTTATGTGTAGATCTAACTATTTATGCTTTAAATTCTTCATTTATAATTAGTAAATATATATAGATATTATATATTCATTTTAGTGTATTTATTATGATGTTGTAGCATAGATCTATATTTTTATGTATTTTAATATGATGTATAAATATATGTATGTAGCTTTCTTGCATGCAATTATATATGTACTTATGTTAAATATATATATATTATACATAAATGTTTTATAAAATATATTTATGTGTAATTATATTATTTATAATTATTATGTAATTATTTGGATTTAATGAATGTATTTTTATGTGTGCTTCTAGCCATGTAAAATACGTACATATGTGCATGTGTTTGGTATTTTAATTTTGTAAGTTTATATGTATGTATATATAAGTATATAGTTATTAAATTGTTTTATATATATATATGTATTTTGATTTATATATCTTATATATATATGTGCTTTTGTGAGGTATAATACTAGTAGTAATATATTATATTATTTGTATAAATATTGGTTTGTATATACTTTATATTAGAGTGTATATTATTTATACTTTGTGTGGGTACCAATTGGGATCAAGACCTTGCTTCCTAATTGTGTATTTTTATTCTATATTATTTATATAGATGTCTTGAGAGGTTGACCTTGGTTTGACCATGTTTGACTTTAGTTGACTTTAGAGTTGACCATAGTTGACTTTTAACTTAGAATTGATTTATTTGACCTAGAAGTTGACTAGTTTGACTTGTTCTCTTTTCGGGACCTTGTATTAATGTGGTATTCTATATCTAGGTCTTCGAGGTACCGAGTCAGACATCTGTGAGACTGTTCTTTGGACTTCAGGCGAGTACATTCTCTGATAGTTTCTCATTTATGATATCCTCTATGTTCTTTGTATCTAGTGTAGATATACATGTTTCTCTTGACACTATGGTTACACGGATTGGTATATCCGAATCTCGTCATGAGATGTTATTCCTTGGTATATGGTGTATATGGTGCAAGTATTGTTTCATTGGTTATCTTGTACATGTACAGACACCGATTTTCGGGAGGAGTCGCTCTCTTCTTGGGGAATCTAGTGCCATAGCATACCGTGGTTGGATCTATTATACCAGTTGGGGGTGGGGAGTATTAGTATAGATATGTGATCAAATCCCTATTGAATAAAGTATTGGTAAGCGAATAGTGTTGATCATGCACCGCACGTATGATTAGCCAGGCCGCATTGTATCTTGCCCAAGCCGATCACATGTTAAGCTAGTACTCACACACTTAGTCATTAGTATTATTGTTTCATTGGCATATTGTTCATTATTGTATTTATTTCCAGTATTTTCTTATTGTCTATATATCTCTTGTATCTATTGTGCATCTTGTTTATCTATAGCTATTTACTGTTACATAGTTTTTATCATGGATTAGAACTGCTGTTAGAGATGTACTCTGCTCCTTTCCTGACTGGATATATTTTTCCAGATGACACTGAGGAGTACCCTACCTATTATGGACCCCAGGATGTTGTGGGTTTAGATTCGGAGACCCTGGCTCAAGAGGAACTTATCCCAACTGAGACAGTTGACCCTGGAGTGTAGCTTGTAGTATGATAGTATTCTTTTGTACTGGATTTGTCTCCAGCTTATTTTGTTACTCTTCAGACTCATTGATGTATTATTTTAAACTCATGAGTTGATGACTATTCTATTCTTATCTGATTTCATGCTCATTCTATCTTAGTTCTGTGATTGAGTATACTATCATTATTGGTGGTTCATTATATTGTTAGATAGACTATCTAGACAGCATTCTACCGCCGATTCTGCGGCATAGGCTGGGCGTTATTTGTCACGCCCCGAGGCGTCCCCCGAGCCGTGACCGCCGTGCGGGCCTGGAGTTGCGCCCGCACAAGGCTTTTAATGATTTGCATAGCAAGCACATACTCAGAGTACGCAGATAAATTGAAACACAGATTTGAAACATAGAAAAGTTCTCTTTATTGATAATGAACATCTATTACAAACTCTTGAACGAGTCAGCTAATATGCCGAACGGCTTACAAAAGGGTTGACTCAAAATGAGATAGCAGTCCTGTACATTACATCCTTTTATAAACTCAAAACGATAAAGACCTCCGGGCTGGAGGATCGCCTTGCCACGGAGCTGCATTTGTGTATGAAGAGTTGCAGGCTCCTGACTCCAAAATGCTTCGGGGGCGCGGTGAAGATGCGCCAACAGTTGGACTGGATCGGGTAGACGACTTCGGCTCCTCGCTCGGTTCGCCTTGGTGCGGAGAACCTGTTTCAACGAGGGTCAGCATATCGAAACATGCTGGTGAAGGCGAGCTAGCCTGACTTTACCAATCAACACGTTGTTTAGTGAAGCATGCATATTTGGTTGGTTTCTATCTTGCCTTAGTTCATTTACAGTTAAGCAGCATATTGAATTTACTGAAATGAACGTGCCACCATTCGGTGGACTTTACCTGACCGTCTGAATTACCTGCACAATACTTACCATGCCTTCCCTGCCACGGAGACACAAGTTAGTATGCAACAGGTTTAAATATACAGGGGATCACTGGCGGGATGCCATATTGGACCAATTTTAGTCGCTGACGAGGATGGTATGCAGCGAGAGCACGGGAGTGCTGCACGCCATTCCGTCCTTGCACAGGATGACTAAACAGGAGAGTTCCCGCCCGGATCGGATCGGTGCCAGTGCCCCAGCGACCGTCCGCAGGAACTAAGGGCCTTGTGCACAAGTTGTCCGTGATCAACATATACACTAAGTTAGCAGTTGAGGCAAATCAGGGCAATAACAGGCACGGGACAGTAACAGGAGGAGAGCTACTTTGGCATAGTCTCCTTATCAGATTATTGCATTCAGGAGGAGTCATGTTCATAGCATAATTTAAAGAAGAGCATACCTTCTAACTTGTATTATGCATATGATAAATATTTCCGAGCGAACAAGCATGCAAGTAAGTAACCGTTCACAGTTTTGATTGACAAGCAGTATTAACCAAGTCTATTCTCTTTTATCTTGGTTTCTTTTATTATTACTTGGTATCGTTTGATCGGGGCGAAGGAGTGAAGCTCGGAAGCAGAGCTAGCTAATCGGGTTGGTAGCCACTCACTTAGATTTTGGAAAGAAGAAGGAAAGAGGCGCTTCACGACTCCGTTCGCAAGCCGCCTACTGCTCGTTCACCTGCACACGAACAGCTCGATTAATACTTCTTCCTCTCTTTCCATTCTCGGAATAGAAGTGCAAGTCTATGAACGAAAACAATGAAAACCATCGAAACCGTTCAAGGAAAACAAGCAAATCCCAAAACTAACTCAAAGCACGAAAGCAACAAGCGACATCGAAAACCGAGGCAATAAAAGATAGCAGCGGAGAGGTCCCTACTGACTCTGCCGCTAAGCCGATCCTTGGGGCGCAGTCCACTGAATATGGGAATCGATTCCGAAGAAACAAATCCATAACGAGGACGAGTTCTTAATTCAATCTATCCCGATCGAACGATACCGTCTTGTGTTTCTTAGCCGCGCTCCCCGCACCGGGGGAACGGGGCGCTACATTATTTTCGACTAGTACCCTTACACCGGGTGCGGGTCATGACACGGGTTATAGTCTCGAGACAAGAACGATATGTAATGCAGGTGGCGAGCCCCGCTACATAACACTCCGTCCATAATATACGACTATACATAATGTTCCGCCCGGATCGGATCGGTCCCAGTGCCCCAACGACCGTCCGCAAAAACCATAAAACCTTGTGCACAAGTTGTCCATGATCATACGACATTCATTAAGTTTAAGGAAATACTAGCACGGTACAAGTTCCATAGCATAAACGGTTTTGCATAGTCTTTCTGATCAATATATCGCATAGCAAAGTGTGTTCTATATGCATAGCACAATTTATAGAAGAAGTATACATTCTATCTAAAATTGAAGCATATAATGAATATTTTAAATGAACTAGCATGCAATAAGGTAACCGTTCACAAGTTGATTGACTAGCATAAAGTAGTCCAAGTCTATTCCTTTTTATCTTGACATCTTTTAGTTATTACTTGATATAGTTTGATCGGGGCAAGCAAGAATACAAGATTTTTAGGTATAAAAACTTGGAAGATGTAAACCCCCAGATTTTTCAGGAATTTAAAAATAATTTTTTGGAATTTTTATAGAATTTTTTATGATTTTTCAGGAATTAAAATAAATGTTTTTCTGAATTAAATATTTAGTTTAGTATTAAAATAAATATTAAAATATTACAAAAATAATATTTTTGGGTGTAAAATAAAATATTAGACATAGGGTAATTTTTCTGGAATTTATTGGACCCCGGAACCATTTTTAAAGACCTAAAAATTTATGTATTTATTAAACCAAAATAAACCAATTTAAACCGGTTTAATTTTAAACCCGGTTTAATGTACCAAACCCTGAACCTGAACCAACCCACTCTAATGGATCGGGTCGGATCCATACCCAACCCGACCCGCTAAGACCTGACCCGCATGCCCTGCACCATAACTAACCGATCCCCGATCCCGCCGACTTCCTCTCCGCCCAACCGCCCCGAGACGTACGCCTCCCCGACGCCTCGTCGACTCCGGTAACCGTCGTGCCCCTACCCCTTCGCCTCCCCGCCGTCCTCTCCTTTTTCGGCCAACGGCCGACGGCCCCAGTATAAAACCCCCACCTATCTCCCCACCACCATCATCGATCCACCACCGCCACTACTTACCTCCGGCGAACCCCGATCTCCGGCCATCTTGACCCTCACCGTGACCAGAGGACTCCGACGAAGCCTTCCCGCAGCCGCCGTCAACCCCCAGCAGTCGTAGCACCCCGTAGGCCACCGAGCTCCGCCGTGCTGTGTCGCGCCACCTCGCGAAAATACGGAAATTCAGTCAACTTCGGCGCCCTGTTCAGGAGACTATTTTTCTTTCCTCGCTGTCCCGTTTTCCGTACCGTCTTCTATGACGCATAGACTGTATGACCCTCTCAATACCCGTGCAACTTGTTCGGGGTATCGCGTCCTGTGGCGATCGCAAAATGCGACGCAAAATCAGGAAAATAAATACCCTGATTTTCCCCGGAACTGGGTGCGCTCCGCTAAACGGGACGACTTGGTCGTGTGCGGACTTCACCGAAAGGTGCGTGCCTTTAATACGAACGTGTAAGATTTCGTGGAAGTTGATTTGGATGTACGTGCACACCGGAATCAACGCGTATCCGTGACAATACCCCGTATCGGCCATGTTCTGAAACTTGTTGTAACTTCGTGTTCGCTTGTCATATCGAAACAAAACTTGCGCCATCAGACTCGTAGCAATACGCTGGTCCTGTGATCCAAGTTTGGTTCGATTCTGAGAACGCTGACAAAATCGCATATCGTGGGCCCCACGGCTCCACTTGACGGACGGTTTTGTGATCGGCTCATCGGAATCCAGTTTTGGACATTCTTTTGGGTTCGTATCGTCGTTCTAGATTTGTAGACACTAAGTTTGAGGAATTTGGAGAACATTGTCTCTGGCACATTTTTTGGTGCGAAGTGGGCCACATGTGGACCCCGCTTTGACCAGAAACTGTCACTTTTGTCCCTGTGTCCAAATTAGACTTATGGACAGGCAATTCTAGCTATTTAATATCTTCTGAACCTGATGGTAATATTTATTTCAGCAACCGAAGGAGTACCTGCAAATCTCGTTGATACCAGAGCAGCAGTTGGAGTCAGAACCCCAGGCAAGTGTACCTTGCCAAACTTGCAGTAACTGCTTCATATTGTTATCTTGATTTATTTATATGATGTACTTGGTTAACCTAGGACCGTGTGACATTGCTTAGCGTCCGAATAATATTCGGGTGTCAACGCCGTACGCGGAGTTGTGTAACGTCACCTAGAGATGGATATCGATACCCTATACATTCTCGTGCTTGCATCATCAAGTACGTCATACCATAGGACACCTGACACTATTTATGAGACAGAATCTTTCTGAGGTATTCATGGTGATTCTGTATAGGTTACATGATTCGTGACATAGACATTATCAAGTACGTCATACCCTATTGATTCATTTATTATTGCACTGCATTTATTTTTGGCATGAGATATTCTTGTACCTTGCTATGTCCCCTGAGGACCTGGATTCCGGATTATGTCCCCGGGAATAGCAGACGAGATCTATCCCGAGGTATACGGGACAAGAGCATTAGTAGGAGCAGAAGCAGGAACAGGAGCAGTCATTGGAGCAATACCAGAACTCGAGGACGAGGTGATCGCCGAGGATTTCTTTTGAGTATCTGGTTATTATACTCAGTTATTTCTATTGTTAGACTCTTATTTCCTGTCTAATGAATTGATGTATCAGACATATTATCGGGTTGTTCCCCAAGATATATTTTATTGAGACTTGATGTTGATTTATATTTCATATTGCTGTATTTATTTTATGTGGATGAGATTAGTATATTAGACCCTTATTGTTGTTTTATAGATTAAGTACATCCTGATGGGTCCATTAAATTGGGTTTTCCCATCGGTGTGTGCTGCTGGCCATTGCCACATGTCTAGTCCCTCGATATTTTGGGACTGGGGCGTGACATAATTTTTGTGATGGCCCATGCAGGTCAATAACTAAATTGCTTCGGTTTTAACTTAGGGACCGAGCAAGTCTGCAATAAGGATAGGATAAGTTATAGGATCTCATCCACTTGATTGAATCATTCTTGATCTCTATCGAATTCAAAATTCCTGACATGCATCCTGCCTTGATTCCTCTATGCCTCTTATAGTTTATTTTGAATACAGAGTAATGGAACCACCAGCAAGCGACGAGACTCCTGCAGGAATACCACACGATATTGTAGTCACATATGATGAGGGAGTGACACCAGAAGACAGGACAATCAGCTCAAAGCAATCAAGCGGGCTAGCATACTTCAAGGTTCCGGCGTGATGACATCCCACCTCCGCCGCAGTTCGCTCCACCAATGCCTGTTTTCCTACTGGGATAAGTCATGGATGGGCAGCAGATGTTTCAAATATTTTATGCAATGATGCAAGCCCAATAGCATATTCAACAAGAGGCTCAGCATCATGAGGCACAAAACTTGAGGAACAACCTAGTAACCACACTGGAGCAGGCGAACCCACCAGCACGACGGCCAACGACCGGCTCTATCACCGATTTTTGCCAGCTGAAGTCCCGCACCTTTTCTGGCAAGGAGGAGCTCACTGAAGTTCATGAGTGGCTCACAAACACTCAACATCAATTAGAAGCAGCTGAGCTTCCAAGAGAGTGTTGGATGACTGCTGTCCGGATGCAGTTGACGGACAATGCACATCACTGGTGGTTAACTGAGGAGACACGGCTCGGACCAGACCGAGTCACTTGGGAAGAGTTCTCTAGACTCTTTCAGGAGATGTACATTCCAGCTATTCCTCGATCAGAACTTCGAGACAAGTTCAATCGCCTCACTCAAGATAGTATGACAGTGGAAGAATACAATGCGGAGTTTATTCGTCTGAGTCGCTTCGCCCCTACCTTGATTCCGACATAAGAAGAGAAAGCTGATAAGTTCTTCGACGGACTAAACTTTGAGCTACAGAGACAGATTAGCTCTGTTGCACCTACTTCTTACTCGGACGTCCTTGCTGCAGCACGACGCATGGAGCGCATCACCAAGAGAGAGCCAGCCTGAAGTGGCCTTTCACATCAGCACTAGCCAGAGCACCACAGGAAGAAGCTGCAAAGAGATCTTACATGCACCAGCCACCGAAAGCATCTCCGCAGATACTACCTACATGTCAATACTGTGGCAAGGTAGGCCATATTGAGAGGGAATGCAGACGCAAGTTGGGATTATGCTTGATTTGCGGATCCAATCAACACTTAGCCGAGGATTGTCCTGAGCATCGAGAGGGAGCACTAATGTTAAACAGACAAGCTTTACCAGCACCAAGGCCAGACTATCCAGCATTAGGAGTACCACAGACGGGAGTTGGAGGAGTCAGACCACCAGCCCCAGGAGGGTATCAGCCGAGGCCACCCTTGGCACCACAAGCAGCACTCTTCCAGCAGGCCCAGCAGCAGCAGAAGAATCCACCACAAGGACGCGAACAAGCTTTTGCGATGACGTTGGAGGACGCGTAGACTCGTAGAGTAGCAAATGTGCGTAAGTTATTCATAGATGCATTGCTTTAGCTTGTGCCTGTTAGTTCGTGACCTTAGCCTAAAACCTAGTATTTTAAACTTATTAATAATTGATAACCTAGTTTCTTTTAAAAAAAATGCTGTAGTTTTCTCTAACCAGATTTCCTTCACTCTTGAATTACCAAATTTTTATTATTTAGGAAAAAATTTATTCATTCCCTAGTTGTTTTGCTTAACCCTCATCCTTTGATTCTCCTTGATCATGATTCTTTGATTGTGTCGTGCTTCGAACCTATTTTGCAAGCCATGTCAAACCTTCTAACCGGTTATTTCTTTGATTGCGAGGACGCAATCCTCTTAACGGGGGTAGATTGTAAACCCCCAGATTTTTCAGGAATTTAAAAATAAATTTTTAGAATTTTTATAGAATTTTTTATGATTTTTCAGGAATTAAAATAAATATTTTTGAATTAAATATTTAATTTAGTATTAAAATATTATGAAAATAATATTTTTGGGTGTAAAATAAAATATTAGACATAGGATAATTTTTCTGGAATTTATTGGACCCCGGAACCATTTTTAAAGACCTAAAAATTTATGTATTTATTAAACCAAAATAAACCAATTTAAACCGGTTTAATTTTAAACCCGGTTTAATGAAGCAAACCCTGAACCTGAACCAACCCACTCTAATGGATCGGGTCGGATCCATACCCGACCCGACCCGCTAAGACCCGACCCGCATACCCTGCACAGTAACTAACCGATCCCCGATCCCGCCGACTTCCTCTCCGCCGAACCACCCCGAGCCGTACGCCTCCCCGACGCCTCGTCGACTCCGTTAACCGCCGCGCCCCTACCCCTTCGCCTCCCCACCGACCTCTCCTTTTCTGGCCAACGGCCGTCGGCCCCAGTATAAAACCCCACCTATCTCCCCACCACCATCATCGATCCACCACCGCCACTACTTACCTCCGGCGAACCCCGATCTCCGGCCACCTTGACCCTCGCCGTAACTAGAGGACTCCGGCGATGCCTCCCCGCAGCCGTCGTCAACCCCCAGCAGTCACAGCACCCCGCCGGCTACCGAGCTCCGTCGTGCCGTGTCGCGCCACCTCGCAGAAATGCATAAATTCAGTCAACTTCAGTGCCCTATTCAGGTGACTATTTTTCTCTCCTCGCTGTCCCATTTTTGTACCGTCTGCTATGACGCGTAAACTGCATGACCCTCTCGATACCAGTGTAACTTGTTCGGGGTATCGCGTCCTGTGACGATCGCAAACTGCGACGCAAAATCAGGAAAATAAATACCCCGATTTTCCCCGGAACTGGGTGTGCCCCGCTAAACAGGACGACTTGGTCGTGTACGGACTTTACCGAAAGGTGCACGTCGTTAATACGGACTTGTGGGATTTTGCGAAAGTTGATTTGGATGTGCGTGCACACCGGAATCAATGCGTATCCGTCTACAATACCCCGTATCGACTATGTTCTGAAACTTATTGTAACTTCGTGTACACTCATCGTATCGAAACGAAACTTACGCCATCGGACTCGTAGCAATACTCTGGTCCTATGACCCAAGTTTGGTTCGATTATGAGAACGTTGACAAAATCGCGTATCGTGGGCCCCACGACTCCACTTGACGGGCGATTTTATGATCGGCTCATCGGAATCCAGTTCTGGACATTCCGTTGGGTTCGTATCGTCGTTCTAGATTTGTAGACACTAAGTTCGACAAATTTGAAGAATATTGTCTCTGGCATGTTTTTCGGTGCGAAGTGGGCCACATGTGAACCCCGCTTGACCAGAAACTGTCACTTTTGCCCCTGTGTCCAAATTGGACTTATGGACATGCAATTCTAGCTATTTGATATCTTCTGAACCTGATGGTAATGTTTATTTCAGCAACCAGAGGAGTACCTGCAAATCCCGCTGATACCAGAGTAGTAGTTGGAGTCAGAACCCCAGGCAAGTGTACCTTGCCAAACTTGTAGTACCTGCTTCATATTGTTATCTTGATTTATTTATATGATGTACCTGGTTAACCTAGGACCGTGTGACATTGCTTAGCGTTCGAATAATATTTGGGTGTCAACGCCGTACACGGAGTTGTGTAACGTCACCTAGAGATGGATATCGAGACCATATACATTCTCGTGCTTGCATCATCAAGTACGTCATACCATAGGACACCTGACACTATTTATGAGACAGAATCTTTCTGAGGTATTCATGGTGATTCTGTATAGGTTACATGATTCATGACATAGATATTGCATGTGCTTAGCTATCATTATGACTTGCTGCATTAGATATGATCTTACGTGACATGGACACGAGATATCGTGAATATGAGACGTGTGATTACATTGGGTGGGAAGAGACACACAGACTATAGGCTGATTTTATATATAAATTTATTATGATGCCATAGGCCCAATACATAGTAAATTACATAGTATAATTATATATTATATCTGCTACAGGCTCCCCGACACAGAGCTTGTAGTAGTCTCAGCCTAAGTCAAGTGATGCTCTCATTTTGCATATCACATAGCTGGTTATATAGTTTACCATATTGATTCATTTATTATTGCACTGCATTTATTTTTGGCATGAGATATTCTTGTACCTTGTTATGTCCCCTGAGGACCTGGATTCCGGATTATGTCCCCAGGAATAGCAGACAAGATCTATCCCGAGGTATACGGGACAAGAGCATTAGTAGGAGCAGAAGCAGGAACAGGAGCAGTCATTGGAGCAGTACCAGAACTCGAGGACGAGGTGATCGCTGAGGATTTCTCCTGAGTATCTGGTTATTATACTCAGTTATTTCTATTGTTAGACTCTTATTTCCTGTCTAATGAATTGATGTATCAGACGTATTATCGGGTTGTTTTCCGAGATATATTTTATTGAGACTTGATGTTGATTTATATTTTATATTGCTGTATTTATTTTCTGTGGATGAGATTAGTATATTAGACCCTTATTGTTGTTTTACAGCTTAAGTACATCCTGATGGGTCCATTAAATTGGGTTTGCCCATCGGTGTGTGCTGCTGGCCATTGCCACGTGTCTAGTCCCTCGATATTTTGGGACTGGGGCGTGACAGAAGAAGGGCCAACTGAATCGAATATAAGCCACTCACAATTTGGTTGGAAAAGGAAAGGAAAGAGGTGCTTCAGGACTCCACTCGCACGTCGCCTACTGCTCGTCACCTGCATTGCCACGAACAGCTGATCAATACCTAGTCCACTCTTTCCAAATCTCGGAATTGAAGTGTAGTTCAACAAATGAAAATAATAAAATCCATCGAAACCATTCAATAAAACGAAAACAAATCCGAAAATTAACTCAAAGCACGAAACAACAAAGCGACAGCGAAAACTGAGGTAAGAAAAACTTGCAGCGGAGAGGTCCCTCCTGACTCTGCCGCTAAGTCGATCCTGGGGGCACGGTCCACTGAATATGGGAATCGATTCCGAAGAAGCAAATCCATAACGAGGATAAGATCTTGTTTCAATCTATCCCGATCGAACGATACCGTCTTGTATTTCTTAGCAGCGCTCCCTGAATAGGGGGAACGAAACACCACATGTTTTTGGGATTTAGAATGAACGAAGAGTCTCTTTTGGTCGGGTTTTCCTTAACCCTAAGTTTTTCTTTGTGTAGTGAGTCATAACATACCTCGTGTATTGAGTAAGAGCAGTTCTGCGTGAAGTGCAGTGTGGATTGAGGCAAAGGAATCGATGGTTAGGTTTCAGAGATAGTCAATTTGAATTGAATGGTAAAGTTGCTCAAGGAAAAAAATTAGCTAAGGCATGAACATAGTTTGAATCGAGGAAATGAATATGAGAACGTGGTTCGAGCGATTTTGAAATTTAGGCGAGGTATTTTCGAGTTGGAGATAGAAGTGGCCCAGTATGATAAGTGTTCTTAGGAAGTTTCGAGGATGAAACTATTTCTGAGTGTTGTATTATGTAACAGCATGCTCCGCTCAGTTCAGCAAGATGATTCAAACGGCTCAACATGGCAAACGACGTTCGGACTTGGCGAATCCAACAGTTCGCACGGAGTCCCGCTCGGCCGAGACGAGTTCTCGCTCAGGTGGGTGATTTCGATGAACCTGTCTTTGCTTGGCCTTCACACCTAATAAATGGATAATACATGCTAGTCGCTAGACGAATCACCTGATGTATGCTAATAAAATAGTTGAACCCAAGTAGCTAAGGAAATAATCCCGTCTTATTTTACTTGGCATAGAACATGAAAATAATAACTTACTTCTAGAGATAGTCGTTTTCTTATGCAATTCATGTTTGTGTAAAGTATAGCCTCTTATGCTAGCACATAAATTTTCTTACGCTGTCAAGTTATATATGCAAAGATTGTCACATAGAACATGCTACAGTTTTGATGCACTTCACATAATTCACTCAGTTGAGTCAAGAAGACTATCAAAATAATCATTTCGAGCTAAGTAATGGAAACATGGAAATGCTTCGGGACCTTTGGGTTGCCAAGGAAGTTTCCATACCGGGAGCTGCATAGAGATAGTAAAAACAGAGAAAGAAGAATGACTCTGGGAGCCCAGTACGGAAGAAGAGATAAGAGAATAATTTGAACAGTACAGAGATAAGAGATAAGAGAAAGAGAACATGCATGATTCGACAGAGTAAATTATGTGAAGTGCATCAAAACTGTACTGTTGGGACGTAGGTCATTAATTGTCCAAGGAAATGATGCACGACACATCATATAGTTAGAGAATGAAGGCACGATACACTATATAATTCAAGCGTAATATATAATTCAAGCGTAATATGTCTGTGGCAAGGACATGTTTAAGACACCTTAAGTTTTCATATGCGTTCCTTGTTTCGTGATATGTATACATGTTGGCTAACTTGATGTATCTTGGGCGCGCGCAGAAGGATGATTGGTAAGTTGGTAAGTTGTGCTGCGATACTTCATTCTGCAACACGAGTAGACTTTATATCCACATGACATGAAACTGATCCTAAGGCAAGACTACAAAGACAACAAAGTAGTTTGTGCACATAACTAAATGAACGTGTTTGGTTTTGTTGAGTGGACGAGAAGTCTCCCCACCAGTGAATTCAATGTACTGATAACCCACCAGATTGCTTGCAGGGTGCGGGAGTATCTCGTTCGTGCGGAGTTTTCTTCATGCGCGCAAAGACAAGGAGTTCGTTCTTGCGCCTTGGAGCGTTGCGGCAGGAGCTGGATGCTCCTATACATGACATAATTTATTGGAACATCGTCATCCTTTGTATCATAATCAAGTTGTAAGCCGTTTAGGCTGATTCATTGTAATGAGAGAGAGAGAGAGAGGGAGGAAGATAGCTTGAGACGTCAAGAGAGTAATGGAAGCGTTACTAGAAAAATGAATTTGATGTTTATTCTTGGTTATGCATTAATCTACAGTTATATGGATGGTTGAAGTTTATCAATTAAGCCATTGTTTGATTCGCGGAATTTGGGGTTGAGAAAGAAAAGTAATTACTTTCTTATGTTTGGAAGCCAAAAAAAATTGAGGAGGAAAGGAAAGTGATTTCTAATAAAAAAAAAAAATGGTTCCCTCTATCCAAGCAAGAAATTACTTTTCAACCTTTAAGTATTTATTTTTCCTTCCAATTATATTTTTTGGCATTTTTAAACACCGAAAAAAAATCAATAAAAATTATAATTTTAAAAAAGAATAAAAAATAAAAAATATTTTTATTTCTTTTCCTTTTTATGAACCAAACAAAACGTAAAGATTTAATTTAGACTTTTTGGACATGAAACTGGATTGATCATGCGAGTGTGATAATTTTATGAAAAGAGAGGAAGAAATGGAAGGAGCGGGAATATTCGTTGAGTTGATAGTCACATGTCTAAGACTTTGATCGATGCTATCCTCAGCAAAATTAATTGTCAGTTGGAGTGACACAGAACTACAACTAGAAAAATTAACTGTGCTCTACTATAAAATGATATCACAACCTCCCCCATTGATTCCTCACTTGTCTTCTTCCTCCTCTTGACTTCTTCTTCTTCTTCTTCCATGGCTGATGAAGCAGCTGCAGCAGCATGTCCTCATCCACCGGCACCGTCGGTGGACGCGAAGAGCGGCTTCTGCAGCGAAACGAAGAGCTTCCGAAGCCTCCGTCCCCCGGTCCCTCTCCCTCCGGAGAGCCTTCCCCTGTCGTTCACTTCCTTCGCCTTCTCCCTCCTCCCCTCCCCTCCCCCAGCTTCCAATCCGGCCCTCGTGGACGCCTCCACCGGAGCCTCCCTCTCCTATCCCGACCTCCTCGCTCGAGTCCGCTCCCTCTGCTCCTCCCTCAAGTCCACCTTCGGTCTCTCCAAGGGCGACGTCGCGTTCGTTCTCTCTCCTCCCACTATCGACGTCCCGGTCCTGTACTTAGCCCTCTTAGCCCTCGGCGTCGTCGTCTGTCCCGCCAACCCCGTCTCCACCCGGGCCGAGATCGCCCGACAGTGCGGCCTCGTGGCGCCCGTCTCCGTGGCGTTCGCCACGTCCTCCTCCGTCTCCAAGCTCCCTCCCAACTTGACCGACGACAACAAACTCATCCTCCTCGACTCCCCACTGTTCCATTCATTAGCAGCAGCAACAGCTATTCATGAAGCAGCTGATCCAACAGTAACAACTATTGTCCGCCAGGCCGATGCCGCCGCCATACAGTTCTCGTCGGGCACCACGGGACGCGTGAAGGCGGCGGCCCTGCCGCACCGCAGCTTCATCGCGATGGCGGCGGGCTACCACGAGCTGGAGAAGAAGCTTCCCGGGAGGACCGCCGATGTGACTCTGCTGGCGGCTCCCATGTTCCACTCCCTCGGCTTCTTCTTCTCGCTCAAGGGCCTGGCGCTGGGGGAGACGGTCGTGGTGATGGAGAGGCCCGGGCTCGCGGAGATGCTGGCGGCGGTGGGGAGGCACGGGGCGACGCTGGTGACGGCCGCTCCGCCGCTCGTGGTGGCGATGTCGAGGCTGTCGGAGGAGGAGAACAAGTACGAGCTGGGGTCGCTGGAGACCGTGCTCACAGGAGGGGCGCCGCTCTCTGCCGATGCGGCGAGGAGGTTCATCAGGCGCTTCCCGCGCGTCCAGTTGAGACAGGTACGTTGCACTTTCTACCACGAGTCAAATTTCTTTCTTTGCGTAATACGCTACTCTACTGCGAGTCGAGCAACTTGTTTTTGATAGTGGTGCATAAAAATAAAAATAAAGGTTAACTACCCCCAAAAGCTTATACTGACATGTGGGCAGGGTAAATTACTTTCTGCTCCACAAGTCAATGACTTTCGTGTTGTATGCCAATGCTTAATAAAAATATGCATCCAAGTATTTTATATTATAGAATCCAAGTATTTGACTTTATTTAATAAAGTTCAAATATTTGACTTCACAGGCCGGCTCATGCTAGAAACCTTTTTTTTTAATAAATAATTCCTCCATGTTTCAATTCTAATTTTCATTCTAGTAATGTAAGATTTAGAATATCTACCAGAGTTTTATTTTTATTTTTTTATCTTTTATAGAATTTAATATTTTACCATACTTTTAAATTATTTGACCATATTTTCAAATTAAATTATTAAATGGATCATTTTATTTACTGGAATATAAGATAGAAATTGAGAACCATCGAAAAATATATTTTATTGGTACAATTTTTATAAAAATATTGTTCCAACTAAGATATAAATTTTCTTAAAAGAACAATGTCAAATAGGATAAGAAAATCAATTTTAGAAAAAATTTTAAATCATAATGCCAACGAGTTATAGTTGTATGTCCCACTCACAATTAATTTAATTAATTTTGCTGTGGATAGCATCAAAGTATGGATATGTGACTATCAACTGCCATATACACACAATTGGTGAATATTCTAGCGACTTCCATTTCTTCCTCTCTTTTCATAAATTATCACTCGCTCGCATGAATCCAGTTTCATGTGCAAAAACTCAAACATCTATGCTACTATATAATGAAAAAAAGTTCAACTCTACCGTAAAAGTGTTCACTGTAAAAAAAAAATTTTAAATATATTCTTGCATATATTTAGTAACTAAATGATTCATTAAAGTTAATAAAGACAGCTAGATAATTACAGTCAGGGATGAATCCAAAAACTGTAATTGTGATGGATTACCATAAATTTAGATGGACTAGAAGTTGACTAACACATATTAAAAAATCAAAAAAAAAATTATATGGAAAAAAGAAGTAAAAAATAAAAAAAATAAAAATAAAAAATAAATTGGGGTGGGCTCCAGTCCACCCCCAAGAAACCCTTGGATCCGCCTCTGATTACAGGAGCCGTCTTTTGATCTTTCTAAATAGCATTACAACAGGTATAAATAATATTATAATAATATAATAATACTAATATAGTAATAAATTTAGAACAATTAAGACAAATGTGTTTTGGTCATCCTAAGTAGTTTTAATAAAGATTAAAATAATAACATCAGTTATCTTTTAGTATTTGTAATAATAATATATGAAATAGATACAGTGCACGTACATATATACTAGTAAACCTTTAATTGTTAAGGACATATTAGAACAATATAAAATTTTAAACTTCAACCATCCATATAATTGTAGAATGCATAACCAAGAATAAAAATTCAAACTCGTTTTTCTAGTATCGCTTCCACTACTATCTTGTCGTCTCAAGCTATGGGGTTCCAAGTTGGGTTATCTTTGAGGTGACTCAAGCTATGGGCATACATAGATGTTTTCTTTTGTATCAACCCACCAATCGGTATAAAAGAAAGTTTGAGGATATAAAAGAAAGTTGTATGGAAAGTTTACTCTTGTATCCGATAAAAAGTGAAAGGATATATGAAATTGGTCTAGGACTTAATAAGGGGGTTCCCGTGTAAGTCACATAGGCCAAGTCCAATATTATACCTCATTGATCAATTTGGTGTCACCACATTTTCAAGTAGTGATACTAGAGCCAAAGGTTACAAGTCGGGATGGATCTATACTCATGTTTCAAGGTGGAGCGTACGATGTGTAGTTCACACCCAGTTGGGATTGGTGAACGTGTGGGGTTAACTATGTGTTTGAATGGGTTGAGATGACAATATGTTGCTCAACTCACCTAAATACGAGATAAGGTAGAGAGATTGTTGGGTTGTATCTCGCATCCAGTCGAACATTCAAGGTTCGCATGTCTGGTGATGATAGAAGTGCCACATCGTATAGAAAATGTGAGAAGATATATAAATATATGGGATTGGTTCTCACTTTAAAGTGGGGGTTTTTAAGTCATATGGGTCAAGTCCAATATGGTACCTCATAGATCATCTCCATAAGAATATGATGTGTTCTTGCTTTCTGATGTTGCCTTAAAACCAATTGTTGGTTTTCTATAAATGTACTCAGAAATTGAGAAGTTGACTCGCTGGTTTGCTATAGAGTAAGACAATAAGGCTATGAGAGTAGTTTTAATTATTTCTTGGCAACAAGTATATGGTGTCCAAAGAGAGGACTTGCAATTGAGAATAAAATTTGATTTGAGGATGGGTTATCACTTCAATGGTTGGCATTTATTTAAGAAGATTTTAGTAGAATACTTGCCTTAATTTTATTGATGGATGAGACTACATATATATAGGAGAGGCTAATCCCTCTCTCTACTATTCTACTAGATGTGTGACTAAACACCCACTAATACTCTCAACACTCCCCTTCAAGATGGGCGATAGATATCAATTATCCCCCATCTTGCTACATAGTTTAGAAAAACTCAATGAATTAAGACCCTTAGTCAAACAATCTGCAACTTGTTCTTCTGAGCGAACGTGATCGAGCTTTAATATCCCTTTTTCCAACTTCTCTTTGATGAAGAACCGATCGATCTCGATGTGCTTAGTTCTGTCATGCTGGACTGGATTGTTAGCTATACTTATTGTAGCTTGACTATCACTCAGAAGACGCAACGGTGTTCCTTGGTCCAGCTTCAACTCAGTCAGCAGTGTTCTTACCCACAGTAATTCTGACGCTCCCAGAGCCATAGCCTTATATTCTGCTTCAGCAGTCGATCGTGCTACCACAGACTGTTTCTTGCTTCTCCATGAGATTAGGTTACCCCCTCCCCCATAAAGACACAATACCCTGAGGTAGACCTTCTGTCATCCATGCAGCTTGCCCAACCTGCATCGTAGTACCCCTCAACACCCAGGTGTCCATTTTTTTTGAACCATAGCTCTCTTCCAGGAGTCTCCTTCAAATATCTCAGGATACGAAAAACTGTATCCATGTGGCCCTTCTTGTATCATGCATGTAGCGACTCACTACACTCATAGCAAATGAGATATCAGGGCGAGTTTGGCCTAGATAAATTAATCTGCCTATAAGTCTATGATATCTCTCACAATCAACAGGCTCTCCTGTCTCTACCCCCAACTTATCTTTCTGATCGATCGGAGTGACTACCGATCGACATCCCAGCATATCAATATCTGTGAGCAGGTCTAGTATATACTTTCTCTAAGAGATGATGATCTCATTTCTTCCTCGAGCCACCTCGACCCTGAGAAAATACCTCATCATTCCCAAGTCCTTTACTTCAAACTCTATGGCGAGTTTTGACTTCAGCTGGATGATCTCCTCCTCATTATCACCTGTGATTACTATATCATCCATATACACTACAAGTACAGTGATGTGACCTCTTTCATGCTGGAAGAAGACCGTGGGATCTGTATTGGTCTGGTGGTACCCCATACATGTGACAGTCTTCCTGAATCTATCAAACCAGGCTACAGGAGATTGCTTGAGTCCATACAGTGATTTCTTCAGCTTGCACACCTTTTTCATCGACTTCTTTGTGTAAAACCCCAGGGGGATCTCCATGTATACTATTTTTTTTAGATCCCCATGAAGAAAAGCAGCCTTTACATCCAATTGATACAGCTGCAACCCATGGTTTGCTACAAAAGAGAGCAGTGTTCTCATAGTGCTCATATTTGCCACTGGAGCAAATGTCTTATCATAGTCGATGCCATAGGATTGAGTGAATCTCTCTGCAACCAACCTTGCCTTGTACCGCTCTACCTTACCTTCTGGCGTCTCCTTTACTGTGATGATCCATTTGCATCCAACTGCTCTCTTTCCTTTAGGCAACGAAACAAGCTCCTATGTCCTATTTCTTTCGAGTGCCCCAAGTTCCTCTAACATTGCATCTTTTTACCTTTGATCTTCCTTCGCTTCCTGCCAAGACTTAAGCAAAGATGTGGTATCTATCGATGCAATGGATACTCGATAAGTAGGGGATATATTAGAGTAGGATAAAAAACTGGCAATGTCATGTTCATAACCATAACGATTAGGGGCTCTTCTCGCATTACTGTGAGAAGATCTCCTTAAGGGAGTATGAGGTAGTGGTGGAGAGATCATACCATCCAAATCAGAGGGATCCGCATCCAAATCAGAGGGATCCAGTGTGGGAGGTGCATCTTCAAGAGTTGGGGCAAGGTTAGGCGAGGGACATGGCACAGTAGGAAACTGTTGCTTTCTCCTTTTATAGACTTGGAGTTATGCATATTATTCCTCCCCCTGCACTGAAGCCTCATGATTGTGTGTATCCTTATCACTTTCCTCACCCTCGCTATCTCCTCCTTGTTTCCTTGGATCAGCTTCCATCATTGGGTATGGAACTGACCCAATAATCACACTTGGCCTATCTTCCCCTCACTCCTAACACCTCATGTGTTATGAGAGTACCAAATGCGAAGTCTTCACCTGAACCATTATGGTAGTATGGTTCTATCTCTCTGAATGTAACGTCCATGATTACAAAGAGCCTTCACTCCACCTGACTCCAACAAGAGTATCCCTTATGATTCCCTGAGTAGCCAACAAAATCGTACTTCATTATTGTCCGAGGGCCCAGCTTTCCCACCGTAGGCCTGTTATCTTTCACAAAGCATACACATCCAAATCACTTTGGGGGAACAATGTACTTATTCTCTCTTATAAGCATCTCAAACGGTGTCTTCCATCCTAGTACCTGAGAGGGCATCATGTTGATGAGATATGCAGTCGACAATATGACATGCCTCCGCCAGTGTTTAGGAACATTCATAGCAAACATCATTGACCGTGCTACATCCAACAGGTGCCTGTTCATTCGCTATGCCACGCCATTCTGTGCTGGTGTATAGGCACACGAAGTCTGATGATGTATCCCATGGGCTGATAAGTACTCTTTAATAGCCTTGTTGGTGTATTCTGTTCCATTGTCAGATCTCAAAATCTTCACTTTAGCATTATACTGTGTTGTAACCCTGCGATAAAAATCTTGAAAGCATGCAAAGACATCACTTTTACTCTTCATTAGGTATATCTATGTGACACGAGTATAGCAATCAATAAATGTGATAAACCATTTAAAATCATTAACCGCGGTTGTAGGACAAATTCCTCATACATCAGAGTGTATCATATCAAAAGCAGCTAAACTTTGATTTTCAAAACTCACATAAGAGCTTCTAGTATATTTCTCAAGCTCATAAGCATTACAAACCAACTTTTATTTATTAGTCTTTTGATACATAGATGGATACATCTGACTCAGTAGACTGAATGACGAGTGTCAAATGCGCTAATGTTGGAGTAATAACTCTGCTTTCACAGTTCTTTACGGCTCCTCCGGTTGTACTTCTTCTACCAGTGACGCTAGTGTTGCGTCCAACCCACCAATGTCCAAGTACCATAGTCCCTTATGCCAAGATCCAGTCCCCAACCGTCTCCCCATTCCCTTCTCCTGAAAAATTACCTGAGGAATTTCAAATAAAATAATACAATTAAGTTCAAGAATAATGGCACTAATGGAAAATAGATTAACAGGGAAAGATGGAGCATGCAAGACATTAGTAAGGGTTATGGAAGGGGTGCATTCAACTGTGTCTTTATCCATAATGGGTCTAGTCGTACCATCAGCAGTATGAATGCTTTCAGGCGTCATCAGGTGAGTATAATCTTGGAAATCATTATGGACACCCGTGACATGACGGTATGCCCCAGAGTCAATTATCCAACCTGGTCTGTGAATATATGTTAGGGCATGAGAAAGTATACATGTGCTTGTATGGGCATAGTAGGGGATGTTATCCCCGGAGGTGGTTGGAGTTGATGCCCCAAAGGTGTTGGCTCGACTGTCGCTGGTTCCAAGTTTCATGCTTCTCCATATTTCTAGCATTTCTCTCTCACTATGGGTCATATCGAATGACTGACACTCACTTTCCTCTTCTGACGGAATAAGAGTAGGGGACTTAGCTTTGAGCTGCGGCAAGGACGTTAGTGTATGAAGTAGGTGCAACGGAGTCGATCAATAGTTATAGCTCAAAGCTAAGTCCGTCAAAGAACTACTTTGCCTTCTCCTCTTCTGTAGGAATCAGAGTAGGGGCGAACCGACTCAAACAGATGAACTCCGCATTGTACTCTTCTACTGTCATGTTGCCTTGAGTGAGGCGGTTGAACTTATCCCTAAGTTCCGCTATGGAAAGGGCTGGATTGTACATCTCCTGGAAGAGTCTAGAGAACTTCTCCCAAGTGACTCGGTCTGAGCCTAGCCGACTCTCCTCGAATAGCCACCAATGATGCGCAGTACCTGTCAACTGCATCTTGACATCAATCATCCAACGCTCTCTAGGAAGCTCAGCTGCTTCCAATTGAAGTTGAGTGTTTGTGAGCCATTCATGAACTTCAGTGGGCTCCTCCTTGCTCTAAAAGGTACGTGGCTTTAACTGACAGAAATCCGAGATGGATCCCGTCGATGGTTGCCTGGATGGTGGGGTTGAATTCTCCAGTGCTATCACTATGCTGTTCCTCAAGTTCTCCGCTGGCATTATTGGGCCTCTTGATGAACCAGTTGTTGTGCTTGCATCATTGCGTATCCATAGGCTGTCCTGGTGGAAAAACTGGCATCGGTAAAGTAAACTGCTATGGTGGTGGAATATCGTCTAGCCGAAACCTCGAGACGCGCTGATCTGCTTGATTGCTTTGTTGAGTGGAGGGATATCCACCCGGGGGCATCATCCTATCGCCGTAGGTAACCACAACACCTTGTGGTGTTCACGTGGGAGTCTCGTCGCTAGCTCGTGGATCCATTAGTCTGTACCCAAGTAAACTATGAGGATCACACAATGATTCAAAGCATGAGGCAAGTCAAAGAATTATTTCGAATTCGGTATAGAGGTCAAGAACGTGTCTATTTGTGGACGAGATCCTATAATTTTATTCTATCTTAATTTGCAGGCTTGCTCGATTCCTAAGTTGGAACCAAAGTAATAAGTCATCGACCTACATGGGCCACCACCAAAACCATGTCACGTCCCAATCCCAAAATATCGAGGGACTAGCCACGTGGCAATGGCCAGCAGCACAACTCCAATGGACAAACCCAATTTAATGGACCCGTTAGAGTGCATTTAAGCTGTAATATAGATAAATAAAGTCTACTACTCCTGTCACAGTATATAATCTAAACTAATCTCATCCACAGACAGTAATCACAATACAAGGAGATAGACCAGTCAAGAAAATAAATAAAGGAAACTGACCATAATAAGTCCAAAACTATACAATATCACGGGGAACAACCAGTCATCAAAAAAAAAAATGTGTACATCTATCCAGTGGTCACAGAAACAAGTCTCAATATCTAAAGAACATGAGAATTAAATGAAATAGTAATTATGCTCAAGAGAAGTCCTCGAGGACAACCTCGTCCTCTGATGCAAGTACTGCTCCAATGTCAGCTCATGTCCTATAAACCTTAGGGTAACTCTCCTCAACTATATTGGGGGACATAATCCGGATCCAGGTCCTCAGGGGACATAGCAAGGTACAAGAATAACTCAAGACAAGTATAATAAATTATAAGAAATAATGAAAAGAGGTGTGCTTAGGGTATCTAACATAATCCATCTATGTGTATTCAAGTAAAAACGTACTCGTCCGCTAAACCACCGGGTTTCATACATATACTAGGGGTACTAGTGATAGTAGTAATAATAGTAGTAGGTACGTACAAGCCCCGTCAAGGTACCTACAATACTATAATACTAGTAGAGTTTGGTAGCCCAACGGTACGACAAGTTCTCCCCAACCCCATGTATCTTACGCCTCATATCACGAAACACAAGACAATCTCTACCTATCAAGTAAATGTGTAAATAATAGCATAATACAAGTCTCTAGCCCTGTCCTAAAACAGAAGCCGGGATCCTCGAATATCTCAAGAGTGGCTCATGTGCATGAAAGT
The DNA here is from genome assembly GCA_036927795.1 of Iris macrosiphon. Lineage (NCBI taxonomy): Eukaryota > Viridiplantae > Streptophyta > Magnoliopsida > Asparagales > Iridaceae > Iris > Iris macrosiphon. The sequence continues at coordinate 270,420 of JAYESA010000217.1, forward strand.
CGAGTACAGTGTCCTATGTGTAAATCATATAAGAGTAGCACGAGTAGGTAAGCGGTGATAATGCAACTAACGATACCCGAACTCTACGTACGGAAGTCGGCACCCGAATGTAATCCGGAAGCTAAGTATCGTGGCGGTCCTAGGTAATAAAAATTACAAGCACTAAAAGAAATAGCAAAAATAAAATAACTAGAGCACAATCTACTGTGAACAAGGCAAGGTACACTTGCCTTCTGTCTGTTGCTGCGATGTAGCGAGTACCAAGTCCATGTCCGATGGTGTTGCGTCTCCGACGTGCCCTGTCAGTAATATATAAATAAATTCTTAATACTAATATTTACTACTTTTATATAAATTATAGAGTCGTCATGCGCTTGTCAACCACGTCGCGTTGTTGGTGCCAATGACACTACGCATGACGTGCGGTATGTCGTACGCTGACGTACACCCCATGTTACGTTAAACCATAACATGGAGAACACGTATACACGTATATAATATATATTATTTAACATTATAATTGCATGCATATTTTTATATATACATATTCGTTATTTTACGCATGCAATGCACACGTACAAATTTCTTACAACTTAGTGATCAATTGTCCATAGTCTAAGAACCTAATATACATGCTTTAATATATATATATATATATATATATATATATATATATATATATATATATATATATATATATATATATATATATCTGAATTTAAATTCTTTAAAATACAATAACTCATATTGCATGCTAATGTATTTAACAAAACCTATGAATGTGCTTGCATAATCAACTAGTAGGTTGTATGGGTTATATACAAGAAGGGATGGGGTTATTGATCATGCATGGATGGGTTCTTGGTTCTCTAACATATACATACATACATGAAGGAATGAGGGTTTGATCAACTTACCAAGTCTTGATGCCTACGTGGTTCAGTTGAAGTTCGACTGCTTTTCGACTTCACAAGGAGTTACTCCGCCTTTTGGTCGACCCGTAGTCTACAGAGAGAGACCGTAGGGTTGTGGAGAGATGGTGCACCGCTGCACAGCGGCGGCTGCTGCTGTGGGACGCGGGTTAGGGGGAGATCGGTTGTCGGGTGGTGGTGTTGGTGTTGTTGTCGTTGTCCGTGTTGGTGTTGGTGGAAGGAGATGGAGATATGGAAGAAGAAGATAGGACGGAGAGAAAAAAGAACACGTGAAGATGAGGGAAGTAGTCGGCTGTATTTGTAGGGGTAGGGTTTCCTAGGTTAGTAAATAGGTATATATATATATATATATATATATATATATATATATATATATATATATATAGGAAGGGTGTGGATGAATAGATGGATAGACATGTTTACTTGAAAATCCAATGGTTAATAGTAGATGGAGATTTATAGAACTTGTATAATCGGTGGGAAGCCTCCTGGTGTACATGAGGTGCAATATAATTAAAATGGTCCATTGGAACATGCCAAAATAGGTAAATGCTGAATTTAGATTAAAAGAGAGTAAAATATGGGATTTGGTGTAGGAAAAAATAGTGTTTGGTGTGGGGAAAAATAGTGTTTGGTGTGTAAAAATATGGGAGATGAGTGTGTGGTGTTGTGCATGGGCTAGACAAATTGGTTTGAGGGTTCAAGTTGGGGTTCGATCTCGGTTTGGTTTAATTATTCAAGAAATATCGGCTTTTAACTAAATAAATGTGCACGGTGTTTAATATTATTTTGGAGCCTGTAGGGACTCGAATAAATGTAACACCGAAGTCATGCGCATAGTAGGTCGTGTTTGCTAGGGTTTATATAAATCTGTTTCAAGATTTGTGGTCACGTTGCTCATCTAAATTGATTGCAACGAAAAAATGGGTTTCTAAAATCAAATAATTGTTTTGTAAATGCACTAATACAAATACTAGTACTTTTTAAATAAAATTAAATATAATTTTTTTTTACTGTAATAACCTTAGTTGAATTTCAGGGGATTACATCTGTCATGGGAACCGAGCCACCACACCACTTTCTTGCCTTCGACCTAGGCGCCTTTGCCTTCTCCGACCGTTCCTTATACTTGGGTTCGTCGAATCTCGCCTTCATTGCAGTCCACTAGTCAGGCGTGATTCAACCGTGGATCGGTTCTCCGTCGCGATCAAAGACCTTCTGGTCGTTGATCGGATCACGGATCAACTTGGCGGCGACGGCAAAAAACTGTACCTCGATCTTCTCAACCCAGTGTGGTGGATAGAAATAGGTTTTCTACAAGAAGTGAAATGGAGAGTTACATAATATGCATAAATGATTATTGATATTAAAAGTAAATATATTTTTACCTTAAAGTGGGCAAACCAAAATGTCTTCCTATCTTCAGTAGCATCTGAGTAGTTGATCCAAGGCCCACCATAGTTTTGCCTCAGAAAATGCTCCAGTGCTCTATGTACCGCCGATGAACGGTATCTATACAACGATAATTAAATTCATGAATATATAGATATAATCATTTGGAAAATATTAACTATTTAACTTACTTGCTAGGCCCATCCCACCAAATCTCCATCCTCATCTCGCCCAGAGGCACGCATGGAGGATCGCTCTGATCATGCGCAGACGGAGTCAGCTCAACCTCCTCCATCGGCTACTATATCTCCATGGTGCCATCAACATGAGGAAGGCTGGACGGGGGAGTAGTCTTAGGCATAGAACTGCTGGTCCCAGGAGTACTGTCGCGTACCGTCGACGAAGTCGAAGATATGACTGGTCGGTACACTGGAGTACTCCGCGACGAGGATCCGGAACCAGTAGCCGGTACCGGAGGAGCACTCATTCTAGAGTATCTACCTCCATATGATCCTCGTTATCCTGTCATACCTGATAATAACATATGATGATAAAACAAATACACAGACTTATAGCAGTTCATAAAAATAGACAGGCCTGGAGCAACCCTCTGTTAAATTTTTTGGATACGAAATATCACAAAAGTATATAAAATATTACAGTCACTCAATAAATAAAAAAATAAAAGTATCACAGTCACACAATAAGCACAATAAAGTATCAAAGTCACACCATAAGTCTTATCCAATTTCTCAATCTCTCAAGAAAATCCAATACGTTGGGGCAGAACCCAGTCCCTCAGATACTTCACATAAGCAACATCTAGGTGATCAATCTCCGGTATAGGTGCTGGGTGACTGGAACTCCCCTCTGAGCTGGTGTCTGCCCAACCGTACGAGATACCGCTTCCTCCTTAACAGTAGGAGTTGTCATTTCCTCCTTAACAACTGCTTCCAATTTAACAGTAGGAGGTACCACTTCCTCCTTAATAGTCACTTCCTCCTTAATTGTAGGAGGTACCACTTTCTCCTTAACAGTAGGAGGTGCCTCTGTTAAGCGACGTGCACGTGCTCGGGTCATAGGTGCCATCTGGTAAGATAGATGAAAACAAAGAATATAATTGATAACAGATATAAATATATGTATCCATACATTTAAATAGATGTTACATTCCACATTAAAAATATAATACATGGCTAGAGTTCTAAATGGATTTTATTTTATTTTCAATCCTCTTCTGAAAATTTATTTTCTTCCTTTTCCTTGTCCTCCTCTTCCTCTTTCTTCTCATCTTCACTTTCATCTACTTCTTCCTCTTCGGATAATTCTACATCTTCCATAAGATTAGACATGTAATAAAAAACTTCCATTGAGTCCACATCTACAATATTTGTTACAATAGGTAGCTCATCCTCCTGATAAGCTATTTCGTTAACGTCAAAGGTATTTCTAACTTTCGTCTTGCATGCTGCCCACTAGTTCGACCTCGTTGTTCCCCTTTTAGGATAAGTTATGTAGTACACGAGCTGAGCCAGACTTGATAGGACAAATAGTTCATAGCCTTGATATCGACGCTGGTAGTTTATATCCACAAGACAATGCTTGTCTATTATTCATCCTTGATCTTGGATCGGTTCGAACCAATCGCACCTGAATAACATGATTTTAGTAGGCTTTGTTCCATAATTATATGTCAACTCCATAATCTCCCATAAGATGCCATAGAAATCATTGCCTGGATCAACATATTTGTAGCTCGAATATCTGATACACAAACAACTATTTTTGTAGAATCGAGATCCAAGAAGTTCTCTTATCGGGGCTTTTGTTGACTTGAACCTAAACATATTCACATAGTAGCTTGGCCATATTTTGACGGCATAAATTGGTCCCTTGGCTAGAGTTCTAATAGTCTCATTCCTGAGTGTTGTGTGGGGACGATCGACCTAAATACCAAAAAAATGATATTAAGTTCAACGTTATGTTAATTATTGTGCATAGTGCATACACAAAAAGATTCTTACATATGCACTCAACCAAGAAGGGAAATGAAGTCTCATTTCCTTTTCTACTTCTTCATCTGTTATGTATGGATGTGCTGAAAAACAATAAAATATCGCCTGACTAGTGTAACAATATTAGCGTATACTATTACATTAAGCTGACTTAAACGTTGACGTATTAATTACTTACCCCTCTAGCTTCTCCACTTCATCCTCGTCGCAGTTGAGTAATATGTATAACTGAGCAGCCCTTAACTCATCGTCATTCTGATATCTCTTATTCATTTTGCCCGAAGGCTTACTGAAAGCATTGAATACTTTCAGTATTGCATTATTAGATTCCTGATATTCGTCGTCGTTTCTGGGAACTCTTGTTCTATTAGTAGCAACATGCGGCTTGAAATACATCGAGCAAAAGTTTGTAATCTCCTCAAGAATATAGGCTTCACAAATAGAACCCTCGACCCATGCCTTATTTTTTTACCTTTCTCTTTAGGTGGATCAGTTGACGTTCGAACGGGTACATCCACCGATAACCGACAGGCCCACTAACACGCCCCTCGTAAGAAAGATGAATTGTCAAATGCTCCATGGAGTCGAAGAATCCAGGAGGGAACACTCTTTCAAGCTTGCACAGTGTTACCGCAATGTCCTTCTCTTGCTTTTCTAAACGATCGATTATCAACTTTGTAGAACAAAGATCCCTGAAGAATATGCTAAGCTCATTCAATAATCCCAAACTACTTGCGGTAAGAATTCCCGAAATACAATTGGAATTTACCTCTCCATAAATACGTGACAGTCGTGGCTCTTCATACCCGTCAGTTTATTCTCCTTCGGGTCAACGCATCTTCTCAGATTCGACATGTACCCGTCTGAAAATTTTAGCCCATGAATCCACCTAGAAAGTATCCCTTTATCCTCCTTGTCCAGTGAGAAAATTGCCTTAGGTTTCTTATACTTCTCATTCCCTTCCTCTATCAAATGCAACGCAGGACGTCTGCATATTTATTCCAAGTCCAACCTGACCTTGGGATTGTCTTTCATCTTCCCCTTTACGTCCACTACAGTATTAATTATGTTGTCAAACACATTCTTCTCAATATGCCTAACATCAAGGTTATGTCTGATCATATTGGTGCTCCAATATGGAAGATCCCAGAATATGCTCATCTTCGTCCAGTTATGAGTGTGACCAAATCTATCGCACTTGTACCCCTTAGTAGGCTCTTCGATAGCACTTGGTAAATATTTAACCTCTTTCCATATCATGTCTCCGGGCCACCTTGGAGGTGGATTTGCCTTCTCCATAACGCCGGCACAAAATGCATTCATGTTCCTCTGGAACGAATGATCCGACGACAAAAATTATCGATAACAATCGATGAAACACGGTTTTCCTCCATGTTTTAAACGAAAAGCCTTAGTACGATCCATACAATACGAACATGAGAGACGACCATGAGTGTTCCATCCTAATAACATGTCATAAGCCGAAAAGTCGTTGATGGTCCACATAAAATTCTGCTTTTTTGAAATATCTTACGTATTGGCGCCTACTTTCCCACAGTCGATTCAACTCATCTATCAACGGTTGCAAGTACACATCGATGTTTCTCTTCAGATTGTTCGGACCCAAAATTATGATGATTAAGAACATAACCGGAGTCTTCATGCACATCCAAGACGGTAGGTTGTACAGGGTGACGATCACAGGCCAACACGAATATTGAGAGTTCGAAAGTCTGAATGGGGTAAAACTGTCGGAGGAGAGCCCCAACCTTACATTATACGGATCCAAAGCAAAATCAGGATACTCTCGATCGAAGTGCTTACATGCTTCTCCATCGGATGGGTGATCCAACACTCCTTCAATTTTTTCTTGTCTGTACCAACTCATATTTTTGGCAGTCTCCTTCACCATAAACAACCTCTGTAACCGCTGCGTTAAAGGAAAGTAGTGCATCGAATCGGTCGGCTTCCTTGCACCGACAGACCTTCTTGTACCAGTTGCCTTATAGCGATCAGCACCACAAATCTGCACACATCTTCATCCTTGTCGTCTTTGTAGTACATCATGCACCCATTGCGACATGTATCAATTTTTTCTTATCCCATCCAGAGCGATCTCACCATCCTCTTAGACTGGTAGAAGTCTTTAGGTAACTTAGCACCCGCCGACAAGATCTCTATAATCAACTTCATCAGTCGGTTGTAGCATTCTTGAGACTTGTTAAAATCGGACTTGATGTTTAACAGTCTTGTAACCACCTCCAACAATAAATGATCCTCACAACAAGGATATAATAGAGTTGTTGCATTCTCCAGTAACTCCATAAACTTTGCAGCATCGGCATTCAGTGCCTTCTCAGCTGCATCATAATTGTCCGGATCAAAACTAGGCCCGGCAGCGTCGAAAACCATGTTCACGCATCCATCGTCATAATCAGTATGGTCGTGGACACCCATATACGGCTCCACATAAGGCTCGGGCTCCGATGCTAAAGACACAAGTTCTTCGTGTGAGGTCCACTGATAGTAATTCGGCATAAAATCCCTCGAGTATAAATGATATGTTGCATCCACTTCTGAGTGATATTTCAAGTTGCGACATCTCACACACGGGCACTTAATTTTGGTACCGTCCATATACTGAGGTAACGCCTTGGCGAATTGCAGGAATTGTTCTACCCCCTGTATGAATTCATCACACACACCACACATGTCATCAAAAGGGTGTTGATAAGGGCACTACATTTTTTACTCGGGGCTAGCCCATTGAAAAATTTGAAAAAATTACAAGTTTGCCATCATGAAAGTTACTCGGGGCTAGCCCACTGTTAAAATCAGGACTGTCAAAATTACGACAGTCCTACCACTTGGAAGGACTGTCAAAATTTTGACAGTCCTACAAATTGTTAGGACTGTCATAATTTTGACAGTCCCACAAGCTATGTGGACTGTCAAAATTTTGACAGTCCTAATTTTAACCCACTGAAAATTTTATATAAAACTAGGACTGTCAGGATTTTGACAGTCCCACAAACAATGAGGACTGTCAAAATTTTGACAGTCCTCATTTTAATTGTCAGGATTTTTTTTAAGTTTATTTCTATTTAGTTAGTTTTGGATTTTGATTTTTTTTTATTTAGTTTAACATCCAAAATAAAATATGTTATCATTGAACAAAATAAAAATAAAAAAAATCTACCGTACGAATATTACGTCTGCCGTCGATCAGACTTCAAACGGCCATAACTATTTGTTTTCAAATCGTTTTTCGTCACACAATAGGTCTATTTGTATGTTTTCGACGAGAGTAACACAATTCGTGTAGAGAGAATTTTCATCCGAAGTAAGACGTACATATTACAGGCAAAAATATAAAATATAAAACTTTAAAGTATCATAACTTTTGACTGGGAGATCGAAACAAGCTCCAGTTTGAACCAAAATGACCGTATGGAAAAGTACTTCAGGATAAACTGTTTTACCGTTTGACGGACTTCTCAAATTTTTAGAATCGCAAAAAAATGATGTTTCGACCTCCAAATTTTACTTTTTGTATTTTTTTTTTTTTTTACAAAATTTTTAATGTACCATTAATAAATTTACTATTTTAAATAACAGAATACTTTAACAAATTTTAAGGATAGAAATTTCAAGGATATTTTGAAATTGGCCCCCCCAACAATTAACAAAAATAAATTAACAAAAAAAAAATTTTAGGACTGTCAAAATTTTGACAGTCCTACCAATTTGTAGGACTGTCAAAATTTTGACAGTCCTAAAAATTTAACATATATTTTTAGGACTGTCAAAATTTTGACAGTCCTTACAATTGGTAGGACTGTCAAAAGTTTGACAGTCCTAAAAATATATGTTGAATTTTTAGGACTGTCAAAATTTTGACAGTACTTTCAATTGGTAGGACTGTCAAAATTTTGACAGTCCTAAAAATTTAACATACATTTTTAGGACAGTCCTTAAATTTTTAGGACTATTGAAATGCCTACAGTCCTATATAAATTTAGGACTGTAGAAAATTCTACAGTCCTTAATATACATAGGACTGTCGATTTTCCTACAGTCCTAAATCTATATAGGACTGTAGGAAAATCTACAGTCCCGCCCGATACTGCTCGACGTTGTCGACGATTTTCGACATTTTATGCCCTAAAATCGTGTTCGATTCTCGACATTGTCGACTTTGGGAGCCATCGACAAGGAGGACGAAGTCTCGGAGAGTTGGAGAGCTCCGCCGACGGGAGGGGGGAGGGCTCCGGTGGGGCAGGGAGGGTTTGGGAGAAGGGTTTGGGAAAGTGGGCTAGCCTCAAGTAAAATAATGGGCTAGTGTGAGTAAACTTTGCTCAATCCTGGGCTAGCCCCAATCCTGGGCTAGCCCCAAGTAATATGTGCAGTGCCCTTATCAAAAGCCCATCAAAATGATGGTTGTACATCCACGAACGATGACACAGGTAGTAATTCAGATCTATTTCTAGATACTTCTGAAAAGATGAATAGACATCGGTCAAGTATATTATCCAAATGGATGCAAAGATGGATACACATATGAACACTACTAAAGGGTATGTGTGATGTCACGTATTCAATCTCAAGTCGCACCCACAAACACTATACTTAATACTAACCCCCAATCCAATTCCATACACAACACACTCACTGATATATAGGGTAGGGTTAGTGTGTGTGTGTGTCCGTGTGTCCGTGTCCGAGTTCCACCTACGTTTGGTATTGGAGTCGCTAAAAACGTCGCTCAGACACAACTACTATGAATGAAATGATCACAATGGTATAACCTAAATGTATAAAATATATTTTATAAAATATCAATAATTTATTAATAATTAATTACTTTTTTATAACAAAAATTCCTATACTCCGATCAGAAACCATCAATACAACCGACACCGCCAATACCGATACTCATAGGAATAATAGAAACAATCATAATTAATTGCTTTCCGATACCAAAAATTTAAAACTTATCTATCACATGTAACCAATCAAAAAGATTATTATCCTAACTAGGTATAATACAAACAATCATAATTTTAGATCGAAAAAAGTCTAAAGATAATCTGAGAACAAGATAGATTTGAATCCAAATGACACATAAAATCTAGATTTTTAGCTATCTAACCCATTATGCAAAACCTATATATAATGACCATGTCGATTGTGTGTTTTCGTGTGTGTCTATGTCATCATGAGTTCATTTATTTTCTTACTCATCCATAACTGAAGTGTATGTTTGTGTTCCCTGTGTGTGTGTCCATGTGTGTTTGTGTCCCTGCGTGTATTTGTGTCCATGTGTGTGTCTGTGTGAGTCCCTGTGTGTGTCCTAGTTGTTTTTGGGTCAGGGTTAGAGTTTACCGAGCGGGGAGGAGGGAAGGAAGAGAGCCTGAGGGAGGGGTCGACGGAAGGGACCGCGTCGGAGGGGAGAAGCCTCGCCGGAGGGGGGGAGACATGCCGGAGGAAAGAGGGAAGGAGGACCACGTCGGAGGGAGGAGAGGATGAGGAAGGAGGCAGATGCGATGGAGGAGAGGAGCCGCGCGAGGGGGGGCTTCGTCGGAGGGAGGAGGGCATCCGAGAGGGCGGGGACTTCGTCGGAGGGAGGGGGTCTTCGCTGGAGGGAGGGGGCTTCGCCGGAGGGATGAGGACGCATGAGGGGAAGGGACTTCACCGAATGGAAGGGGTTTGAAATTTTGGGGATTGGATCGAGAGAATGGGAGAAATGAAATCATGAACCCTATATAAAATAATTTAGCAACGTCCTAAATAGACGTCGCTAAACATCGCTAATATATTAATATACTACGACTTGAATAAATAAACGTCGCTATAATTAAAATATTAGTGACATTTAGCGGCGCTCCAGCGACATCGATTTCTATTTTACTAAAACATGTTGCTGAATGACGCCAAACGTCGCTATTAGCGACTACCTGCGACATTATATATTAACATCGCTAAATTAAAAAAAATTAGCGATGTTTTATAATGACGTCGCTCAAAGCGTCGTTATTTGGACAATATTTGGTAGTGCGCGATTCCAACGAAGATTAATGAACAAGGCCAACATAGCTTCTGATAAACTTTATATTCTACCCTATATCGGCCAAAAAGTTGTAATCGAGATCTAGAAGCTTCAGCAAACAAGTTTGCCTTCCAGAATCTTAATTCCAACAAAGTAGAAGGAGAAGAAGGAGGGAAGGGGAGACGGGCGGCGACTGTGGACGTGCGGCGGTTGGGAAGGGGAGGGGGCGGAGATGAGAGGGCGGCAGGCGGTTGTGGAGACGAGTGGGTGGAGGGCTGTCACGCTCCATAACCAGAATACTGGAGCACGGGGGCAGACAACGGCCAGCTACGTATACTTGAAGCACACCTGCACTCTGCATATATGATGAAGCTGTAAAACATGGGGGTTAACATTACAATCCATCAGTCATTCCTAGGTCAAATGGTCCTAGGTGTCTCAATCACAAGCAAATAAACAATATACAAGAAATATGATCATCAGGAGCAAAATAGTAAAGCGTTCCATACTAAATATACATAGATGATCATAAAGCTAGTAATACAAAATGTAGAACTAGCAGAGTATATGCCATACATGATCAAAACTAGCCATGGTCTAGAATAAGCTAATCATGTCATTGCATGTAGGCAAAATGTCAAGTCCAAAACATGAGCTAACATGTGCTCAGTAGCTAAATGCCACAAAAGAAAATACAGTACGAGATTTAGTGGAGATAGAAGAAAACTCACTCAGGCTGTCTGGTGCTCCTGGTAGTCACAATCCGCAGGAAGGAAAGTAAGATCCTCGGGCTCTGCTACCGAATCTGGCCAAACAAAACTAGTGGGGTTAGACCCCCAAATAACAAATACCACAAAGGATGCCAAAAGCTAAGGACTAAAACCAACAAAATAACATAGAGCTATAATACGCTAAGCAACATGAATAAATAAATGCGGATCGAGACTCGTGCGCTACTACTGCACTTATCCCAAGAAAAGAAAGACAATAAACTGAATAACATATAACCGCAAGGAATATAATGTGCACCATGTAAACACGAAAATAACTGGATACATGAAGCACGCCAAGTGACTAAGATATGCTAAGGAGAAGAAAAGAAAACATGAGTAAGGATAAGTCGGCAAACAACGAAAAGATTCGGGAACTCCTCGAAATAGGAATCATAACCCTTAAACCAAACAAGGACCAGGATTATGATTATTTTTCCGAGTCATATCTAGTCTCGAGTCACTTACCGATACACACAACTATAACATAAGGTAAAGACTCTGGCAACATAAGTAAACATCACAACTACACATATACAAGAAGGATCAATCACAATTACCCAGGTAATCGCAGAGCTAAGGAGCATAACTCAAAACACTACAGAAAATGCCACGAATAGGGAACATAAGAACGTTACTACTATACACTGGTCAAATGTACATAGGATATAATCGTCCCCTACTAATACAGATGTCTGGTCAAGTCAAGTGTACATAGAGTATAAATTATCCTCTACTAATACAAATGCATGGTCGTGTCAAATGTACATAGAGTGTAATTATCCTCTACTAATACTGTAGGATCGTGTAGAAACTCTAGAGGGGTGAATAGAGTTAGTACGTGTGCAGCGAAAAATAATCACCAATTAAAAATTCTAAGTAAAGGCAGTAAATGTACCAACAGATATAATAATTAAGAATATGCACAGTAAAGAAGAGTAAGAAGAGCAAACGCAAACACCACGATTTTATCCTGGTTTTTCTCTAAGAGGACTAGTCCAGGCCCGAGAACTCTTGCTTGGAGTTGTATCCACTATGATCACCAATAGTGAATCATAATCTTTGATCCGAAGGCTTGCAAACTTCTTACAACATCGAGCCTTGATCCGAAGGCTCGAAAGATTTCACACGTGCGTTTCATCCGAAGGGCGCGCCGACTTTAAACACTAGAGAACTTGACAAACCAAGCTTTTTATAACTCGATCATACTTCTAAATTGGAATCGCGTTGGCACTAGAAGGCTGGGACTAGATCTTGGGAATGAAGAAGGTTTATAGCTCAGGGTAGATAGAGATATGAAAGTGAGTGAATGAGTAAATAAGAATGTAAAATTCAATCTCTATTTATATGATTTTTCTGAACCGAGTTCGGGCCAAGTTCGGATGCCCAACGTTCAGAAATCGAACGTTAGAATCCTGGTCTCACGGAGTAACGTTGCAAACTGGGTCTTAGGGTGACCGAGTTCTGCCCGAGTTCAGTCTGAACTCTGTTGGTCTATTTCCAGAATATTGGGTCCAGGTTTGGTTTGGTTCAGGCTATTTTGAATGGACTAGGTTCTGGTTTAACATGAGTTTGATCTTCCTAATGCCAACTGCGAACCCGATGTACATTTGGTCCTATAAACAAAATATAAAATACAGAATAAAAGATAAAAGACCAAGAGCACTAGATGACGCCAATCTTCTAAAGCATCCGCTGACTTGAAGATGTATTTTCCTTTGACGAAAGTTGTCCAAAGATAGCAAGATCAAGAAATCTGAATAACTCTCAGGGGCTTCACCCCCGAACCCCCATGAAGGGCGCTGCCCCTCGACCCCCGTCCGCTGACCAGGCAGCGGAAACCCCGAGTGCGAGCCTCCGGATAAGTCGTAGGCGGTTGGACGAAATCTTCTGGTATAAAGCTGTCTCTAGCTCATCATCTTTTTTTCACTGCATATGTCCATTTCTTTTCTGCAAATACATGTTAGAATACAGTAACAAATATGATAACATCTAAGATCATATATGGACAATGCTGAGTTTAAGTAGAAGTTACTAGTTACTATAGTGATTGTATGATTATCATAATGTTAAACTTAATCGATTAGCCATATTCAAAAACTCAACTTAAAACATTGGGCCAACAAATACAAATGCATGGTCGTGTCAAATGTACATAGAGTGTAATCATCCTCTACTAATACAAATGCATGATCATGTCAAATGTACATAGAGTGTAATCATCCTCTACTAATACAAATACCTAGTCGTATCAAATGTACATAGAGTGTAATCATCCTCTACTAATACAAATGCCTGGTCATATGGTATCGATAGGTAACATGTACTGGACGGATGTATCTAGGGTGGAAAGCCCCACACTATACAAAATGTCACGCCGGGACATCATAGCATAAATAGACATGCAAGACAAGAAATACAAGGAAATAAGGTACAAGCAATCAAGGAACATAAGAAAGAAATCATATGCAAAAGAGAACACAATCGGTATACCGTCGGTATACTCCAGTATATACAGGTCTGGTCCATAGGTAGAAAAAATATAACAAGTTCTGGATTCCAACAAATCGGTATACCGTTGGCATACTATAGTATACCGTCGGTATGCCGATAAGGGTTCACTCAAAATATCTGGAATCTAAGTCGGTCAAAATCGGTATACCGTCGGAATACTGTAGTATACTATCGGTATGCCGATTTCCGGAGAAAAACTATGCCAACGTCAAATTTGATTCTGGGACCCAAATCAAATCCAAAAAATTTCTAAAACCACGTCTAACAAGAAGTCAAGTCTAGTAGTAAGTCTCATATCACATTATTGACTAAAACTCATGGTCACAACGCTGGTACCATTTTTGTTACCGAGTTACCAAAAAGGAACGGGACAAGATTCTACCAGAAATCAAAACCAAGACAGTCAAAAGGCTAGAAATCACGAGATAAAAAATAATAGTAAAACAAGTCTAAGCTAAAAAGCAACAACCAAGGATTCAGGAAAGAAAATGACAGAATATAAAATAGTTCATATAATCGGCAAGGTATACTTGCTTACACCAAGCTCCCAGCCTCAACCTTCTAGTCCACCACCACGAAGGGGTTCAGAAACCAACTCCAGGTCTCAAGACTAAGCTCCAAGCTCAAGAGAGAAAGGGTGGAGAGAAGAGAGAGAAAGAGAAATAAAATGAAACTCAAGTACTATTTATAGAGAAATCTCGAAAACATCTCGAAAAAGTAAAACAAATATCTGACGGAAAGTATACTGTCGGTATACTGAAGTATTCCGTCGGTATACCGGTCAAATAAAAGTTCTTAAAATTCCAAGTTTTAAAATCCTACGAAATCCAAAAAAATAAAACATGCAGTATAAAATACGTATCCATATTCCGATATAGATACTGTGAGAAAGAGTCTCATAGGGGCGGAGGTGAGAGGTCGACGGTTGGAGGGCTGTGGACAACTAGGGTTAGGATGAACCTGGCTCTGATACCAAGAAGATTTTAGTAGAATACTTGACATAATTTTATTGATGGGTGGAACTACATATATATAGGAGAGGCTAACCCCTCTTTCTACTATTCTACTAGATGTGGGACTAAACACCCACTAATACTCTCAACAATTTATTTGTCCTATTTATAACCAGAGAAAAAGAACTACAACTTCATCTACAACAAATAGTTTTCTCTGCTTAAAGTAAATATTCCATAATGAATTAACACATCTAAAATCCATGTTAAATACCTCCCATATCTATGATTCTATTTACTTTAACCAAAAGTTCTATTTTGAAGAACTCACAAAATATTTCTCGATTCTTTATTTATTCTCTCTATATTCTTATTATTTAAGATTTTGTCTTTATAATGTAATGATCCCTTTAAAGTTTTCTTCGTGTTGATCATACCAAATAATAACACCATCAAAATCAATTGCAGGCGTATGGTTCGACAGAGGCAGGAGGAATCTCAAGGATGATCGACGGGGAGGAATGCAACCATTTTGGGTCTGTGGGACGTCTTACAGAGAATGTTGAAGCTAAAATTGTGGATGTTGTCAATGGAGAAGCATTATCAGTAAACCAACAAGGAGAGTTATGGCTTCGAGGTCCAACTATCATGATAGGTATATACCTTGAAACAATAGCACCACTTGTTGTATTCAAGGTTCGTAGTATCGGTATCGTACCATTTCTATGAGTATCAAGATCGGCGGTATCGACGATTTCGGAGCAGAGTATTGGATTTTTTGGTATCGGAAAGAAAATTATTATTTATAAATTATTAACATTTATGAAAATATATTTTATACATTTAGGCATAAATTTAAGTATTTTCAGTGTTGTTTCTTAGTAGTTTTGAAATTAAATGCAACATAGTCACCCTTGCCGATTTATTTACATGTCATAGATAAATTTTTCGTAAAGGTTCAAAGTATCGGTATCGGAATCAGTATCGGACCATTCCTATGAGTATTGGGATCGGCGGTATCGGTAGTATCGACTGTTTCGGATAGGAGTATCGAATTTTTTGGTATCGGAAAGCAAATAACTATTAGTAAATTATTAACATTTTAGAAAATATATTTTATACATTTATGCATAATTTAAAGTATTTCCAGTGTTGTTTCTTAGTATTTTTGAAATTGAATGAAATAGTAGTCGCTATTGTCGATTGATTTATATGCAATAGATAAGTTTTCCTCTTTTATATGCTTTTACAACCTTACTATGCTTTTACACCCTTGTTGATTGGTCTTTTTAATTCAATTTTCATTGCTGAATTTATCGGAAAAGAGACATCTAATGTCGGTATCGGTCAGTATCGGGTATCGGTCGATATCGGATCGGGATATGCCAAACTATATCGGTATCGGCCGTATCGGATCGGTATTGGCCGATACTTCAAACTATTAAAAAATTTACATGCTTTACAACCTTACTATGCTTTTACAGTCTTGTTGAGTGGTCTTTTTCGTTCAATTTTCTTTGTTGAATTGACCGAATAAGAGACATCCAATGTCGATATCGGTCGGTATCTGATCAGGACATGTCAAATCATATCGGTATCGAACGTATCGGATCAGTATCGACCGATGCTGCAAACTTTGGTTTTACTTTAGGCGATGCAAAGATAGCATCATATTAGTTTATTTTGTCAATGGTCTAATTATTTAAACTTAAAACTTATCGTATCTATCTTAGAAAATGAAAAAAAGTGAGATTTTTAGTTAGTAGAAAAACCATAGTGACCAGAACTCTCGAACTTGCTAAAACTTAAGGTAATCCTGCCCATATTTTCTTAATCATCTAACCACTTCTCTTGTTTCTTTTGAATAGGCTATGTTGGTGACGTCGAGGCAAATGCAACAACCTTCGATTCCGACGGTTGGTTGAAGACCGGGGATCTCTGTTACTTTGATGATAAGGGTTTCCTTCACATCGTAGATAGACTAAAGGATTTAATAAAGTATAAGGCATACCAGGTATTAAGTTATGCTAAGTTAAGTACTGAAAATTGTTATCTAAACATTTATTAACCTTGATACACTTTCGAATGATATATATTGTAGGTTCCACCAGCAGAATTGGAACACTTGCTTCATTCCTTACCAACTATCCTTGATGCTGCTGTTGTTCCGTATGTATCATTTAATTTATGTTTCATATTCCTATGCGTGGACTCTTTAAACTACTCTGATATGTAACCTTTCCATTTAAATAGTAGTAGTAAATGGTAGATCTAGTATTATATTATGGAATAACATTTTTCTTTTCATTTTTGTAAATGGAAAATGATAGGTATCCTGAAGAAGAAGTGGGTCAAATACCAATGGCATTCGTGGTGAGACAACCAGGAAGTAGTTTAACTGAAGCACAAGTCATGGATTATGTTGCAAAGCAGGTATTTCTTTTGTTCTCTATGAAGGGACAGTGACGTTATAATAAGAAATTTATTGTTTTTGGGAAAGTAAAAAAAAAAAAAAGAAGAAGATTATTTTGTTACCATGTTTCGTATATATGGTAGAGAAAATTAGTTAACTACAAACAAAACCGATGCACATTTGTCTTCTTTTCCTGTTCAAGGTTGTGAAAAATAAAAAAACATTAATTTGTTACTTTTTTATGTAGGGTATTGGCCTTATTTTGTGATATTTTTTGCTAATTATAACCGTCTCTATGAAGAAAGGAAATCGTTACTCTTTCCTTTGTTAAGTCCTAAATTGATATTACTTATTAGGGTGATGATATGAACTTACATATTTGCCAAATGAGTTTCCTAGATTGCATTTGATACGCAAAATGTTATTATGAATCTAAGATTACCTGAGAATTTCCTCCCCTAAGAGGCTATAATAGAGTTAAATATCATATTATTATTAGAACATAACCTGGCATAGCCATAATGTCAATGTTAGTGCTGGGGATTTCTAACTTTGATTTCCATGTAGACTTTTCATACTATTATAATTATTATTGTAGGCTTGCATCATATGCGAATTTGACAAAATGTACATTATATTGCAAGACCTACAACATATTTATTTTGGCAAAGACTGAACTTTTTTTTGTTTATGCTTGTAGGTAGCACCATATAAAAAGATACGCAAGGTTATCTTCGTTAACTCGATACCAAAATCGGCAGCAGGAAAGATCTTGAGGAGAGAATTGGCAAGTCAAACACTTTGTGCATCTAGGTTATGATTTTGGAGAAGAAAAAAAGACAGTATTTATGTCATATGCTACCACAAAAGTTACAATTCGTTTGAACTATCCAAGTAGTCCCTACATATACACATTCCTTGTTACACTTCATAAATAAAAATCCTTCTTGGTCCATATTGTTGGATTGACTATATTTGTTTACAAAATCCGCTCAGATCAGGATCAGGGTCGGCCGGTTTTGAGGGAGTGGAATGGGTGCGACCGCATTAGGCCTTCCGAATTTCATAGACCTCCAAAAAAATTATATTATAACTAAATACAGAAAAAAAAAACTAGTACAATTGAATTTTTGATCCAAATTTAGTAAATTTTTTGTTACAATCACTATTTTTCATGTCTGACTATTCTACGAAACTTAAAAATAAAATTATAGGGCAAATGATAGTTCCTATCTCCATTGAAAACCCAAGAAAAAAGAGCTTGAGCATCCAGCGAGATGAAACCAAACTTGATGTACTAGAACAACAGTTTTCTCTATCTATCAAGCATTTCCATCTAATACTTCTGTTGGAATATGTCAGTTAAGTTCGCACAGTAAATAGATAAACCTTATTTATTTATACTAAAATTTAAATTTCTCCAGTATGAAAATTAACTTATGAAAAAACAAATTGATAAAATACAGAGGCAGTTTCTTTGGAAGGGCAATAGTGATAATGGTAAAGGTGTTGGGAACGAAACGCGGAAACCGTTTCCCAAACTAGAGAGTACATGCGAGAGAACCAAGCAAAACACACAAACCAAAAAACACCAAACACAAATCGCAGACAAAAAAAAATTTACGTGGAAAATCCAGATGGAAAAACCCCGGGACGATCGGAGTCCAACCCTAAAGAACCTCCACTAATGGAATAAAAAGATTACACCCTCTACAAGCTCCTCACCGATACGGATCACCGCAACTCTTTGAAACAGAAAATAGTTTACAACCATGAAAAAAAAGACAATGAGAAATACCCCAAATTGATCTCCTTCTCCGAAATGGCCTCAAATCCTTCTTTCTACTCTCCAAGGTTGCAATGGCACTCTTGCCAACTTTTTCTCTCTCTTATTTTTTTCCTCATGTTATTATATATTGAATGAGCCTTTATATAAACCATTGCATGAATTAGAGTTTTCATATGAAAATCTATATATAGAAGCCAAAAATATTTATGGAAATCTAATTACAATCAATCATATATTTAATGAAAATCAAATCATAAATTAACTTACCATAAATTGGAAATCCAATTATATGAAAATTTAATATATGAAAGATCCAATCATAAATATATAATTAAAGTCAAAGATTGAAATACAATATAATATTTGCTTACCATAAATGTTCCAATACACGGCGCTTGATACACTTTTCGAGCTTTTTTGACACACGGATGGCGCTATTCGCACTCCGGGGTATTCTCCACATAGGTTGGGAACCCCACCCACTCCAACAAATCTCCTCCTTCACAACTATGTAGAGGGGGTCGTCATCCCGACGATCCGCCTGCAGTACTCAAATATTTTTCTTGGAAGAATCTTTATGAACATGTCTCTGTTGTCATCTGTATGAATCTTCTCAAGCGCCGCTTCCTTCTTTTCCACAATATCCCGTATCCAATTATACCCGGTCTCAATGTGCTTGGATCGGCTATGAAAAGTCTGGTTCTTCAAAAGGTGAATAGCACTCTGACTATCGCAAAGCAAAGGATACTGCTCTTGCTTTAGCTAAATTTTTTGCAATAGTTTCTTCATCCACAACAACTCCTTGCAAGCCTCCGTCGCCGCAATGTACTCTGCCTCCGTCGTCGATAAGGCAACACACTTCTGCAACCGCGACTGCCACGATACTGCTCCACCAGCAAACTTCATCACATAGCCCAAAGTCGATCGTCTCGTGTCTACATCTCCAGCCATATCGGTGTCGGTATACCCAACCAGCTTCGTCTCGTCACCACCAAAAGAAATTACCCAATCGACAGTGCCCTAAAGATATCGTAGAATTTAATTGACCCCACTCCAATGTACCCTTCCAGGATTGAAAGTATACCTGCTAACTATGCCAACTGCGTGAGCGATGTCTGGCCTCGTACACACCATAGTATACATAAGACTCCCTACAGGTGAGGCATATGGAATATGTTACATATCTTCCTTATCGTCCTCGGTAGATGGACACTGCTCCTCGGTGAACTTAAATTGAGCCGTAAGGGGGTTACTCACTTTCTTCAACCCGTCCATCTTGAAATGCTGAAGTACCCGGTGAATGTACTTCTTTTGGGACAAGGATAGCAGCTTGGACTCTCTCTCTCTCTGCTGATCTCCATCCCAAGAATAGTCTTCGTTGCGCCCAAATAGTTCATAGAGAATGTCGCACCCAGTTGGCACTTCAACTCAGCTATCCAAGTGGCATTCCAACCTACCAGTAGCATATCATCAACATAGAGCAGTAAAATGATAAAATTATCCTCCGCAAAGTACCTCACAAATACACAGTGGTTCGACGTCGTCTGTGCGTAACCATGCTCCCCCATAAACGACTCAAACTTTCTGTACCGCTGTCTCGGAGCCTGCTTCAGACCATATAAGCTCTTCCTCAACTGGCAGACCAAGTGTGACTTGCACTTCTCACAGAATCCCTCTGAATGCTCTATGTACAACTCCTCATCAAGATCACCGTGGAGGAATTTCGTCTTCACGTCTATTTGTTCGACCTCCAAGTCAAAACTGGCCGCCAATGCTAGCACCACCCAAATAGACGACTACTTGACGACTGACGAAAAGATCTCATCATAATCTACGCATTTTCGCTTACCGTAGCCTTTAAATACCAGCATCGCTTTGTATCGAGGGCGAGTAGCATCATCTGTTTGCTTCACTCTGAACACCCATCAATTTTTTAAAGCCTTCTTGCCCTTTGGCAACCGCACAAGATCATAAGTAGAGTTGGCCTCCAAGGAACTCATCTCCTCCTGCATGGCCTCTATCCACTCATGCCTGTGTTCATCTTCCATAGCCTCTGCAAAAGTTTTGGGTTCTCCACCGTTAGTCAGTAGTACATACTCACCCGGTAAGTATCTAGTAGATGGTCGACACTCTCTATGGCTCATCCTCAATGGAACCACTGGTGTTGGTTGTAAACCAACAGCCTCCTCCTCAGGAACTGCCTCTTCGGCATGCTCATCCTCCTGAAGTTTACCCTGACCACCATCAGCAGGTTGATGATCAAGGTTAGGAGCAACTTCATGTACTGGCTCCCCCATAACTGGATTCTCTTCGATGTCCTCTAGAAACTACTCGAAGTGAAATGACTCTAACTCAGGCAATTCCTCAGCCTCAGAAGGCATCTCGGAATCCTGAGTGTTGGTCATGGTCTGATCCTCGACGAATACCATGTCCCTGCTTCTGTAGAGCTTTCTTCCCACTGGGTCATATAGTCTATAGCCAAACTCATCCCGACCGTAACCGACAAAGACGCACCGTATCGTCTTTGGCAAGTTTGGATCTCTCGTACTTCGGTACCTACACGAAGGCCTTGCAACCAAACACTCGCAGGTGATTGTATGACGGCTCTTTGTCGTACCATACTTTGTCAGGCACATCACCCTGCAAAGGAGCACTAGGAGATAAATTAATAATATAAGCAGCTGCGTAAAGCCCCATAATTTTTAATTTTAGTATTTTATTAAATTATTGGATTTCTTTGTCTATTTTGTTAAGTAATTAGAAAATAACTTCTTTGAATTATTTACTTATATAAATATTTATTTAAAGTTTATTTCATAAAATAAATTTTATATTTTAAAATCTTTTGTTAGAATATTATAAAATTTCTTAGGATCTTTGTTAGAATATTTATTATCATCCATATATATGAATAGTTATTAATTTAGTAAAAGAAAAAAAAGAATTAAAATCCTATATAAATCCTAACTAACAACTAAACCTATATTAACCCATTTCCCCCCTAATAGCTGACCGCGAACCCAGTAGACCGTAAGCCTACCCTAAAACTAGACCCCCAAGCCCAGACCCGTGGCTATCCCCGATTCCTCACTCATATATATATATATATATATATATATATATATATATATATATATATATATATAAGCAAACCCTAATCCTAGACTACGCCACCGCCACCTTCACCATCAACACCCCTCCAGGCGACCACTACGGCGCCACCCCTGGCCCTGACCCGGACCGCCGTCGTCGACCTGCTACACTGCCGTCGTAGCAGCCGTGGAATCCACCGCCCGACCTTGTGTCACTCGCACGCAACAGGCAGCCGCGACCCCTTGTTCCCGCACCATTTCTCCTCCGCCTCTAGACGACTTTTTGATCCATCTTCACTGGTATGCTCACAACATAACTAGCTTGTATTTTCTTTAAGTAGAATAATTTTTACTTCTTTAAATCGTGGAAAAATGAATCGAAAGTTGGCATAAAATCTGGTTAAAAACAGTAAAAAAACTAATCCAAACCCCCATGTTCATGTCCTATTTTTTCCTAAACCATTAATTATTTTTAAGATCTAATTAAACAGGATTTTAGACAGCATATCCAGATTTATTTTCCTTCAAATAGTTTTGTTTATTTAGGTTGGTATTTCAAGTTATTCTGTGGTAAAATCGTCAAAAAACTATGTTTTTAAAATATTAAAAGTTTGCGATACGGAGTGCGCCCTGCCAAACGGACCACCTCATTGCGTAGCAATTGCACCGAAAGACGCGTATGCTATATCCTAACGTGTGGGATTTTTTGGAGGTTGATTTGGACGTGTGCGCGCGCCAAAATCAACTTATATCCGTAAAAAGTCTCATGTATCAGTATTTTACAAACTTCTCCATTAGTTTGTGTGTGCTCGTCGGAACACGACAAGACTTGCACCATTGGATTCGTAGTATCACGCTGGTCCAGAGACCCAAGTTTCACGCAATTTTGAGACAGTTGACCGAGCCGCCTATTTGTAGGTCCCACGGTTGACTTGACGGACAAAATTGTGATCGGCTCACCGGAATCCAAAATTTGATATACCGTTGAGTTTGTATCACCGTTTAGAATTTGTTTGACCTATAATTTATCTTATTTAGAGACCTTTATCCCTGTCACACATTTCGGTGTAAAGTGGCCACATATGGACTGCGCTTTGACCGGAAATTACCTTTTTTGCCCATGTGTCCAAATTGACTGAAAGGGTAGAGTTTTTTGACTATATCACTGATTTCGAAGAAGTTGGTGATATTTATTTCAGCATCCGGAGACGTTCGTTCGGAGCCTGTAGTTTTTGATCCCTTGTGCTTAACGTGAAGGCGCCTATATTGCACAGATTGCTTGCCAGGCAAGTATACCTTGCCATTGTGCTGTTTACATTCATTATTAGCATGTATATTAGCTGTTTTTCATTTAGTTATTTTATTTTTCTATATAAAACTGTGCGTCCAAGAATAACTTGGGTGCAACGACGGTTGCGTCGCCTTTATCACTTATTTAATATTTTGCATGACGATCTAGTGTTACGAGACCACCCCATGATGTTGAGGCATTCTTATGTTTCATTAGCCGTGACATATTTGTTACACGAGTGTGAGTCTCATGTACGATACGGACTTGCGTGATAGGTTGGCCACCTGTACTTATGGGACGTGCGACGGATAGGAAATAACTGCTGATAAAAATGCATGCTAGAAGACTTGGCAGTTATTAGAGGTATCATTGTGGCATGGATATGATGGATAGAGCATAGGGTGGGGAGAACAACAAGTAGGCATATGGGCTCCTTTACACTTTCTTATTTGTAACCCGTACGCTTCGCCGGAGATGCGTGGTCAGATGACCCTTATATTATTTACAGGCGGCCTCTGACGATCGAAAGACATTACGCTTTTTAGGCCACTGATTCTCCGAGAGAGTCACGCCAATCCCATTTTTAGCTAGATAGTCCATACGTTGGAAAGTTGTTCTCAAAAGTGTATTTCACATAGACGGTTAGGCGACCCTTTGGATGTTATTTTCAGTATATTATGGTATATACTTTTTGTATCTTGTTACATTTCTCTGAGGACCTGGTCCACTTCCAGGTATAGACGAGGAGGATTATCCGCAGGAGTATGGACCCGGGTCTGACGCACCATTCTCTGTTGAGGAGGTCTTACCTTCTGAGAACCAATGATTACTTAATTATTGATGGATCCTTAGCTGTTGTTTCTTTATTGGCATTTATTTTATATTGAAGTTTTGATCTTCTCTATCATTTTAGTTTTGATATAGTCGATGGGTAGTGGATTTATCTCCACCCGACTATTATTCTTTTGATACTTCGTATTTAAGACATTTAACTATTTATTTTGATATTCCTTTACTTGTGCTTGTGGATGAGATATAGATGCATGTGACTTGTGTTGACAATATATGAACCGCTTGTGAATTAATATTACAGCATACATATGTGTTATGATTTTTTAACATATTGGAGTTGTCATATACATACGGCTGGCATGCTACGTATTCCTAGTCCTACGTATTTTAGGACTGGGGTGTGACATATTTTAGTAGTAACCCATGCAGGTCGAGAGTATATTATTTCGGTTACGTTACTGTACCGAGCAAGCCTGTATTTAGGATTAGAGTATAGGATCTCATCCACTATTTGACCAACTTTCTTGATTTTGTTCCAAATTCTTTGAACTCGACTACCTCCATTGGCCTTCGAAATTGTATTTTCTTAATATTTTTGACGTCACTATAAACATTTTCTCACCTCTCCCTATTTTGGAGGGATAAAAGTACTCCTCTAATAGTTCCTGTAGTATAGCCTTCTGCCAGAATATAGGAATCCTTGTTGTTAGGTTTAGAAGATAATTATGATAGCATACCTACTAATAAAACTAATTAGAATATTGACAGCTCCCAAAAGTTTGTATACCTAATAAACTCTAGCATCCAAACATTTGTAAATTGATTAACCCTTATCCCTTGCTATATTTAGGTATGACTTGAGAGTAGTATAGACACTACTAGGGTTAGTTAGGAATTTGACCATATTGTTTGACCCTAGTATTGAGGAACCAATATAAATCCAAGGTTGAATATTAGGACTAAACCTAACTTCCATAGTGAGATAATATAGGAGGACTATAAATTTAGATTCTTGTCTTGGTATTAGCAGAGCAGTACCTTAAGAAACTAAGAGGAATGAACCAATTCCTTAGTAAGAGCAGGGGTACCCTACCTTCAGCTTAGTAGATCCCCTAGAATCTATGATCATAGTTGATGCATACTCAAGTATTCATGAGTCACCGACCGTGCCATATCATCCAACCTTAAGTAATTACCTTTTCTTTATTGTAACTTCCTTGCCGTTACTTTAACCATTCAACCATTGCAAGGATCTAAATCTATCTCTTAATCATGCTCCATCCTAAAAGACCATTGTATTCTAGCAAATATCATATTCCCTTAGAAACCCCGTTATCCTCTGATTATAGTTCCATCTTTAGTTACATATATTTTTTCCTCTATTGAGAATCCATTATCACCGCTCTCTAATCGTTTGAACAATGCTAACGATTAGAATCTCTTCACTAATCATGCCTAACATAGGAGACTATCATATCCCGACAAAATATCACCTCCCCTTAGCAAACCATGTTATCACTCAAATACCTGTTTAAATTTTCTAACTTGGATTACTTATATTTTCCCTCCATCATAACTCTATCTATAATCATTTGAACCTAGCAATTGATTAGAATCTTCCCTTGATCATTCCCCGACCCTGAAAATTAGCATACTAACTTCTCCTATAAACTATGTTTTCATCAAGAGTCTCTATTTACGTTTACAACTTGTTTCTCCGTAACCTTAATTTCAATGCTCGTGAGGAAAAAAAAAATCTTCGTCTTCAAATCGTGCCACATTCGCTGAATCCCCTACTATTTGAATATTTTCTTCTTCCCATTATTTCGTTTTCTCCTCAATGTTTACTCATTATTCTCTAACGTGCCTCTCGCAATTTTATTCCATAACCGTTGACTTTAAACGATGTTGGAAATCAAACCATGCCCCATTACCCTTCTAATTGTAGGCCAAGTAATTACTTTCATTATGATAGATTATTGTCACGCCCCGGTCCCAAAATACCGAGGGACTAGACACGTGGCAATGGCCAACAGCACACACCGATGGACAAACCCAATTTAATGGATCCATCGGGACATACTTAAGCTGTAATACAATAATAAATAGGTCCATTGATATAAGTCACAGTCTACTCTAATCTCATCTACAATAGATAATTATAGATCAAATGCCAGAAATAATGCAAATAAAATAAACTAACAAATCTCAATAACAGTATCTCGAAGAACAATCCGAGAACAAGTCTGATACATCAATGCAATAGACTGGAAATAAAATAACTAGAAATAGAAATAAATGAGTATCTCAAGCCAATACTCAGGAGAAGTCCTCTGGTACGATCTCGTCCTCTAGCCCTGGTTCTGCTCTAATGTAGGCACCTGCTTCTGCTAATGCTAATGCTCCGGTCCCGTATACCTCGGGATAGATCTCGTCAGCTAATCCTGGGGACATAATCCGGATCCAGGTCCTCAGGGGACATAACAAGGTACAGATAATACAAACCAACATAAATGCAGTGCAGAAAATAAATGAGTAAACAGGGTAATACTAAGTAACCAGCTAAGTGAAATGCAAGATGAGAGCATCACTAAAACTCAGGCTGAGCCACTACAAGCTCTGTGTCGGGGAGCCGGGTAGCAGTAATATCACTAATAGAGTGCCTAGCTCTGATATAGAGTCTGAGGCCTCACAATAAATATAACACTAGTAGAGTGCCTAGCTCTAATATAGAGTCTAAGTCCTCACCAAAATAAATATATATATAAATCAGCCTGTAGCATGTGTGTCTCTCCCCACCCAATGTAATCACACGTCTCATGTTCATGACACGCAAGATCAATACTAATGCAGCAAGTCATATGATGTCTATGAATATAATGTCTATGTCATAAAACCTGTATCCTATACAGAATTACCATGAATATCTCAGAAAGATTCTGTCTCATAAATTGGGTTATGATGTACTTGACAAGACAAGTACGAGAAGTATAGGATCTCGGTATCCATGTCTAATGACGTTACACAACTCCGCGTACGGTGTTGGCACCCGACTAATAATCGGACGCTAAGTAAGTCACACGGTTTTAGGTCAAGCATACACAGCAATATAAATAAGTCAAGAAAATATGTAACAAGACTGCAAGTTTTGGCAAGGTACACTTGCTTGGGGTTCTGGCTCCAACTGTAGCTCTGGTCTCAGTGTGATTTGCAGGTACTACTCCGGTTGCTAAAATAAATATTACCATTAGATTCAGAAAATATCAAATAGCTAGAAACGCCTGTCCTTAAGTCCAATTTGAACACAGGGACGAAAATGACAGTTCTGGTCAAAGCGGGGTCCACATGTGGGTCTCTTTGCACCAAAAAGCGTGTCAGGGTCAAAGGTCTCCAATTTCGTCAAATTTAGTGTCAACAAGTCAGGAACGATGATACGAATGCAATGGAACTTCCAGAATTAGATTCCGATAAGCCGATCACAAAATCACCCGTCAAGTGGAGCCTGTGGGGCCCACGATACGCGATTTTGTCAACGTTCTCATAATCGAACCAAACTTGGGTCACAGGACCAGCGTATTGCTACGAGTCCGATGGCATAAGTTTTGTCTCGATCCGACGTGTGTACACAAAGTTACAGCGTATTCCAGAATAGGCAGATATGGGGCGTTGTCGGCGGATACGCGTTGATTCCGGTGTGCACGCACATCCAAATCAACTTCTGCGAAATCTCGCACGTCCGTATCATCGGCGCACATATTTCGGTGAAGACCGCGCATGACCAAGTCGTCCCGTTTGGCGGGGCGTACTCAGTTCCGGGGTGAAACAGGGCGTTGGTTTTCCTGTTTTTGGATCGTGGGTTGCGATCGCCACAGGACGCGATGCACCGAGCGGGTTGCACGGGCATCGATAGGGATACACAGTCTACGCGTCACAACTGACAGAATCGAAATTGGGTCAACGAGGAGAGAGAAAACGCTACCTGAACGGGGCTCCGTAGGGCGATGATTCTTCGTGTCCGCGAGGAGATGCGACACGGGAAAACTGTGTCCGGTTGCTGTGTCCGTCTAGGTTTAGGATTTTGCTGTGTCCGTGTTAGCGGAGACTCGTCGGGGCAGGCGGCTCGGGGCAGAGGTGACCACGGCGGAGGTGACTAAGCCGTGTCGGAGAGGGGATGCAGGGAGTCGTGGCTGCGGGCTGAGGAGGAAGGTGGTGCCGGGGCAGCGGGCTAGGGCAGCTAGTGGGCGGCCGGGGCTAGGGTGAGGTGGTGGAGCGGGGAGAGGGCTCGAGGGGGTGCTGCGAGTCGGGGTGAGTGGTGATGGTCGTCGGAGAAGAGAGGAGATGGTGGCTGTGGGGGATCGTCAGCTTGGGAAGGCTGTGGAATGGTCGTGGTGCGGCGCTGCGGATCGGGGACGGGTGGAGCAAGGAGGAGGTAGGCGGCTGAGGAGATTAGGGTTCAGGCGAGGGGCTGCGGCGGCGGAGAGATGAGAGAGAGAGAGGGTGATCTGGCGGCGGGACGGGGCTTCCGAGGGATTTATATACGCGCGCCGCCGGGTCGGAACAGTGATTCTGACCCGAATTAGGATTAGGGTTCGGTGTGGGTTTCGGGTCCGGGTCGGGTTCGATACGGATCCGACCCGACCCGTTAAGAAATCGGTTTGGTTCGGGTTAGTTTGGCGGCGATTCGGTTTATTTTGGTTCGGCTTATTTTAAAAATAAACCGGGTTCATGGTTTAATTAGGTTTAATAATACATTAGTTTTTAGGACTTTTAAAAATACTTTCGGGGTCCAATAAATTCACATAAAATTACCCTATGTCCGATTTTCCATTTTACACCATAAAATATTATTTCCATAATATTTTAATATTAATTAATAGTAATTAAAAATCATTTAAATTCAAAATACCTAGGTTTTAATTACAGAAAAATCCGAGAAAATTACAGAAAATTATGAAAACTCCAAATTAAAAATTCTTGAAAAATCAGGGGGCTTACAATCTACCCAACTTATAAAAATTTCGTCCTCGAAATTAAAATAGGGTAGGGTCTCTCTATCAAATCTTACTTGATTACAGTCTAAAGAATTCCTCTCAGGTGAACATTGCGGTCTCTACCCAACTTAGAATTTACCCATCTATCATCTAAGGCTATACATCTAAGAAAGCTATGTCCCAAATTATTGAATCATGCTATTGAATCATCAAGTCTTTAACACCAAACATATCACCTATGGTATTCTCTTAATTATTTATAAAAGGGTCATCAAACAATACGACCGGCCTGTGGGGTATATCTAGTACTGTCTATATATCAAACTTATACCAAGCACGAGGTTTCGTCTTTCCGAAATAAGGGAAGACGGAGATCAATAATAAAGAGTTCCAGGGTGAGGTAATATAATAGAAGTATCGGGGTCAAGGCGTTTAAAGAATTCAAATGGGAATTGTCAAGCAGTTGTGGATTGAAGTCCTATTTTGGTAATTCTTTGTTCGCCTGCTCGTATTAGTACAGTTATGTAACCGATACGATATGTCAGACATGTCTAGGGCAAGTATATTCGTCTACTAATTACTACATATCTCAATCCACGTAAAGTAGTATTACGAGGGGCGAATCGAGCGCACTATGGTTGATCAGACCTTAATACACTGATTCTAAAATGTATTAATGTATGCATCCACTAATACATGTATCATGAACAAGCTCGATAAAAGAATAAGCTTGCAAAACTAGGCTATAATAGCCGCATAAGTCAAGGTAGTATATGAAATATAAGTACGCTAGATGAGGATGAAAGGAGGTACAAATTATTCAAGATTAAAACAAAATTAGCAACAATAATAAAAGACTACACAATCTCTACAGTTATCATACAACCTCCTTGTCTAAGTCTCTAATCGACCAATTAGGGCATGGGCCTCTAATTCTACAGTCTGAATAAACACTATCTTCTTATGCGAGTCTAAAGTTGTGTCATCCCAGTTCACTTCATCAATGGGTCAATAGGGCTAGGTGGTACTATGTTGTGAGGCATACTACCCAACTTAAAACAATAAACTAATGCTGAAATCGTCTTAAGGATACCGTGGAAACTCTTGTTAAGGTCTACGAGAAGGGATCTTGGTACCTTTTAGGGTATCCTCCTATATTACATAGGTCATGGCCGTCTTAAGCCTTAGTCTTAGTGCTTATAGAACAAGTGTCGATAGTGAGGATAGAAGAGTTACTGGCCGTCAAGGGTAAGGGATCTAACTTGTATCGAGGTGGGGGTACTAATTTTGCGACTTAAAGCTAAGGGGTAATCATTAGGTCATAATCTACAATAATAACTTAAACTGTCAAGTTCTAATTACCAATCACCTAGAAAAATAAAAATATTAGAGTAACAACCAAAATAAACAATAAGAGGCGCACAGGAATCAAGGCAGGATGTAAGTCAAGAAATTAATTCGAATCCGTTATAGATGTCAAGAACGATTCAAGCAAGTGGATGAGATCCAGAAACTTATCATATTCTTATTGCAGGCTTGCTCGGTCCCTAAGTTGAAACCGAATAATTTAGTCGTTGACCTGCATGGGCCACCACAAAAACCATGTCATGCCCCAGTCCCAAAATACCGAGGGACTAGACACGTGGCAATGGCCAGCAGCACACACCGATGGACAAACCCAATTTAATGGATCCATCGGGACATACTTAAGCTGTAATACAACAATAAATAGGTCTATTGATACAAGTCACAGTCTACTCTAATCTCATCCACAACAGATAATCACAGATCAAATGCCAGAAATAATGCAAATAAAATAAACTAACAAATCTCAATAACAGTATCTCGAAGAATAATCCGAGAACAAGTCTGATATATCAATGCAATAGACTGGAAATAAAATAACTAGAAACAGAAATAAATGAGTATCTCAAGCCAATACTCAGGAGAAGTCCTCTGGTACGATCTCGTCCTCTGGCCCTGGTTCTGCTCTAATGTAGGCACCTGCTTCTGCTAATGCTAATGCTCCGGTCCCGTATACCTCGGGATAGATCTCGTCAGCTAATCCTGGGGACATAATCCGGATCCAGGTCCTCAGGGGACATAACAAGGTATAGATAATACAAGCCAATATAAATACAGTGCAGAAAATAAATGAGTAAACAGAGTAATACTAAGTAACCAGCTAAGTGAAATGCAAGATGAGAGCATCACTAAAACTCAGGCTGAGCCACTACAAGCTCTGTGTCGGGGAGCCGGTTGTAACACCCCGTTCCGCTCAAGCGGACTGCCGACTCAATCGGCAAAAGTGCAACTGTCCCGACCTGCTTTGCCTCGATCAAGAAGCAAAGGATATCCAGACTTGTCCCTACAGGGATCCGGCTTGGACTTTCAGAGGCTCGCTCAGACGTATCGCTCTACCGAGGCGAATCATCGCTAAGGTGGGTGGCTACGGTAAACTTGTCTTTGCTTAGCCAGCACACATAAAATCTGGAATGTTTATGCTAGTCGCTAGATGATTCACCCCCTGCATGCTAATAAATCTAACGCACCTAGCTAAGGGAATAATCCCAACTCATATTGCTTGCTAGAACATGGAAAAAGAAATACTGCTTATATTCAGACCCTCGCATGCTAAGTCCCTTAACGGTTTCATCTCTCGGACTACCTTCGGGCCCGAGCAACGTGCCTGCTTATGTTCCTAAAAACGCATGCTTGTCTGCTTGATAGTTACCGTGTTTTCATCCAAACCCCGGAAGACTACTACGTAGTCGTTCCGTGCCTGAATGTTCCTGCAAGTATCCGGGACCGCTAGGTCACCCAAGGCATCCCCGAACCAGGGGAATGCATCAAGACAAGTAATCACTGTACAAAATCATGATTCAAACATCTCCTGTAATACTGTACCACTGTACTACTATTCTACTGTACCACTGTACCACTGTACTCCTGTTCTACAGTACTCGAGTATCTAGTGAAGGGGAAACTGACCCTGACCCTGACCCTGACCTGCATGTCGTGGACAACTCGGAAACGAGGCATAGTTCCACGGACGGTCTCCGGGGCACTGGGGCCGCTCCGATCCGGATGGAACTCCACTGTTTCAGCCAACTGTACTGGACGAGATAGTATGCAGCGCCCACCGTTCTTTCGCTGCATACCATCCGCTCCATGGCTGAACTTACTGTATAGTCTACTGTACTTGACGAGATGGCTTGTGGCACCACTGTACATTGGCTGCAAACCATCTTCGTTTAAGACTATTGTCCTTTATGGCTATGCCAGCTACTCCTGTTCATATAGATAAGTCATCCTCGCTTAGCGGCTATCCGCGTGCGAGTCATTGCATAGCATCAATGAATAACTTAACACTTGAACGATCATGTTATAAGAACCCTCCTGTTTGCATATGCTATGCCTCCTGAATGTTTATGCTTGCCCGTGCTTGAATTAATCATGTTTGCCTTGGACAGGGAAGGAGAAATGGTAAGTTGGTAAGTCTCGCCGTGTTTCCTCAAACATCGCACGGCGCACTGTCCGACACGTTAAGCTATTCAATGTTTGCATGAAACTGATCCTAAGGCAACTAGAAAGACAACTTAATAGTTGTGCACGGAACCTGTATTACGTGTTTGGATTTGTCGAGCGGGCGAGTAGCTTCCCCACCAGTGCATTCAATGTACTGATAATCCACCAGTTTGTATGCAGGGTGCGGGAGAACCTCGTGCGGTGCGGACGCCTCCAACGTGCGTGCTAAGGCGTGGACAACACTCCGAAGCAACGGTGCGTCAGGGACTGAAGCACATATACAAGACATAAGTTGTGAACATCGTCTGAACATCGCCTCTACAATCATTCCACAATTGTAGCCACTTGGCACGCTTTTACTGTTTCCGAGAGAGAGGCTTGAGCGACTTGTAATCTCGGCTATACGCCGCCTGTAATACATGTTTTATATCAATAAAGAGATTACTTTACTTGTTTCGATGCTTTCGCTATATTGTCGACTCAGTGAACCTGTTACCGATCGCCTATGCGTTCATGACTCTGCTGCACTCGGACAACCTGTGCGACTCTGTGGCTTAGAACTCTTGCCGCCGGCCAATGAACCATGGCCTTGCACGGGCGTGGATCACGCTCGTGCGGCATCACGCCCGGATGGGTTAAGCGATCATTCTGCGGGAGCGCTGGCGAGGGTGATTCCCGCCAAGCGGGAACGGCCGATTGCCTGCGGGAGATCGGGGCGTGACACCGGTAGCAGTAATATCACTAGTAGAGTGCCTAGCTCTGATATAGAGTCTGAGGCCTCACAATAAATATAACACTAGTAGAGTGCCTAGCTCTGATATAGAGTCTAAGTCCTCACCATAATAAATATATATAAATCAGCCTGTAGCCTGTGTGTCTCTCCCCACCCAATGTAATCACACGTCTCATGTCCATGACACGCAAGATCAATACTAATGCAGCAAGTCATATGATGTCTATGAATATAATGTCTATGTCATAAAACCTGTATTCTATACAGAATCACCATGAATATCTCAGAAAGATTCTGTCTCATGAATAGTGTCAAGTGTCCTGGGTTATGATGTACTTGACAAGACAAGTACGAGAAGTATAGGGTCTCGGTATCCATGTCTAGTGACGTTACACAACTCTGCGTACGGTGTTGGCACCCGACTAATAATCGAACGCTAAGTAAGTCACATGGTCCTAGGTCAAGCATGCACAACAATATAAATAAGTCAAGAAAAATATGTAACAAGACTGCAAGTTTTGGCAAGATACACTTGCCTGGGGTTCTGGCTCCAACTGTAGCTCTGGTCTCAGTGTGATTTGCAGGTACTACTCCGGTTGCTAAAATAAATATTACCATTAGATTCAAAAAATATCAAATAGCTAAAAATGCCTGTCCTTAAGTCCAATTTGGACACAGGGGCAAAAATGACAGTTTCTAGTCAAAGCGGGGTCCACATGTGGGCCGCTTTGCACCGAAAAATGTGTCAGGGTCAAAGGTCTCCAATTTCATCAAACTTAGTGTCAACAAGTTAGAAACGATGATATAAACCCAATGGAACTTCCAGAATTGGATTCTGATGAGCCGATCACAAAATCGCCCGTCAAGTGGAGCTTGTGGGACCCACGATACGCGATTTTGTCAACGTTCTCAGAATCGAACCAAACTTGGGTCACAGGACCAGCGTATTGCTGCGAGTCTGATGGCATAAGTTTTGTCTCGATCCGATGTGTGTACACAAAGTTATAGCGTATTCCAGAATAGGCGGATACGGGACGTTGTCGGCGGATACGCGTTGATTCCGGTGTGCACGCACATCCAAATCAACTTCTGTAAAATCCCGCACGTCCGTATCATCGGCGCACACATTTTGGTGAAGACCGCGCGCGACCAAGTCGTCCCGTTTGGCGGGGCGTACTCAGTTCCGGGGTGAAACAAGGCGTTGGTTTTCCTATTTTTGGATCGCGGGTTGCGATCGCCACAGGACGCGATACACCGAGCGGGTTGCACGGACATCGAGAGGGCTACACAGTCTATGCGTCACAACTGACGGAATCAAAATTGGGTCAACGAGGAGAGAGGAAACGCTACCTGAACGTGGCTCCGTAGGGCGATGATTCTTCGTGTCCGCGAGAAGATGCGACACGGGGAAACTGTGTCCGGTTGCTGTGTCCATCTAGGTTTAGGGTTTTGCTGTGTCCGTGTCAGCGGAGACTCGCCGGGGCAGGCGGCTCGGGGCGGAGGTGACCACGGCGGAGGTGACTGAGCAGTGCCGGAGAGGGGATGCAGGGAGTCGTGGCTGCGGGCTGAGGAGGGAGGTGGTGCCGGGGCAGCGGGCTAGGGCAGCGAGTGGGCGGCCGGGGCTAGGCTGAGGTGGTGGAGCGGGGAGAGGGCTCGATGGGGTGCTGCGAGTCGGGGTGAGTTGTGATGGTCGTCGGAGAAGAGAGGAGATGGTGGCTGTGGGGGATCGTCGGCTTGGGAAGGCTGTGGGATGGTCGTGGTGCGGCGCTGCGGATCGGGGACGGGTAGAGCAAGGAGGAGGTAGGCGGCTGGGGAGATTAGGGTTCAGGTGAGGGACTGCAGCGGCGGAGAGATGAGAAAGAGAGGGTGATCTGGCGGCGGGGCGGGGCTTCCGAGGGATTTATATACGCGCGCCGCCGGGTCGGAACAGTGATTCCGACCCGAATTAGGATTAGGGTTCGGTGTGGGTTTCGGGTCCGGGTCGGGTTCGATACGGATTCGACCCGACCCGTTAAGAAATCGGTTTGGTTCGGGTTAGTTTGGCGGCGGTTCGGTTTATTTTAAAAATAAACCGGGTTCAGGGTTTAATTAGGTTTAATAATACATTGGTTTTTAGGGCTTTTAAAAATACTTCCGGGGTCCAATAAATTCACAGAAAATTACCCTATGTCCGGTTTTTCATTTTACACCATAAAATATTATTTTCATAATATTTTAATATTAATTAACAGTAATTAAAAATCATTTAAATTCAAAATATCTAGATTTTAATTACAGAAAAATCCCAGAAAATTACAGAAAATTATGAAAACTCCAAATTAAAAATTCTTGAAAAATCAGGGGCTTACAATTATAGTTTGTTAGTGTTAAATTCTGATTTTCTTGTTAGTCGTTAGAACTTGATAGGATGAGTTTATTCATTTATGTGAGATTATGATTTTATGATTATCCTTTAGTTTCAAATCAAATAATATGTTCCACATATCTCAATACAGGTTATATCATCTCTCATTTGAGAGTCAGTAACTTCTCCATTCTTAATATTAACACCTTTTATTCTATTAGAACTGGTTATAATCGAGAATTAAGGATGACCATCACCTTAGAAAGTTTTATAAGGTACTAGGATGCCCTAACAGTACCAAGATCTTTTTCTTGTATACCTTAACAAGAGTTTCTATTTTTATCTACAAGAACAAGGCTATTTTGTAGAATCCCAATAAGACAATTACAGTATTAGTTAAATTCTTGTAAGTTGGTGTCACGTCCCAGTCCCAAATTACCAAGGGACTAGCCACGTGGCAATGACCAACAACACTGCTCCAATGGACAACCCAATTTAATGGACCCGTTAGAGTGCACTTAAGCTGTAATAAGTATAAATACAAGTCTACATCATCTGTCTCAGTATAATTTTAATATAATCCACAGAAAATAATCACAATACAATATGATAGACTAATTAAGATAATAGATAATAGAAAATAGTCCATCATCAAGTCCAAATAAGTAGTATCTCGGGAAACAACCCGTCAAAATAAAGAAAAGAGAAATAACACCCATTACATATATCCAGAAGTCCAAGTCCAAATATAAAATAACTCTAAGCATAAATAACTAAATAGATAACTGAGTACTCAGGAGGAATCCTCTAGCACAACCTCGTCCTCTGGTACAAGTACCACTCCAACGTCAGCTCATGTCCCGTAAACCTCGGGGTAATCCTCCTCTGCTATACCTGGGGACATAATCTGGATCCAGGTCCTCAGGGGACATAGCAAGGTACAAGAATAACTCAAGCTAAAGTACAGTAAATAAAATAAACGTGCACAGGGTATCTAACATAATCCATATAAGTATAATACAAATGAGAACGTACTCGCCCGCTAAACCACCGGGTCCTGTAGGTCTGTATAGACACAATAATAGCTAGTAGTAATAGTAGTAGTAGATACGTACAGGCCCCGTCAAGGTACCTGCAGCACTATCGGCAGCTAGTAGTGTGTGGTAGCCTAGCGGTACGGTAAATTCTTCCCAACCCCATGTATCATACGTCTCATGTCCATGATACACAAGACAATCACTATCTATGTCTCAAGTCCAGGTGTAAATAACATCATGTCAACTAGCACATGTCTCAAGTCCTGTCCTAAAACAGAAGTCAGAATCCTCGAATATCTCAAGTGAGGTTTCTGTACATGAGAGTCGTTTATAGTGTCCTAAGGTAATTAGTGCAAGTGTTGCCGTGGGACGCATTTGGAAGCAATCAAAAGAAAATCAGAACACAAACATGGCCGCTGATGTATCTTCTAGGAAAGAAACAAGAGTTGGCCGCAAACGAATCAAAATTGATATAAACAACATACCAGACATTTCAAAATGTCGTCGCACCAATCTTCGATCACTTGCGGCAGGTTTGGGTGCCTCATATACTACAGTACATAGGCGGGTCAAAGCAGGCGAGATTAAGGTACATACCAATACGATAAAACTATATTTGACGGACGAAAACAAGAAAGCAAGGGTAGATTTTTGTTTATCAATGTTAGAATCGAGTTCTCTTACTGAAAATTTGATGCTTGAGGGCATGTTTGATTGCATACACAATGACGAAAATTGGTTTTACATGACTAAAACAACATAGAGAATTTATATGCATCTGGATGAAGTTGAACCTTTACGTACATGTAAAAGCAAAAGATACATACCCAAAGTTATGTTCTTAGCTGCAATTGCACGCCCTCGATACGATTCACTTGGGAATGAAATATTTTCGAAGAAAATTGGTATTTTTCCCTTCGTAGTTCAAGAGCCGGCTAAGCGCAAAAGCAAAAATTGGACAGTTGGAACACTTGAAACAAAACCCATTGATTCGGTGAGTAAATATGTCGTACGATCGTGTTTAATTAAAAAGGTTCTAACGACTTTTCGTGCTAAATGGACAAGCTCAAATATGAGTACCATATTTATTCAGCAAGACAATGCAAAGCCGCATATCAAGTCGGATAATGTTGAATTTGTAGAGGCGGCAACAAAAGATGGGTTTGATATTCAACTCAAATTTCAGCCACCAAATAGTCCGGATATGAATGTTTTAGATCTTGGTTTTTTTGCAGCAATTCAGACTCTACAACACTAAGAGGCTCCTACCACAGTTAATGAGCTTGTTTCGGCAGTGGAGAAAGCTTCCAACGACCTATCATCACAAACTCTTAATTCAGTCTTTTTAACGTTGCAATTGTGTATGCGTGAGGTGATAAAAGTTCGTGGATGCAACAATTATAAATTGTTGCATATTGGGAAGCAACGACTAGTGCGCAATGGTAACCTTCCTATTTAAATTGAAGTTGATAACGATCTTGTAATGGAAGTAGTAGAGAATGTAAGCAATGTGAGCTCTGTTGTTTGAAATTAAAATTGATGATCGATCCTTTTTGACGATTATGTGTTTGTAGGATTTTTGTTTTGAGCACAGTATCCAATTTCAAAATAGTTTATGTTCACCAACTATTGACATGCACTCTTGTTCACTTCTGTTTATAGCTCAGTAGCTTGAATCTTGTGTTTCTAGGCATGTAAGAAGTTTTGGTGGAATTATAAAGATGTTAGTAACAGGTTAATTTGATTTCTAATCTTGTCTCATGTTCTTAAATAGCTTGAGTGTTAGTACTCTAGGACGCAGGGTGTGCGCAGCATAACGGACCAACAAAGCTTAATAAGTATTGTAGTGATAGAAATACAGTACCAATAAGAAGGCATCCAACAGATTAATAAATAAAAATAAGAAAGACTTGTGCATTCCAAATTTAAAAGAATTTGGGTAAAATAATGCTCAGCATTTAAGAAACAACAAGTTGGCATTCTTGAGCCTTCGATATGTAACCATCTTCTTTGGGTGGAGCGTTTAAGTCGATCGATCGTGCCACTGTTTTGTTTGAAATATGGTATGGAATCACAATTTGGTGTTCTTGCGCCTCGGATGTTGAATTACCTTCGCTTGGTTGAACATTTAAGTCGAATGTTGTCGTTCTCTTCTTCAATTCATAACTTTTGCTACCATTGCAATCCATGATGCTAACTTTAGGATAAGTAGAGTATGTGAACTGTGGAGTTGAGGTTGGATTCAAGGACTATTATAAGAGTACTTTTGGAGTAGAAGATATTTTAACATTAAATTTTCAGATAATACAAACATAGAAACTTGGAGTGCTCAACTTCCTAAGAGTTTTTATTGACTGTAATTGACTAAGATAGATGGAATGTGAAAAATATGGAGAAAGGGTAGTTTTGGAAGTCCAATACCAAAGTATGAAAAATTCAATGCTAAGGGCCATAGTTTTGAAACATATTTTTTTTCTTATGGGACACTTATTTTGAAACGGAGGAAGTATTACTTTCGAAAACTTGTTATTCTATGTGTTAGAGCTTTTCATTTTGAGCATTTTGGCTTTTGAATTGCTTAAATTGGAGTTAAATTGAAGATTTTATGGCCGAAACAAGTTTTGAAGCTTCGTTCTCGCACCTGTCTGGCAGGGACGATGAACAGTGCCACACGCAGTACGCCGCGCCTAGAATTTTTGCTGCGCGCAATGCCCGCGCATGGATTTCTTGTCACCGTCTGCGCCGCGCGCATCAGTGCACCACGCACATTACTTCTTGCCGCAAGCCGTGAGCCGTGCATGGAATTCTTGCCGCGCGCAGTGGGCCGCGAATGGATTCCTTGCGCATCAATCCTTGCCGCGCATCCCTTCTTGCCACGCATAGTGCGCGACGCATGAATTTCTGGCCACGCGTCATGCGCCGCGCATGGAAATTTGACCGCGCGCAGTGTGCTGCGCGCATGATAACCCGAATATCTGTTTTGCCTATTTTAAGCTATTTTCTAGCTAGAATCTTGCAAAACTCAAAACATAAAAGTTGTAGATCTTTGCCTTACCTTTCCAAATCTTTTTGAATTGCCTCATTTGGAGTTTGGATGAGAAAGTTATGCCCATTTTTCTAAAATATGTCAAAAATCTAGTTTTGTGCATTCTTGCAAGTTTGATGATTTTGCCCAGTGTTGTTATGTTCTTCGATTGTTTTGACTTTCTTAGTCCCTTGGCGCATGAGACCTTCTTAGTAGGAATTACTTATGGTATTTTCTTGTTAATTGCTGGCTTGTCCTTTGTTTGGCATATTTTGAGAAGTATCAATAAATGTAAGTTTCCCTTAAAGGACTTTAAACTGACTATGGCATTCACCTGAACATGGAATTTCTGAACATGGATTATAGTTACACTGTTAATCATAAACTCCTAACTTCAGATACCTGACATGTACTGATACGCCCGATAATGGCTCGACGAAGCGCACTCCTGACATGCTAGAATTTTCGAAGACGAAATTACTTAAACTGTTAAGATAACTTTCTGTGGTTGATTCCTTGTTCCTATCCTGAATGTACTTGTCAAGCTTTTTTCCAGTCTTGCATCATGTTTAAGGCAAATTTTTGAGCACCACGGTCAGGAATTCTTAATAACTTGTCTAGGCTAATAACTAGAATAATAATCTAGAAAGCATCTAGAGAGATTTTTGGTTACATGCAATTTCGATATCCCAGCGACACCAGATGGATTTGGTGCTCTCTATTGTGAGGGACACACTTCCAGCACATCGTCGAGTATTGCACTACCAGAAAATGATTATACCAGATAAATCTATATTATGTATTATTTCGTTTGGATAACCCGGATAGTCTGTAGGGCATGTGGCTGTAAGGAATCTCAACTTATATGTGCTAGTAATTAGGGTTGTGATAACCCTAGTTAGTTAATAATAGCAAGCCGTAGGGCATGATTGGTCGTGATTGCTTGATTTCCAGTCTAGACTAGTCCCGTTCTGATTTATTTATCAGCAATTGATCCTGAGAACTGTACTTGAAGTCTGACTCCCGATATTCTTGTTTAATACACCAGAGCATGCTTAACTGTTATTTTACCTGCTGTACTTAATTACTGTTTTCCTTATGTCATTTCTTATTGATTTGTCTATATGTTGATTTTAGTTCCTAAGTTGGCTCCCTTGTGGTACTTTGCTGTTTTGGGGTCTGACCCCACTGGTTTTGTATGGCCAGATATCGGAGCAACACCACATGATCTTCCGTACCTTCCTCCTCAAGAAGGTAAACACGAGGAGCACCCGAGGACATGAGTGGGTTTCTTCTTCATCGCCCACTTAATCTTGTATAATTATTCTTTTGAGGCATTTAGCCGCTGAGCACGTGTTTAGCTCATGTATTGAAACCTTGATACTGCAGCTTGCGGGCCTACATGTAAAGCATATTCTAGACTATAGCTAGAGCTGATCATGTAATATTGTACTCTGCTAGTTCTTCATTTTGGTAACTAGCTTCATGATCATCTGCGTATGTATAGTTTGGGACGCCTTACTATTATATGTTTGGTGATCATACATCTTGTATATTTTTGATTGCTTAATATTGAGACACCTAGGATTGTCATGACCAGAGATTGACTGTTGGATTGTAGAGTAAACCCTCACATGTCTAGATAGCCGTGACCGTATCTTGGGGTATAGAGTACTCTGGTATACGTAGCTGGCTTTGTCTGCCCCCGCTCTCTAGTATTCTGGTTCTGGAGCGTAAAATTATCAGATCATGTCACTCACATGTGATCATGCTAGCTCACCTTTTATATATAGCTCGTGTTAGGCCCAAGCCGATCACATTATCTTACTAATATTTCAAGGCACATTTATATATTGTTTCCTCTATTCTGGTTCATTATATTATTGTTTCTCACCATATTTTTCTCAGTTCTTGCTATTATTTATCGTGATGATCTTTCTCGTGATACAT
Source organism: Iris macrosiphon (assembly GCA_036927795.1). Classification (NCBI taxonomy): domain Eukaryota; kingdom Viridiplantae; phylum Streptophyta; class Magnoliopsida; order Asparagales; family Iridaceae; genus Iris; species Iris macrosiphon. The sequence continues at coordinate 312,030 of JAYESA010000217.1, forward strand.
GCTAGTTCAGTTACTTCCATCATTTATGTTAATTGCTATTACTGTTTCATAGTTTTTGTCAATTATTGGAACTACTATTTGGGTTGTACTTCGCTCAAATCCTGACTGGATATATTTTTTAGATGATTCATTAGAGGACTGGTGTCCTACGTATTACGGGCCACATGATGGCGAGCCAGATGAGTTATCACCTGTAGAGCCTGTTGAGTTAGCACCAGCAGTTGATGATGCATAATTAGTTTATTCTTGAGATTGTATATGTCTGTTAGACTTTGGCGTTGTATTATTATTTGATGTCTTGTGTTGGGATTAGACTTGGACTTGCTATGTATTTGTGACTTTTTTTTTCTTCAATTCCATATCGTGCCTTATCATCCTCTAGTTTGTTATTGTTATTGAGTATTGTTTACCATTACCATATTATCATATTGTCCTCCATTTGGAGTTGAGATAGCATGACAGGTACCTTATATATATTGTGTGAGATGCGTAGATAGTATTGTTAACCTAGACAACGTTCGACTACCGATGCTGCAGCGTAGGCTGGACGTACCCACGTACTCGTACCCTTACACCGGGTGCGGGTCGTGATAGGGGGTTATTTTGGGGGGGGGCATGGGAGAGTTTGTTTTTGGGGGGTGGCAGGAGAGGGAGGAAAGGTGCAATTTTGTCCTTTTTTTTAGGGTATCAAGTTAGCACATATCAAAGTTGAGGGTATCATGCTAAACATTTTGAATAGTTGAGGGTATCAAGTTACAATTTAGCAAAAAAAGTAAGGCAAATTCTAAAGGCACTCCATATTTTACTTAGGATAACCCATTACTTCAGGACATCCCAGGTTTTTAAATTTTTTACTCAGGACAACCCAAATTTTACTCAGGACAGCCCAACCCTAACCCCAACCCCACTCATCGGAGGAGGAGGAGGAGGAGGGGGAGGAGGAGGACGGCGGAGGCGAAGGCTGGAGGAGGAGGAGGAAGAGGAGGAGGAGGAGGGGGGAGGTAGAGGCGGAGGAGGAGGGAGGATGAGCAGTAGCTGTTGCTGCTGCGCTGCTTCCGCCGGGCGCTGGCCCACCCTTGTCGTCGCCCAACCCCGCACCATGCCGCCGCCGCCTGCCCATGCCCTTGCCACCGCCCAGCCCCACACCTCGCTTCTTCTTCTTCTTCTTCTTCTTCTACAGGACTGTCAGAATATTGATAGTCCTAACTAATTAGGACTGCCAACATTTTTGACAGTCCTAATTATTTAGGATTGCCAACATTTTTGACAGACTGTCAAAAATGTTTGAAAAGATCGCCAAAAATGTGGGCATTCCTTCCAATTGGTATGACTGTCAACATTGTGGCAGTCCTGGAAAAAAAATTGGACTAGTCTGGAGCAACTTTTTCGTTGGCAAACTTATAAATAACTGGAAAAAAAAATTGGGCTAATCTAAGTAAATTTTATAGTGCCTACAGAATTAGCCAAAAGTAAAAGGGCAATACAATTTGTTTTCATTTTTGCAAATAGGTCCTTGTTTTTCATCCCATTTCATTTCTCACACACACACGCACACACCTTCCTCTTCACTCCCTTCTCTATCCTAAAAGCAACAGCTGAAAGCTGCAGCACAGCTACCAACAGCCAATTCCTTTTTCCTCCCTCCCTACCTCAGTCTCCAAACCCTAACCCTAGCTTTTCCCATCCATGGCCATCATCTCCTTCCACTCCTATACAATCCCCACCCATCTCCTCCCCTTCCGCCGGCGCCATCGCCGGAACTTCTCAGCGTGCTCCGCCGCCGAAACCCTTGTTTCCTCCTCCTCCTCCTCCTCCTCCTCCGACGCCGCCGCCGGCGGAGTCGGCAGGGTGACGGAGGGCGGGGATCTCAAGTCGTGGCTGCACAGCGAAGGCCTCCCTCCGTGCAAAGTCCTCATCAAGGACAGGCCTTCGCTCGGCATCGGGGAGCATGGCCGCTCCATCCACTACGTCGCCGCTAGCAAGGACCTTAAGGTTGGTATAGTTCGACACGGGCACGGACACGGACACGGCACTGATTACGGAGTGTGGGTTGGTTCTTGAACGGTGATATGAGGTTTTTGATTTGGCAGTCTGGCGACGTGGCGTTCTCGGTGCCGAACTCTCTGGTGGTCACGCTGGAGAGAGTCTTGGGGAACGAGACGGTTGGTATGTTTTGAGCCTCTTTGTGGGCATTTGACACGGGCACATGGCATGGATTTTGTTGCACAGGCGACACGGACGCTTAGGAAGAATGGACACTTCAAAAGTTGTCGTGCCCATGTTGCGTCGTACATGTATCTGATACGACACACACTCCACAATATGCTACGAAATGGTAAAATGGTTCTTGTGTCTGTATATTCACATGGTATTCATGTCTGTGCAAGATAATTTCGTAGGAATTTTTGCCTATACAATTAGGCATCAGCCTAGATGCCTTATATAATGATGTTTATCATAAAAGTGTATAATAGTCAACTATTTTTGGCTTAAAATTCATATAACTACATACGATACGTACATTGCCTGGTTTTGTTGTTAAGTTATTCTCTTAGGGTCTGTTTGGATAGAGGGCACTGGACTGCAAGTGCCCACTTTTGCTGCAAGTGAGCACTGCAAGTAGGAGTTTTAGCGTTTGGATGCTGCTTGAAACTGCTTGGTAAGTGTCTTTCCCTGACACAAAACAGGGTCATGTCCCCGACTCTTTCCATTCTTCAGCTGCATCCAAAAATCTGTCATGCTCCGGTCCCAAAATACCTGGAACCAGACCACATGGCAATGGCCAACTACGTATCCAAGTGGACTCCAGTCCAACTAGAATACATATAACTTGTCTTAGATTTGTGTAACTAAGTCTATGTCATCTTTCTAACTCAATCCACAGGAAAAGATTATAAAGAAAGAAAAATATGAGTATCAGTCTGCAGTCCAATAATCATAAATGTCCGAATAGACTCGAGAGACAATAATATGAGTCTACAAACACTAGGCTATAATAGCAGAAAATAAGCAGTAAGAACAAAATAGATAAACTACGTAAGACATGATATAAGTACCTACTCACAAAACCTGTATACCGGGAAGATACTCATCAACAACTCCAGAAGAACTCAACGACAATCAATCCTGCAAATCTGGAAGGAAACCAGGTCCTCAGAAGGACATAACAAGATACATAGAAACATGCCACTAATGATACAAAAATACTACAATAAATAATGGTGTACCAGACTAAGTGTAAATGCAATGAGAACCATGTTCGACGCATTAGCTGCTAGCCAAATGAGATCGGCATAATTTCTTAGGGGAAACAGAGGCCTGCTACAACATAACATCGTGGACGCCAGAGACCGAATCTACTACTAATATTAAGGTAGTCAAAGGCGCAAGGCGCACTCGAGACGCAAAGGGTTCAAATCGCCCGAGGCGCAAGGCGCACTTAAGGCGCGCGTTCGAGTGCTTAAGTGCGCAACCTAAACATCAGATTTCTACATTGATAAACATGTGTGCTTCAAATATATATATATATATATATATATATATATATATATATATATATATATACATATAAACATCGGATTTCTACATTGATAAACATGTGTGCTTCAAATTCTCCCATGTCTAGGTTGCAATCACTTTGAATTGAGTGAGTGAGAGAGAACAGTAAAGAAAAAAGTACAACAGTTCAAAAAACAGTCTAAAAACAGTACAACAGTTCAAAAAATAGTCTAAACATGTTATTTTTTTCACAAGATTTTCAAGGCGCGTCTAGACATGCCTTAGCTATTCCAAGGCGCTCGAAAAATGCGCGCTTTAGGTGCGCCTTAAGAATTGTGCCCCGTCTGGAGTGCCCTGAGGCTCCGTCCCTGCGCCTATGAGCAAGGCGCGCCTGAGGCGCACCTTTGACTACACTAACTAATATTTATCCATGGTCATCACAACCGGTACTCTGGCGGAGGCGGCGTGTTACAAAGGGAAAGTGTCGTCAACCCATACGCTTAGTGAGTGTTCTCCCCACCCAATGCTGATATATCTGTCATGCACCACGACATGTCGAGCTCCTACTCCTGAGTCTAGATCATAGTATCTAAATGCTGATCTCACACATCTCGATTGTACTATTGTACGGCTAGTACAAGAGTCTGCGCCCACATATGAAACTCTTCGTGTCATAAATGTGTCATGGTCGTAAGAGAGATTGGAGCATCTCTCAAGTAAGGGATTTGGCTGCTAAATACTAAGTCACGCGTAATCGGCCATTACCGACTTGCACCCAAGTTATCCTTGGACGCGCAATATCGTTCAACCAGAAATAATTTAAATGCAGTTGCAGTATTTAAGAAATGTAAACAAGAGTGGCAAGATATACTTGCCTGGATCCTGAAGCTGGGGATGGAAAACTGGTCCAGAGTCCAAGTCAAAATAGTCCAAGGAACCTAAGGAAATAAATTTAGAGTTTAAGTAAATTATGAGCTCTATACTCTATAGTTACTTATAAGCTACACAATAAGACTATTAAAGGGTCAAGATTGGTGGTACACATAAACTAAATAGTTTCCAACATTAACCATTACTAAGCAATGCTGCCTACTCCACTAAGTATACACTACAATCATTTTCTTCCTCCCTTCCAACTAGAACCCACACAATATTATAATAATGATATACTACTGCACTTCATTCCTCAAACTCATTTATAAAACATATGTTTGGAAAAGGGACATGCTATGGGGAACAAGAGAACAACAGAGCATGCCTATGGCCATAATAAATAAATACTACCAAACATATGTTACTTATTTTATTTATTTATTTGCAACTAAAGGTTATACTACTATCCTTCCCTCCCAATGGATCCCTTTATTCTCAAACAAAGTTTACTGATGCTTCCAACCAACCATACTTGTCTATTATTCTTTCTCCTTCACACACTAACACACATTATCTACCTCTTCCTAAACCGTTCTTGCTTGCTCCCACATACTCCACTGATTCGAAACTCACCATACCATTTGTATCGCCAACACACAACACAGCAATGTTATTAGTTGCTACTTCTCTCATACATGATTATATAGTTTAGCTATTTCTTCTTCTCCAATGCACTTCAGTCTAAACCAAATGTTCCTGCTTGCTTCCCTCATTCCACAGACATAGTATTAAGAACCTATACCATCAGGTTTTTATCAATGCTAACACATGTAAGAGTTGTTTCTACTGATTAAACCTACATAATTTTCCGTTTGGTCACCCACAACTCTCTCATTCATCTATATTTTCCTCCGGACACAGTTGATAGTAAGATGATGTATGAAAGATTTGAGCTAAGCTACAACGCCCGTATTGGTATCATAGGGGAGGGAAGGATTTACCAAATGGAGAAAGTAACCGCTGGAGAAGGGAACGTCGAAAACGGTCAGTGAAACGGCCCTGACGTGAAGAAGCGGCGGAAAAGAACAACTCGACGTTGAAGAAGCGTGTGCTTCGCCGCCGCTTGAAGTCGTCGGTCGCCGGATCTGTCCGCTGACGCCGACAGGAACGAGCCTCGACCACCAAGTGTGGAGAGATTCGACCAAGATGCTGGAAAGAACCCCCCACGGTGCTGCTCACCTGGATGCCGGACACCGCTGCTCGAATCTGACCGTCACTTACTGCGGAAACCAGTCGGCACCGGAGGAAGGCAGTGACGGCCTGGAACGAGTGATGGAATGAGGGAGGAATAGATAGAGGCGGCTAGGTATATTCTAGGGTTAAGGAGTGAACATGAGTATATAAAGGGAAGAGAGGATGAGCTGGAGAAGAATCATTGTCGTCTGGTTATTGGCAGTGGAGAAACAATACCATGCAAGTACGGCTAGAGCTGTTGTTTCCATCCATTTGAAATGTGAATGGTTCGGATGCAAAAAGGGTCATCGTGTTCTACACGTGGCTCCTAGTGAATGATTTGTAGCAAAAGTTTGCTATCACCCACTGAAGCAAACACAAACTTGTGTCCACCTTAGCAAGCAATAGGCTCAAGCTAGCAAGTGCTCAACTCTTCCTCAAATTGAATTTTAAGTCATTTGGCCGGCAAACACAATAGTCCAAGGAATAGGTAACAAAAATATAGGATTTGGGATTTAGATTATTATAGTATATGATAGCCTATTATATAATCCCTATTTCTATTAACATTAATAACAATACTAAAACTTCCATTATGATTACCACATATCCTATTTAAAGAAAGAAGAATTTATTTATTTATTTATTTATTATTTATAATAACACTAAATTAAATTAAAAAATAGGGGGTTTACAAAACCAGCGGAACTCGGCTGCAAGTGGTGGTGTTGCTTTTCAATTTTCCGTTGGAAGCTCTAGTCACCTCCTTCTCTCCGGTGGGCTATAACGCCGCCATCTTCACCTCCCCGGCCCCTCTGGCGCTGCACTGCGTCCACCGGATTTGAACGAAGATCGCCGGCTTGGGTGCGGACGGAGAATAGCATCGGCCAGAGGGAAGCGCCAGGTCCGTGCGTTGACAAGGAGCTGAGGACGACGGCATCCGGAGGCTCAACGGGGAAGAACAGAAGGACGAGAGATTCTTCGTCGAGGAGCCTTCCAACAACGAATCTGCATCCTCCACCGAGGAGGAAGAGGAGGAACAAAAGGACGAGGCCATGGAGGAGGTCACAGGATCCGAAGCGGCCGACAGTGCTCACTTGCAGCGAAGAAATCGATGATTTTTTTTTTCTGTGATGTTTTTTTTCCCTCTCTTCAACTTTGGTGAGGGATTCCAAAATGGGACAAGGGGTCTGTAGATTGATAAAAACAAAGATTTTGAAAATTGGAGTGGCCTTTGGATAAGGATCCAACGTTGGATGCGGGGGGACTGAAGTGAAATTTGAGACTTGTGGGAATTTTTTTTTTCTCTCTCGTTTGGAAAGGACTGGAATGCTCCTAGTGTGGTGGAAAAATTATAGTGTTAGGTTGGGTAGTAAGCATACCATGGTGATTATATCACTTACATAGGATGCATCCAAACATTGAAAGTCTACATCATTCTCACTTGCGGAAGACAAAAAGGACTATCCAAACACATTTTGGAAAGTCTTACATGTTGCAAGTGCACTGTAACTCAATATGTTGCAAGTGCCACTTTCACACTATCAAAAAGTTACCTCTATCCAAATAGTCCTTTATAAGGTTAATAGTTGCTCTATTAAGAAGGAGCGATAGGATAGTAGTTAAAGGAGTCGCTAGGACTAGATGGAGGCTTAAACAAACATAGGTAGAAGTTTTAAAGAAGGAGATGATTTTTGTTAGCGTTACGGAGGACATGGCCCCTAAAAGAACTGAATGGAAGAAAACGATTCAAACAGTCAACCCCAAATATTTGGGTGAAGGCTTTGTGGTTGTTGTTGGTCAAAGAGGTTTTTGTGCTATTTTGGAAAGTGAGGCACACTTGAGTCGCTAGGATCCTCTAGAGCCTATGCGTAAGGTGGTGGACGATCAAGTGTGGGCTTCATTGATATGAGGCACACATTATTAGAAAAAATAATAATCTCCCAATAAATAACCAAGTATTTTAAATTGCAACCACCAAATAAACATTTCACTAAAGTAGCAATAGAAAGAAGTGTGCAGCCACACTTAGCAATTAATTGGCTTCAAGATAAACTACTAAAGGAAATGTTTCATAATTAAAATAAATGTACTACACATACATTATGATATAGGTCTGGAATCTTGAACATTAATAGCATTCTCGATCTAGCATTCTCGATCTTTGGGATACGGGTAATTGTGTACTCTTCTTGTTTGAATCGAAGTTTGAAACCAAACTTATCCTCAGGAGGATAGATCTCAGGTGAGACCCATTGCAGATCTTTCTAATTCAATCATGGGATCTTGGTGGCCCGAGGGGACCACCACAACTCTCTTCTCGATAATTTTATCATTAGGAACAATGGCACTTTCTTTTACGACTTCCGAGTCAATCAACACAGGAGTAGGAATAGGAGTACAAGAATCAAACACATGTCTTACGGGTGCATGGGGGGGCTAAACCCGAGCCCGATCGGGTAAACCCATTAATGGGTTGGGTTGGGTTCGGGTTGAAACTCGGGTTCGGGTTAGGGCTAAATTTTTTTAATCCGATCAAAAATCAGGTTGGGCTCGGGTTCATGTTTCAGGTTATCCAAAGAATCTGAAACCCGATATATATATATATATATATATATATATATATATATATATATATATATATATTGTTTTATACTTCTTAAATAAAAAGTTAAAATCGTAAATTTCTCTACCTAAACTCTTCAACTCCTTATCATAAATCATTTTTCAGTTTGTATTTTGTAATGATTAGACTTGATTGCTATTTGATTATGCGTTTAATATTACTCTTGTTTAAAATTATTTCAAATATCATATTAGAGCCCGATAGACTCGACCCAACCCGAGCCCAACCCAATCCTCCGGACTTGGCCTTGGGCCACAAATGTTGAACCCAAGGACGGGTCGTTACTGGGCTCGGGCTAGGCTTATGATTCATCGGGTTGGGCTCGGGTTGAGCTCAAGCCCGATCCAACCCGCTCGAGTTGCACCCCTAATTTGTCTAACCCTTGCCCCCTCATATCATCGCATGCCTGACTACGAGCCATATAGATGAATTTTCTAGACCGAAGAGAGTCTAAGGGGCTGTTTGGATAAAAGTAACTCTTTGAAAGTGTAAAAGTGGCACTTGCAACATGCTGAGTTGCAGTGCACTTGTAGCAAGTGACACTTTTCAAAATGTGTTTAGATAAAGTACTTTTTGTCTGCTGCAAGTGAGTAGGATGACTTTCAGTGTTTGGATGCCATGTATGACTTTTCTCTCTACTGTTCATCTTTTGCAGAAAAATTATTAAATATAAAAAAAATGTGATGCTCATCCGGACCCATGGTCTCCGGCCACCACGGACACCGCGGGCACAGCTGCCTCCGCCCCTCCCTCCTCTTTGCCTGTCCTCCTTCGAACCCAAAGACGGCCCCCTCCGCCTCTGCTCCTCCCTCCTCTTCGCCTTCCCCTCCCTCCCCTTCTTCATCCACAGCTTCGACCCCTCCTCGATCGAAGCTCCTCTGACTCTAGCGATCGGCAATCGACCGGCCCTCGACAAAGCCCCAACCTCGTCGTCTCCCTCAAACTCGATAACGTGCTTCTCAACTGAAGAAAAAGAAACAACTTAGCTCCTTCCAACTGAAGAAATTCCAAAAACAATTCACTCAAAATCCCCTAAAAAAATCACTCAAAAATCCCAAAAAAAATCACCCAACAAAAAGAGCCCAGGCGGTGGCTCGTCTAGGACGGGCTCCAAGTGGTGGCTCGTCGATGCTTGCGCGGTGGCTCGTCGGGATTTCGAGGACGGGCTCCAGGCGGTGGCCCGTCGGTGCTCGTGTGGCAACACTCTTCAGTTTCTTCCCATTTGCTGTCATTTTTTGATGCAACTTGATTGTATCAAAAAAGTTAGGGACAAAAACTGCTGTTGCGGAGATTAGACACTTACACCCCCCAGTTGCAGCGTGAACCAAAAGCTGAAAGTGTCGCGAGCTTCGACGAGTTGCAGCAGAAACTCCCACTCCCTGGGCACTTTCTGCGAACCAAACAGGCCCTAAAGGGGGATTAGTCAATTAAGATTTCATAATCATGGGGTTTGTTTTCAAAATATAGTGTTAGTTAATTGTGGTTGGAAGGTGGGACTCAAGAATCGTTAGTCAAATGAGATTTTAAAACACCCATAAATGTGATTTTAAAACCACTCTTCCATATTTCTATTATCTTTTAGTTATATCGACCACACCTTTATATGGTGCGGTTTTAAATCTCAGCTAAAATTTCCCTTCCTCTTCTATCTTTCCATCATCGCTCCTTGCTTGTAGATGGTAGACTATGTTGGTGATGTACTCGGCCAACAGGTCTCTGCAAGAGGTAGGCTTGTTCGGCAACCTTCAAGCTCTCCTTATCCAAACGGCAATATGGTCCTTGAAGGAGAACAAATCGATGGATGTATGCAGAGAAGGACCAAGTTGGGATTAAGGGGCTTTGGGATGTCACAACGGCGTTGTGGCCAATAATATTGGGGTTTGGAGAGGTCAAGATGAGTTTTCCACAATTGGGTCGGAAGGAGAACCAAGAGGTTGAACCCAATTTGATAAGGAGAATCCTGATTGTAGGAGGATTTTCATGGGATGGAGACATAGGATGATGACGTAGATAGGAGAAATATTTATGAGAAAAAGGTGGCTGGCAATGGTGGCAATGACCTGTCTATAATGGTGGGATCACTAGGTTGGAAGGAGGAAGAAGATAAGTTTGCTGATTGAAAAAAGAAATAATTATAACATTTTTTTCATTTAAAGAAGGATATGGACTAATACAATATTATAATTTAGATATTTATATGTAGATGTATATGTGTACCAGGATAGAGGCTATGATTTGGAAATCACATTGGAAATCATATTTATAAATCACAAGGATTAGAAAATCAACGTTTTTTTATAACTAAAATCACTGTGATTGTGATTCGAAAATCACAACCAGACAGTGATTCTGATTCGAAGATCACAACCACACAGTGATTCTTAAATCTACTTTGACTGACCCCCCCCCCCCCCCCCCCCCCTCCCCCCTCCCCACCCCACCCCCACCCCTAAGAGAGTCTGGTCCAGACCCGAGTGGTGTATCCCTTTCATGTCAGCTTAAGTCCATGCCAGAAATTACTTTTCACTTACATAAAACAGAAATTCAGGTCAAGTGGATTAAGTAACTAGTTCGCTTCTTTCAAGTTAGTGTATGTAGACAAGTAAGATTCGGACTCTTCATCAGAATGCGTGCAAAAAATTGAATGAAAAAGAAAGTCCATGCCTTACCTATCAATCAATTGTTGCTAAGAAAGCAATTATAGCTCTTTTATGTGGCACTGTAACCTTTCTCTATAGACAATGTACTCTACTCGCTTCTGTCCAATAATGCCTTTCAATCAAATATCAAATACTAAATACCATCATACATATCATCCATAAGCATATCTCAGTCATGACCTGAACTCTCTGTGGATTTGTATCCATCACCATTATCCTCTTTTGTATCCTCCTGTTTAGTAACATTCCCTTTTCGTTGGCTTTATAGTAGTATGCCCTTTCTGCTGGCTTTACTTATAACTTAATCTCTGACTCCTCCAATTTCACGGGTTATGCAGCGGAACTATTAACAACAAACAAGCTCTCAGAATTAGCGTGCTTGGCTCTGTACCTCATGTACGAGAAGAAACAGGGAAAAAAGTCATTGTGGTATCCTTTCATCATGGAGCTTGATCGGCAGCGAGGAAGAGGCCAACTAGCAGTAGAATCTCCACTGCTGTGGTCTGAAGCTGAATTGGCCTACCTGGATGGGAGTCCTACTAGGGTTAGTTCTGTTAATTTCTTCTGGTTGTGATGAGTGGAGTGAAACACCTCTGTTCAAACTGTGACAAATAATAAATATGCAAATGCCTTCTGACTTGAAGGCTGAAATCTTTTTGAACCAATATATTTTATGCTTGGCAATTGCTTAGGCAGAAGTTCTTGAAAGAGAAGAAGGAATCAAGAGAGAATACAATGAGTTGGACACAGTATGGTTTATGGCAGGCTCATTGTTTAAGGTGATTCTCATTTTCACATCAATGTAGATATACGATTGTAATTGTTTCCTTTCTTTTATTGTTGAACTGCATCAAATGCCAATATAGATTTTTTTTTTACGAACATTTACTTATTCTTCACATTTGTTTGCTATGCAGCAATACCCTTTCGACATACCCACTGAAGCCTTTTCATTTGAGATTTTCAAGCAAGCATTTGTTGCAGTTCAATCATGTGTTGTTCATCTTCAGGTACTTCTTATGAGTTCATTTATGCCTTGCAAGTGTATCAGGTTAGACTGGACATGAATGCATGATGTGTGTGCCTGAAATAGCTTGGAAAGATTACACTCTACATAAGCTCTCCTGATGTGCCTTTTGAATCGAGTCTAAGGTGTTCACAAAAGAAAATTATTGCCAAAGTAGCCATTTCAAGCTACCTAAAAAGGGAGCACAATGCAGGCTATTCATACATATAAAAGTTAGAAACTTGGATCTGCTACTACTTAAAATATAAAATGAGCCTTGATGGATGAGGCCAATGGAGTATCTTAGATAATGGATACACCTTTGTTTTGAGGTTGCAACAGCAATGGCCAGCATGATTTGATTAAGACACTGAAAGGTACTAAAAGGCCCAAATGGCCAAGAAGAATTTATGCAGTATTAAAAATAGAAATCCAAAAGTAAGTACATGTGTAAGAGGAAGGGAACCATTTTATTGGGTTTTACTAAATGTGCCAAGCATGGCACAAGTGGAGAAGCGTGTTACTTATGGTGCATCATTCCTAGGTGGCAACAATGGATGTCTGAGAAGACTTCTTAGCTAATTGTGATCTCTTGATGTTGCGAGGGGAAAGACTTGTCTAAAAGAATATTGTAGTCAAAACCTTAATGTAGAACATGACTGATTAAAGATATGTTGTTTCTTTCTTTCCAAAGAAAGTAGAAAACTCTTAAGTTGAATCATACTAATATGAACAATTCTCCAAAAAGTCTAGAAAAGAACCGTAGAGTTGGTGGGTGGGGTGTGCTCCCTAGTTCCTACAGCCCAAATCTTACTGTTGTGAGGGAAGGTGAAGAATATATGGTCACCTGTTAACCAAATATAGATTAGGTTTTATTAGGTCTATTTAAGATTTTGTAACTAGGAATTTGAATAAGAGTTAGGATTTAGATATGTTTTTCTAGTTTGAATAGAGTTTGGATAGAAATATGAGTATCTTCACTTTTGTGAAGCATATATATCATTGAATGATTAGTGAATAAAATTGATAGTTTCTCCTAAAGTTGGATGTGACTTATCTCCTTGGTGTGATTCCAAGATGTTTACAGGACGGTGTGATATTGTCCATCTTATCAAGTGATTCGGTGACTATCATTTACTTCTTTCCTTTTTTCATCGTAAATTACTACTTTCAACCTAGAAAATGGAACCTTGGCTACCTTAATAAGCCCCATTAAATTCCAATCCTAACGCCTAGGGTTTGCCCCATTTTCCAAGTCAGCTTTTCTTAATTTCCCTAGGTTTCAATCTACAATATCCATATCTTAGATTTTGAAAATTTTCAATCTTTTTGTTCCAAAATTTAAACCCAGTTCGGTTCTGCAGTTGTCCTACATCAAATTGGTATTAGAGCTTAGGTTGTGATTCATCAAGTGGTTGTGGCCTAGCTTGGCCTAATGTGCGCGCCTATCCAATTAATTTGTGGAAAATCTGTAGATGTCAAGATAATGCCTTTCCTCAAGCATAAAAAGGAAACTAATATCCATGTTTGAATTTGAATTCACTTCATGATTGGCCTAGGTTTTGCCCTATGTTCTAAGTCAGTATTTCTCAATTTCCCTAGGTTTCAAGTTTCAACCGTAATATCTACAATATCCATACCGTAGATTTTGAAAAGTTCCGTCTTTTTGTTCCAAAATCTAAACCCAGTTCGGTTCTGCAGTTGTCCTACGTCAAATTGGTATTAGAGCTTAGGTTTTCATTCATCGAGTTGGTTGTGGCCTAGCTCGGCCTTATCTGCTCCCATATACAATTAATTCGTGTGAAACCTATAGATGTCAAAATGATACCCTTGCTCATGCATAAAGGAAGCATAATATCCATGTTTTTATTTGAATTCACTTCATGATCGGCCCTGAATTTATCATTCTTTTTGCATTTATTTTCCGTCTATGTTTTGGACAGGCATCTTTATGTTCTAAGGAGACTTACTAGACATTAGTTTTTATATAAGAAGCATGCTGTGAACTGCCAACACCCAACACGATAAGCATTAGAAGTCCGAGTTCTTCAAATTAGAATTCTACCTAGTCCTTTTTTCATGCTCGTCCTTTTCTTGATGTTTGTGGTATACATATTATTTTTAAATGTTTTTTTTAAAAAAAAACCCTTGATTTACAATAGAGTAGTTGCTCTGTTGATACATGTTTTAGTACATTTTACCATCACTTAAAAGTTTGGTATTATTCTTGTGTAACAGAAAGTCAGCTTGGCCAGAAGGTTTGCTTTGGTTCCTTTGGGTCCTCCTCTATTGTCTTACAAGAGCAATTGCAAGGCAATGCTAACTGCTGCGGAAGATGCTGTTCAGTTGGTGGTTGATCGTCCTTATAAGGCTGGGGAATCAATAGTTATATGGTATTCTCTTTACCTAATGTTATGTTTTAGTTACTTCCCTGTAGGTTCGAGCTGCTTTTCACCGCATTTTGGCAAATGCTTTTACAGATCCTTTCTTTGTTGACATATGCTGTACTTTTCATAGACATTTTAACTCAGAAGATTTTATAGGTGTGGACCACAACCAAACTCAAGGTTGATTCTGAATTATGGTTTTGTTGATGAAGATAATCCTTATGACCGCATAGTTATTGAGGCAAGTCCAGAACATGAATTCAATGCTAAATGCAGAGGTCT